>CM050167.1:338654068-339026568 GCA_027410445.1 Discoglossus pictus
ATACCACACCCTTGTGTACCTTTGTGTATGTGTGTGATGAAACACATCTGCCTTGTAGCCTTGGTTAATATAAAAACTCTTGAGATCAAATTCAGTCCTTAAACAATTAAATCATGACAATTTCTTCCCCTTTCCTTTCTAGTATAGCATGGGATGTTTATCTTGTCTGATAACTTCCCATCTATACAGGTGTTACCGATCCTCTTGACGTTACAGTCCACCCACATGATTGCCCCAGTGGCTCTCTGGGCACCCTGACTCCCCCTGTCCAGGGCGAATACTCACTCCTTCCCAGTGGCTTAGTGACCTTCCCCAGCCCCTGGGGAGAATTATAAGACAACTGCCCTGTAGGATGTTCAAGGTAGTCCAAGGGAAACCGTACATCCCGGCTAGTAAGTCCAGCATAAACTTGGGAGGATCCTTACCCAGCAAAGCCCTCTCCTTCCCACCTAGGGAGACCTCCTGGCCTGCTGATTCTGGATCAGTACTCAGTCCATGGGTAAAATTGAGGAGTACAAGTTCTCCTTTGTGAGGCCTGAGCTTTCTCCTGAATAAACTGGGATGCTGGAGTTGCAACATGGTCTATGGACATTCTCTGGTGTCATCCATGCTGGATTAATGGTCAGTTCTGACCCAAGCCTAGCCAGTGGCCCCTCCTTTCCAGGGTTAAAGGCACACAAACAGTGTCATTGGGCAGCTGCAGGGGAGTCACTGTAGGGAGACCAGGAGACAAACCACAATCTGGGGTACCCTCTGGCTCTTTGGTCTCTGGATCCTCAGATGGAACCTCCTGACTCTCTCCTTCTGAGAGTGCTTGGTGTGTAGATACAGGCAGCCATTGAGAAACGGCTGCTACTGCTGCCTCTTGTTCAGGCTGAAGAGCAGGGCTACTTTCTGTTTCTGCTCCAGGATCTGTGGCTTGCTCCTGGACAATGGTCATCCATGGAACCTCCCCACTATTTTCACAGTCCATTGGTAGTGCCCATTAGATTCTTGTCTGACTCTAGGAGCAGGGTAGCTTTTCCCCAGTTCTTCCCCTGGACCTATGTCTTCATATACTCCATATTCCAAATAAGGGTGTGCTAGGGATGTCAATAGTGGCAGAATTATATTTGCTTCCCTTGCTTCTATACTCTTCTTAATACATGCTAATATTTTATTTGCCTTTGCAGATGCTGCTTGGCATTGAGCACTGTTACCTAGGTGGTTGTCCACGAGCACTCCCAAATCCCTTTCAATATCCGATACCCCTAGATTTCCTCCATTAGGATTATAAATTGCATGGCTATTTTTCCTTCCCAAATACATAACTACATTTATTCATACTAAATCTCATCTGCCATTTAGTTGACCATTTTTGCAAATCCCTTTGGAGGAAAAGTTCATCATTTTCCTATTTAACATTATTATTAAAAACAGAAACTTCATTGTGCCTTTAAAACTAGCTTTATGACTTTTACCTTCTTACTTATGTCCTTATACTGAACAATTTAAAATGGATATATATTTTCATGTTACAGTGGTCCTTTAATCTATCACCTCCTATTACCAATTAGCTGTACTGTTTACTAATAGTTATTATTCTGTCTCTGATTCTTATCTAAATAAATAATTATCTTTCACAAACTTCCACTTTGCATTATAATACAAAAAATAGGATGCTTTTTCATTTACTTTAAATTATAATATACCATCGAACTGCCCGTCAAAAAAATGACGGTCATAAAATTGCCACACAATGTAAGTCTTTTGGTCCTTTGAGTACCCTTGTGTACTTTTGGTTGTTTGAGCACCTTTGGGGCTCATCGCGAGGCTCACAATGAGCGACTTTGGCGCTCATTGCGAGCCTCTCCCCTTGTGTACTTTTCCTCCTCTGAGCACTGTCTGCGCTTATTGCGAGCCACATCTCTGCTCTTTTTTCTTTTTATATATATATATATATATATATATATATATATATATATATATATTTTTTTTTTTTTTTTTTTTTTTATAATAATTTGTTAAATAATAAATTAATATACTTTGTAACAAATATATGCAGCAATCAATATCCTGAAGAGCTAACAATCTGTTATGATTTTCCTGCAGCATACAATGTAGATTTGCACTGTTGCTGACCTGAGGTGTAAATGTCAGCAATGTGCCAAGTGTGCAGTGTAAATAGGCTGCGTGCTCGAGGGCAAACCGTTTGTTTAGTTGTGTAAAGCAGCATTTTAGAATGGTAATGTTATTAGTTGCAAGTTAGTGTTGTGAAATGGCTGAAATTGTCTATGTGTTACGCGTGTCTGGAGCATTTTCCATACTTCCTAATAGTGTATTTTGTACCTCGTACGTTCCTGGGTAAAAGCCTTATGTGCCTGTCGGTGTTTAGCGTGGTTAGGGGTCGTGTAGCCTCATTTGAGTTTTTTTCGGCCTCCATTTTTCTTGTGTTTTGGGTGATTTTTGAGTGCCTAAACTCTGCAAATTGTGTTTAAATTCTCGTGCAACCTCACTCCCAGACGTCCTGGCTGTCCCCCCCTTGCTGTGTGTGATGTTTTTTTTGTTTTTGTATGTGCGCGGTTCGGCCGTTAACTTCGTATTTTTTTTAACTCGTATTTTTTTTTCCAAGTCCAGCTTTCTCTTTTTTTTCAAACTACTACGGGTCTCGCTTTGTGAATTGTATAATTGAGATTTCTGTTGATCTATTGTCCCGTGGTTCGTAGGAATGTGCGCATACAGTGCTCATCTCCACCAGCGCAGTGAGCGCCTTACGGGGTCGTAGGGATGAACGCCTATGGCGCTCATCTCCACCAGCCTCCTGAGGCAGGGAGTTTATAAGTGAGGTTTAAAGCTAATTTGCTATTCAATTGGTGTCTTTGGCGGCCTCCCAATGGCTGCCGAGTTGCGGCCTTGAAAAAAATGGTGGCGTTAAACCTGTAAAAAAAATTACAGGTTCTAGCTCTGCCGAGCCTGCAAATGAGAGAGGGGGGGAGAGACACAAGAAAGGGAGTGGGGGGGAGAGACACAAGAAAGGGAGAGGGGGGGAGAGACACAGGAAAGGGAGAGGGGGGGAAAGAGAGACAGGGGAGGGAGAGGGAGGGAAGAGACATGGGGAAAAGAGGCACAGGGAAGGGAGAGAGGGGAAAAGAGATACAGGGAAGGGAGAGAGGGGAAAGAGACACAGGGAAGGGAGGGGGGAAGAGAGACAGGGAAGGGAGGGGGGGAAGAGAGACAGGGGAGGGAGAGGGAGGGAGGGAAGAGACATGGGGAAAAGAGGCACAGGGAAGCGAGAGAGGGGAAAAGAGATACAGGGAAGGGAGAGGGGGAAAGAGACACAGGGAAGGGAGGGGTAGGGGGAGAGAGACAGGAGAGAGAGAGGGAGGGAAGAGACATGGGGAAAAGAGGCACAGGGAAGGTAGAGAGGGGAAAAGAGATACAGGGAAGGGAGGGGGGAAGAGACACAGGGGAGGGAGAGGGGGGCAAAGAGACACAGGGGAGGGAGAGAGGGAGAAAGAGACACAGGGGAATGCGAGGGGGGAAAGAGACACAGTGGTGGCCTGTAATGAGCGCCCCAGGTGCTTATCGCGAGGACCGTAATGAGTGGCAAAGTTATGGGCGCTCATCGCGAGGACCGTAAGGTAGAGTGGGGAGAGGCTTTCAATGAGCACCTAAGTCGCTCATCGCGAGGCCCGCAAGTTAGAAGGGGGGAGAGCCTCGCATTGTGTGGCAAATAGCATTGCCAGGCTTCAAAGAGAGACAGGGGAGGGAGAGGGAGGGAAGAGACATGGGGAAAAGAGGCACAGGGAAGGGAGAGAGGGGAAAAGAGATACAGGGAAGGGAGAGAGGGGAAAGAGACACAGGGAAGGGAGGGGGGAAGAGAGACAGGGAAGGGAGGGGGGAAGAGAGACAGGGAAGGGAGGGGGGGAAGAGAGACAGGGGAGGGAGAGGGAGGGAGGGAAGAGACATGGGGAAAAGAGGCACAGGGAAGCGAGAGAGGGGAAAAGAGATACAGGGAAGGGAGAGGGGGAAAGAGACACAGGGAAGGGAGGGGGGGGGGAGAGAGACAGGAGAGGGAGAGGGAGGGAAGAGACATGGGGAAAAGAGGCACAGGGAAGGTAGAGAGGGGAAAAGAGATACAGGGAAGGGAGAGGGGAAAAGAGATACAGGGAAGGGAGAGGGGGGAAGAGACACAGGGAAGGGAGGGGGGAAGAGACACAGGGGAGGGAGAGGGGGGCAAAGAGACACAGGGGAGGGAGAGGGGGGCAAAGAGACACAGGGAAATGCGAAGGGGGAAAGAGACACAGTGGTGGCCTGTAATGAGCGCCCCAGGTGCTTATCGCGAGGACCGTAATGAGTGGCAAAGTTATGGGCGCTCATCGCGAGGACCGTAAGGTAGAGTGGGGAGAGGCTTTCAATGAGCACCTAAGTCGCTCATCGCGAGGCCCGCAAGTTAGAAGGGGGGAGAGCCTCGCATTGTGTGGCAAATAGCATTGCCAGGCTTCAAAGAGAGACAGGGGAGGGAGAGGGAGGGAAGAGACATGGGGAAAAGAGGCACAGGGAAGGGAGAGAGGGGAAAAGAGATACAGGGAAGGGAGAGAGGGGAAAGAGACACAGGGAAGGGAGGGGGGAAGAGAGACAGGGAAGGGAGGGGGGGAGAGAGACAGGGGAGGGAGAGGGAGGGAAGAGACATGGGGAAAAGAGGCACAGGGAAGCGAGAGAGGGGAAAAGAGATACAGGGAAGGGAGAGGGGGAAAGAGACACAGGGAAGGGGGGGGGGAGAGAGACAGGAGATGGAGAGGGAGGGAAGAGACATGGGGAAAAGAGGCACAGGGAAGGTAGAGAGGGGAAAAGAGATACAGGGAAGGGAGAGGGGGGAAGAGACACAGGGAAGGGAGGGGGGAAGAGACACAGGGGAGGGAGAGGGGGGCAAAGAGACACAGGGGAGGGAGAGAGGGAGAAAGAGACACAGGGGAATGCGAGGGGGGAAAGAGACACAGTGGTTGCCTGTAATGAGCGCCGCAGGTGCTTATCGCAAGGTCCGTAATGAGTGGCAAAGTTATGGGCGCTCATCGCGAGGACCGTAAGGTAGAGTGGGGAGAGGCTTGCAATGAGTACCAAAGTCGCTCATCGCAAGGTCCGTAATGAGTGGCAAAGTTATGGGCGCTCATCGCGAGGACCGTAAGGTAGAGTGGGGAGAGGCTTGCAATGAGTACCAAAGTCGCTCATCGCGAGGCCCGCTAGTTAGAAGGGGGGAGAGCCTCGCATTGTGTGGCAAATAGCATTGCCAGGCTTCAAATTTTATTGCCGTGATTTTCGACCGGCAAGTCGCCAGTTTTAATTTAATTATACAGTGTAATGTTCAGCATAATTATAGAGCATGTAGCACTTATTATCAATGTATATAGATAGCGAGCATCATTATGCATTGCAGTGTTCATTAACAGTATATAGCACCATTATAGCATGCATCTTCATTATCAATGGATGCACAGTGTATTGATACCGTTCAGAGAGTTCATTATGAATTTATATATGCTGAACATTGTTATACAGTGCAGTATGTATTGCTTTTTGTGCCAGGAGGGTTTCAGCTGACACAAGGACATCTCTTGAGGTTAGAAGACAAAAGGCTCACACTAAGAGCAGACTGTGGAACTCTCTTTCAAAGGAGGCTGTGACAGCAGATTCAATAGATAACTTGGGATATATTTTGAGTACAAAGGGTATACTGGGTCATGCTGGATAACTAGAAAATGAGGGGCATGCACAGAGAAAGTATTTCGAATGCCAGTATTTTGGGGTTAGGAAGTTGTTTCTTCTGCCTATGAAACAATTGGTAATATTTCAGTGTTTTGTTTTTTGTTCGTCTTTCTCTGGAACAATTAACAATTCACATATTACAAGGATCAGAGCACATCTTAAAAGGTTAATTTTAATTAATTAAAATTATTTTTCAACCTCAATTACTATGTTACAGATACTACAGATAGTATTATTACACAGAACATAATATTTTATTATCAGAGTATAGCTAATTATGTTGATAGGGCTATAAAGATGCCAATATATTATAAACATTAGGGCTTTAAAGTACATTTGTTATATATTGTGTATAAATGTTTTATGTAAATATCTTGTGTTAGAAATTGTCAGCCTTATTAAATTGCGATTCGGTAAATTTAAAAGGGCTTATATACTATTTATTTACTGTACTACTGTAAAGTGGAGGCTTCTGTCACCCTTTTGCCTACCATAAATGAAATGATTGTTGTGGTAAACTACCTTCCCACAAAATCTACTTAACATGCTAGGAAAACCGGCCCCAGGCTGGTGAGAGGCAATAACCACGAAACAGCTATCAGTGGGTAGGTTTCCTGGCTTGTGTAAAATCCATCCTGGTCTTTGCTTAAAGCTGTGTAGTACAGCAGGCATATGCCTAAAAGGAGCCATGTTTGATATGGTATTGGATTAAAGAGGCAAGCCTTTGTGGGCACATTTGCATGTCCCTGTTCAAATTCCTGGAATGCAGTGTAATAACTGTATTTCTTAAAATTATTTTAGACATTCAAATGTGAACACAATTGTACTATTTATTTACTGTATATATATATATATATATATATATATATATATATATATATATATATATATATATATATACACACATACACACACCGTATATATATTGTTGTTTAGTCATTCCGTCCCGTCCGTGACCCTATGGACAGCAGCCACTGCCCCTCTGAGCTCCATCAAGCTCACGTCCAGATATTTCTGACTCTTAAAAATCTTCTAAAAGTGAAAGTGTTCCTAAATGCTTTCCTTTCTCTTCTTCTAAATAATTAGAGTGGCTCCTAGAAAATGTAACTGGCTTTTATAAATTTAGACATATTTGGTGTCCAAAGACAGAAATCAGTTGAAATGATAAAATGAAAAGTGTTTTACAGTCCTTTCAAGACCTGCAGATCTGAGGAAGGGCGGTAGCATGTCTGGAAAATTAAGAATAAAGTAGCTGAAATGTACTTTTACATTGAAAGCACTTATACGGGCAAACATCTGAGAGTTTGTGATTTTATTGTCCTTTCAGGATCTGCTTAGCCATTGGGCCTGAGGAACTGGAGCAACAACATGCAGTGTTTTTGATGAAATGAATGTAAGGCATGTTTTGTAGTGAAAAGGTTAACATCGAAGAGACAGCAAATTACAGAGGTAGGGGTTTAGCAGCTGACTGATGTATCTTATGGCGCATGCACCATAGCTAACCACAGAATCCTAGTATCTACTTGTTCGCTTTGTTTCTGTTACTAGACAGTTTCCAGCCAATCAGAGCAGAGCTGGACATTCTATGTGCTGTATCTTATCAATGGCGAGATAACAAGCTGAGCAGATATTCAGAATGTGTTATCACTTGGAGTTTGCTCACTGCGCTCTTGCTTCTTTTTCTTTGTTCTAGATATTTGTGTGCTTAGGAAAGGATGACCTCATCCTCCTCAACAAAATAAGAAACATGCTTGAGGAAACCCAGACTTTATGTAAAATAAGCTACATATTTTTGTTGGTTTATTCTTTTATCTATCTATCTATCTATCTATCTATCTATCTATCTATCTATCTATCTATCTATCTATCTATCTATCTCCATTCTTTTGCAATGTGTTAGAACCGTTTTTGATTTGTACTTAACCCATGTACAGTGTTATGGAATATGCGCTTTTTAAAATATTTTTATTGTAACAATAAAAAATAAAGATATTCCACATTTATTTTGCAAATATACATCAAAATAGAAATCTTCTTGTTCTTTTTTTTTTTATTTTCTAACATTGATAAATCAAGAAAGTTTAAAGATTACTGCAGTAAACATATATTTCCATATCTAATTGTTTTTTATATAATACAAAACAAAATTAAATATCTTAAATTTCATATCAGAGTGAACAAATAGAATCAGACAAAAAGTGTGTGTGTGTGTGTGTGTGTGGGGGGGGGGGGGGGTGGCAGGGGGGAGTTTATGGTCCTAGTTAGTTAGGCTCTATGTTATCATTGTATATATTCCTGTCTATTTTCAGGGTCCATATGTCCCATTTTCTCATCTATATCTACCAACATTATACACATTGTGAGTATATAATGCATTTTCCTTTGTATCTCTTCTGTTGTGGGTATACTTGATTTGCAGCACTATGGCATATGTTGGTGCACTGTAAATCAAGGATAATAATATTAATAATAATTTGTTTCAATGAATACAGCCCTTCCCTGGGTCTTAAAAAGCCAGACTCATTTATTTTGTCCATCCTGTACCTCTGATTATATATGCATGTCTGTACATAAGTATAAGCAAAGTTGTCACCATATTTACAAAGTTGGGCCCTATTGAGCTCCAATACCAAAATATAGCATTTGCCTAATATAACTGTAAATATATCTGAGTATGTTGTGCAAATTAAAGATAGTGTTCATACTCTCTTCTAGATCGCTACTTTGTCGTGGTGAAGAGGCCTGTATACTTCAATGAAGCTGTGAGCTATACCATGTAGGGTCACCAAAACGGGCAGGTCATAGCAAAGAGGTCAGACAAATCTCAGCCCCCTGGAGAAGGAACTGGAACCCACTCCAGTATCTTTGCCAAGATAACTTTTATGGATAAGCGCGACTTAACAGTAGATGTGCCTGGTATGCTGTGGTCCATAGGGTGACGGAGAGTCGGACACGACTGAACAACTTAACAACAAATGAAATTACCATAATGCGCTCACCCAAATGACAGCACTCTAGTATAACATCACTCAAGGGAATGTGTTTGGATTACTCTATAAAGCATATAAAATAAAACATATTATCTGTAGTATACGGTATACACATTATTCAATCTCCAGTTTACGTGACAGATTATATATCAATTGGAATAATTGTTTATAGACTTCTTTGTAATAGCAAACCTTTTGGTGATTATGTGAAATGAGTCAAAATAAGCGGACATAATTATTTCTGCAATGTGTAGAGAGTGAAGTTCTATTTTTAATATGGCTGCAGACAGTATGATGAACTATTAAAACAAATGCACATACTGTGCATAGATGAAATATTCAGTAGACAGGCAGAGTTGAAGAGAGAGTGCTGACAAATGTATGCAAAAGCACATCTACTTTATATACATATACAATATATACACACCTTTGCATATACAAGATTAAAGTACCTTTAAGTACATAATACCTTTAAAGAAGTACCAAATTTTATTTTGTTATGATGAGATTAAAATTATACCTTTTTTATTGGACAAACATTTTGGTTAGAGTGACAAGCAAAGCAAAGAGATACACCTTTCTTTATCAGACCATCTGCAAAGCTCCCTTCCCCCATTAAGACTGCTCATGTAATTAACTGCACCTAGGCGGCCCTGATTTAAGACTGCTTCTGGAGTATGGGAGGAGCTGCTTATGGACTGATTCTTTGCAGTTTGTTTGACCTGGAGAAAGACATGCACAACGAGACAACAGTCTGCACCTCATCACTGTTTGGAGCAGAGTGGAGACCTTGTTGTGCATTTGGTTGAGTAAAAGAAAGTGGTTATATCCATCTATTACCTACATTATATGGTTGTCCATTGGTCTTGCTATAACCATTGTAAACATACACACTTATAGTATGCCTTTTTAACATATGAAGAGTTAACCATTCTTCTTTTTCAGAAAATAAGTTTTGAGTTTATAAGATAAACTTCTTAGTCTGATAAGCATGTTCTAGCAAACGAGACTCGAGCCAATTCAAAAGACGTAGCATAAACTTTAAAAATGCAACTTTAAGATAATGTGTGCTACGACATACGCATCTCACTTCAGTACTCCATTGTCCCAAATAAACATTATCAAGAAAGTGTTAAGATTAAGCGCACAATGGCCTTGTCTCTAACCAAAATACTTGGCAGACAATATGGGACCGTGGTCACACATATTAATATTAATCCAGTTTAATATTTATTACCAGAGCGTTCTCAAGTGGATAGAAACAGATATACACAACATATTTATCTAAACATTCTAATTTATACATGTACATGGAAACGGGGAGTAGCTATTTGGGAGTGGTGGAAACCAACCTTGTGACGATGAGAAATAAATTGTTATCTAAGGGCAGAGAGAAGGTTCGTGGTCTTTACTGCTTTTTCCTCGGGTGTTTCCTTCTTCTGTACTATTTTCTGTCAGGTCTTTTCTGTCTTATCTGACAGTCCTGTCTGTGGACATACCTGACTGTCATCCTTGGACATAAACCTATGCCCTTTCATATCCCTAAGATATATTACTATATCTGTCTATATCAAAATTGTATTCTATCTCTACAACTCTTTCTAACAAACCAATAAGACAAAGAGGGATTACTTCAGACTATCTTGAGAAGGGATCCTAAAATTGAGACAGGTGTTCTCATGGTATGTATAAACTGGTTTAACTTTCTAATTTGTAGTAGAGTTAAAATTAGCCTAATATACCACAATCCTTCTGTTACCATTTTGGGAGTGGTTACAGAACCATGACTCATTAGCACCTTCATTCCAGACTGTAGATGTGAATACATATATTTCAATCTGTGCCCATATTCCCTAAAACAGTCTGATTGACTTTATTCAATAATATAACCATTTAACTCTTACAAAACAAATTATTAAAAACACATATACAGCAAACCATACTTAGCAATACTCAACATATACAATTTTGTATCACACAATCAACAAAACTGTCTTACATCATTATTGATTGAATTGACCAATTCGATAAATTATATAAATTGTTAGAACATATTTTACTGTATCATGGAGTTCATGTGGGAATCCTGCGGGGGTCCCCATGGGGACCCCTGTATCAATGGGTTAATGTGGGGACCCTGCAGGGGTAACGATGGGGACTCCGCATGAGGGTTTACATTAGTGAGCGTGCGGGTGTTCCCGCAGGTTTGACTGCAGTAATAATGAAGGTGTTATTTTATTTTGGCTGATTCGGAATGGAAGGTTACGGGCTTGCTGAATTGATCATGTTCCGGCCCTGAAATGCTACGATCCATTGCATGCTTTATGGTTTCGGCTGTGGTACAGTAACTTGCGCCCCTGCAGAATTGAATAGCATTGCAAATGGAGGGGAACTGGAGCCTGCAACTCACTCGCAAGCAATCTGTAAGCAGTACTACTCAGGTGATTGGCTGGTTAATAGCCATCAGCATAATTAAAAGTGAGCAAGGCAATTTGTATTATATAATGCCACATGGTAACACAGAAATGGAAAAGCATATGAATTCTCATCCACTTCACTCTATAGTACATCTGGCCAAAGATATTCCCCTGATATTACCCAAAGGTTAATATTCTTTGCTAATTATATATGCTTTGGTTAATTAACTAAGTTAGCTAAGTACTTTGACTGAAAAGACTTTGGCCTACAGAGTATTGAGCTGTAGGGAAGATACTTACTTTTATAGTGAGGGAGAGAAAGGAAGGGAGAGAGGAAGGGAGGCAGAGACAGGGAGGGAGGCAGAGAGAGAGGGAGGGAGGGTGGCAGAGAGAGAGGGAGAAAGAGAGAGACATGGAGGGAGAGAGGAGAGGGAGGGGGAGGGAGACAGACAGAGGGCACCAAGAGAGACAGAGTGCACAGAGAGACTGACGGCACAGAGAGAGAGGGCGCACAGAGAGAGATAGCACACAGAGAGATAAGGAGCACAGAAAGCGCGAGGATGCACAGAGAGAGAGGGCATAGAGAGAGAGAGAGCGTGAAGAGAGACAGAACAGACAATTGAACATAACATTGTATACTGTTATTTATGATGAGCAAGTTACTAGTACTATAATATTACTAGCTTTCTTATATCTCTGGCTTTTCCTGTTGTGTAGTTATGTACTAGTTAGTATAGGTAGTTCAATGCACTTCCTTTTTATTTCACAAAATAGTTGTGAATACCTTAGCAACTTTGTTCCTGTGCTGGTCATGTGGAACTAGCAGAGATAAGAAAATGATACGTCACCGGTGATATCAACATGACCTGTACAGAAACTTTTAGGATAATTAAAAATATGCTATTTTTAAATGGATTAGATAATGTTTTTTTAAGTTCCGTCTCCCATTAATATTGAGCTTTTTTTTATCCTATTTTCTTCTCCAAGATGTACATGCTAAGGTCAGGTCATGAAGACTTTATAAACTTTACTCATATCTACCAACATTCCCAAAATATTTTCAGACACAGTGTTTTATTGGTCACCTTAACCCTCATTAAGTAGGTCAGACTGAGGTTGTGTTCTGCTTTATCAGTTCTGTTATCACCTGTTGTAAAATTGTGTGGTTATATTATCCAAAAGAGAACAGCGTGAGAAAGTTTATTTCTCTGTTTAAAATTATTTAATATACAGCCATATATAAAACACTTTCTTCCTGCTATAAAAGTGAGACAAATTATTTTTTTTTTAATAGGAAATAGAAAGTTGCCAGCTTGCAATTGTGTGCATAATGTTAACAGTACATCACGTGTATAAACTGCTTTGAGGTGATTCCATTTTCTACCTTAATGAAAGCAATATTTACAGAACAGTTGCTATCTATGATGCCTGCTTTAAGAGTATAGATTCATGAGATAGACATGACCTAAGCAAGGCCCAGTTGGTATCACATATATAGTTGTCGTACTGCGAGTTGTCGTTACGCTTTGCGAGCCTCGCAAAATGATGCAAGCCGTCGACTGCGAGACTTGCAAAGCGAGGCGAGCAGTTGAGGCACGTGGGATTTAGGCTGCAATGAGCGTCGAAGGTGCTCATTGCAGGGGTGGACACGCGGGACTTAGCTGGCCCTCAGCCCAAAAGACGTAGGATTTAGCTCCAACGAGGCCTTATCGTTAGGCCTCCGGGCCCCTGGAAGCACGTAGATAGACTGCGAGGCTCGCAAAAATGCGACTTTAACGGCCGAACCACCTGGGAAGACCTGCAAAAATACACAAATATGCCTCAAATTAACTTCCAGACTCACATACAGCACAGGGGGAGAGCTATGGAGTCTGTGAGTAAGGTGGCAAGGTAATTTTAGGCATATTTTGCCTTTTTTCATGATCGAAAAGCAACCAAGCTAGAAAATAAATGGCTGCCAAAAAGACGAAAACAAGGCCGAAGGACATAAAACGAGGCTGAAGGATGTAAGTACAACCCCTAAGCACTAAGACTTAATGCAAAACAGTAACACTTAAACCAAGGCAGTAGGCCTCTAAACTACACAGGCCTTTAAAGTACACAGGGGGAGAGGCTTGAATGAGCGCCAAAGGCACTAATTGCGAGCCACAAAATGAGCGACTAAGGCGCTCATCCTGGGAGTCGCAATGAGCACAGAAGGGGATCATTGCAAAGCAGGAAAGGTGCCTATGGGAAAAAACGTCAATGAGCGGCAAAGCTGCTTATTGCAGGGCTCACCATGAGCGCCAAAGGCGCTCTTTGCTGGGCCTTTAAAGTAGATGGGGGAAGAGGCTCGCAATGAGCGCCAAACGCGCTCAGCCCAGGGCTCTCGATGAGTGCCAAAAGGTGCTCAGAGGGGCCATATACTCGCATTTGGTGGCAAACAGCATTGCCAGGCTTCAAATTTTATTGCAGTTATTTTTGACAGCAAGTCCCCTAGTGTACATATAAAGATTAAACACAAATCACATATTGAATATAATGATTAGAAACAGACTACTTATTGGAGGGAAAACCGGCCACAGCATTTATTGGTAAACACAAATAACGTAATAACCATAACAATAATAATAATAATAAATTAACAATGACCATGTGAGGGGAGGAGCCTGGCCGGAGACAGTACACCCTACGCCCTAAACCCTCATCCAGGGCCTACCGTGCTGGAAGAGCCGTACCACAGTAGGGTAGAATCCCACCCACTTTACCATTGTCCCGGCGACTCCCCTCACCGTCCGCCGTTGTGACAAACAAAATAATTTTTTAGTTGGCATATATTACAGACAAAATCATATACCCAGAAAAAAACCACCACTTAATACAATCGACTAGATTAATACCTTCCAAATTGTCATTCATTTTTTTTAAATGAACATTTTTTTTTCAAATAACATACCCAGGTCCTGCCAGGTCAAGTGGCCCCTCCCATCAACCCAATGAGGCTTGAGATGATCAACGGGGCCCTTCAGCCTTGACTAGATTTAACTGGACTAGGTGTAAAATGGTAGGAAATTAATCACATATATTTTTGGCTGAATTTCACTCTGTTTTACCTCTGCCTGCATAAAATCTAATCTTACTTTTTTTTTGCTTGTTGTTTTATTTTTTTTTGTATATTCACTTCAAAAAAATTAAAAAGTGTTAATTTTTTACGAACTCAAAAATACTGACAGACTGAAGAGCTTTCTATTAACTCAACTTCCAGTCTGTGATGTAGTCCCTGTCTGTGGTGACCTAGTGACCACCGTGGATCTCGCTGTTAATGATAACACAAATGCAACAGCTTCATCTGGTTTGGACTCTATGGACCAGATTCACTAAGGTCACAGAAGCTGTGAAACATGAGATGACTGTTTTCTGTGGATACAAAAATGCTTCACTATTCTCGTATCCATAGAAAACAGACACAATGCCCCTTTTCAGCTTCTGTGAACCTTAGTGAATTAGGGTCAGTGACTCACAAATGTGTTGTATGCCCTTCATTTCTGTCTTTAACTATATGGGATATACAGTTTTTATTGATTTCCCAATATCTTTGCATTTCTCTAATCTCCTAACCCTTTGACTCTCACTGCAAGAATCCAACTCAGAGGTGTATATTTATCAAAGGGTGCTATTTATATATAACACAATAAATATCACTTTGTGTTATTTTTTTCTATTGGCCAGATTTATCAAGCAGTGTTACATTTACTTATTTTTGTCTCGTGCAAGATTAATGTCACTTCATGCTATGTTTTTTATGGTGCTGATTAATCAAGCAGGGATACATTTACTTTTTTCTCCTCCGATGAGATAAATATCACACTCTGATGCATATACCCCAGAGCCTCTTAATGAGCTGATCAATCCCAAACAATGTGACAATGCTTTGCAGCAAAGATAATTGCTCAGAATCACACAAAAACTTGCGGTCGGCACTATTTACATAGACTGGACTTCAGGTCTTTTATTCTCTTATTCTTTATAAGATACACAATGCAGAATAAAATAAATAAATTTAACTTGTTTTTAAAGGATCAATGTACACCATATTTACAATATGCACTTTTGCAGAACTGCACCTGAATTTAAGGTTTTTAGAAGGCGCAAAATAAGTATACCTTTATTTCATTAACTAGAATATTAAATTATCCTGTAGTGAGAGCCTCCATTTTTGTCTGCTTTAGTAAATGGGAAGGATCATGAATAAAGACACAGTTTAAGCAAATCACATTTTGCCTACTAAATAATCTAGCTTTTCAGAGGAGCATATTTTAAATATTGGATTAAACTGTCCCTTTCTCTCTCTCTTCTATCAAAGAACATTAAGCATCATATGGGGCTAAAAGGTGCTTCTGTTCCTAGGAATGCACTATAATAATTACCAAAGTGTGTGTAATGCCTGCGTAGTGTGTTGTGTGCCGGGGCACGCAGGCTTTAAAATTGTTTAATACATTTCTGGAATTGTGCAACCTGCATGTGCAGTTGCAATGTATTCAACTTTTTTGCACCGCACATGCGCAGTTGGTAATTGTGTTGTCATATCCCAATAAAAATTGATTTTGAAAAAAACAAATGTTTGTACATTGATTCAATATTATATTCCATATATATCCAACCATCATTTATGATGGGCATATTTTTCAATGAACGTGTATTTTAATATTGTGTCTGCACACAATGACACTAATAAAACATTGGAGGCTTTCTTACACTTGGAAGCTTTCTTATGGTTTTGTAAATATTTGAAGTTGCTATGACTATTGAGCAGTGTGTGTCAGGGATGTAGTAAAGAGTAATTAATGTTACCATGTTAAAAAATATTTGAACTATTAATGCTTAATTCCTGCTTGTAATACCATTTTAGAAGTGTAGTCTCTTAAAAGAAAAAAAAGGAAAGGTCCGTTAATATGATACAATTCAATGCTATAGATTGTATCAAATAACCATCACTAATATGGTTTATTACTTCCTGGAAGTTTGCACATGCTCAGAATGTTTTAAGTACATTGCAGGTGAAATGCTGTTCTCCATCTCCGTCCACTTGCTACATTTAGTCAGGGCGTGTGGAAAACTGAATTAAGTAGCTAGAAATTATTAGCAATGATTAGTCCTCACCTCGAGGGAAAGATGCAAATATCAGACTGTCGGACAAAAATGTACCACAAGAAAATACAAGTATTCAACTGATAAGTGTGATTATATTTGGAAATGTTGCTGTTACCCTTTAAGATCTTGCAGTTGGCATACCGCTAATCAATATTTTTGCCTTTAATATCACTTTATTTGTTTTGTGCCTGCTCTTTATTACCTGCACAATCTCTACATTTAGTTTTTCTTTTCCTGTAAAACACAGCTCTACATGTATTTTCCAAAGGTTAAACATGACTAAGGATTTCCCTGCTCTACATGTCACAATCATTGTTTCTGCCACTTTGAAAAGGGACCGAACTGACACAAAACTCGGAAGGCATTTCAGGAGAGCGATGATTTTAATAAGGAGTTTTGCTACCTACTTCTACTCAATGGACTGTAAGGAATGCAGCTGCCAAAATTCTCTTCACACTCAATTTTTTATCATGGTCTTTGTGTATTTTGCCTGTAGACAGCAAGGCGTTCATGTGAAGCGTAGGCTATTCTGGGCATCATGCTCTATTGTGTCGTGCTCTGGAAATATTTCTGTTTGTATGTGATCATAACAAGGGACTGGCTGGGATCCATACAGTATCCCTGCTCTGAAAGCCTTGATTCATTAACTTTGTTGCAATCAGCTTGGTTTTGATGTCTTGATGGAGAGCGTCATTAAACCCAGCATGAGCAGCTATAGGCAGAAAAAAAGCGGCACCACTTCCACAAATCATTTTGTGAAGTGAAGGATTAAGATTTAGTGCAGACACTAGCTTCTCAAACATATACAGCTTAAAAAAAAATCCAACACTTTTTATGTTATAGCTTTCCTGTTTCGGAAAAAAAATGTCTAAAGGAACAACCCTGTGGAATTCCTAAGCATTTTATTGTCTGCCCAAAATTTAATATGCATATTTAATTTTCAAATTGTCTACTCAGCTGAATTCTCTTGTGGATCTCTTTCTGTGTAGTTTAGCTTTATGCACCAAATGCTTTATTCTGCAATTAGGTGTTGTGAGAGCTGAGAGAAAGGAAATTGTTATCCATTGTATATAATTTCACTGTGAAATGCTTTCAGGTTCCTTCAGCATTTTACATTGATGACCACGTTTTATCATTATCCTCCTTCTGTTCAACTCTTATTATTTTGAAATTCCCAGTTCTAAGTGTAATTTATAAATGTTCTTCAGCTGTTATGGAGAATTAGTTACAATCTTTCACCATTGCAGAGTTTAAAAAGTTCCCTTATTAACCCTATGTCTTGTGTTATTATTGATACATCCCGTTTAGCATTGATGACAACGTCCTGGCTACCAGTATGTGCAGAGAAATATGATAGTGGTATGTTATATTTTTGTGAAGCAGTACTAGTTGCCATGTCCCACCATCGTATATACAGATAAATGGTAAAAGAAGTTAAATTATCAGGTACAAGGTAATTAGGGAGTCTAGAAGATAGGTCCAAGCAAGGTGCTTTTGGGTTTCTCAGGTGACTGGCAGAGTACTTACTGGGTCAAGGGTTCATCAAGGCAACACAAAGGTCCAGCAGGCTGCACAAGGGTCCTGCATGCAGGACAAGGGTGCAGAAACCAGCAGTTAGGTCTAGCAGACAGCGAATACATACAGCAGATTGTAAAATGCTACAAACAGACATCTTCTTATAGTGCACCCCTGCACACAGAGACAGCACACTGTGTCATCATACTGCTGCCACATTGTGTTCTGTTCTAGCTTGTGTGCAGTTTATTTCAATTTAGTGACTCTCCTAGCCTGTTAATTAGGATAAAACAATAGAGTGCCAAAGCTTGTTTGCTTCTTTAAAGTTGAATAGGTCAAGAGCAAAACAAAGAGCATGGCAAATAGCAAATTCAGTCCCTGGCAAATAGATGGGGAAGAAGTGGAGCCAGTGACAGATCTTTTTTTCCTGAGGATCTACATCTCTGCAGAAAAGATGTTTGCTTCTAAGGAGGAAAACTATGGTACGTCTGCACAAGCTGTTAAAAGCTATAACTCTGTTTTGGCCTGTAATTCCCATTTTAAAACTCTGATTTGCTATACCACTGTTTTTTTTTTCTCCAAAAAAAACAACAGCAAAAAAAAAAAACAGAATCCAGGAGTCAGAAGCTTCAACATCACAAATTTAAAGTTTATATTTCTGCTAATGTTCAGTTTATTTTTGTTTTATGTTTGCTGTTTATGTTTCTTTGAAATCCATATAAAACAAAAAAGTTTGAACTTCAATTGTAATTGTGTAGTTTTTTTTGTGAGTTCCCCTATTCCTATCTTCCCTTTGTTAAAAAGAACACTGCTAGCACTGTTTCGCTTAGCACTCTGTCTTCCAGGAAACTATCTACAGTATCTTCAGTAGCTGTAGTTAGAACTATGGTGTTCACAGTAGCAACATACAGATGTGAGAGTTGGACCAAAAAGAAGACTGAGTACCATAGAATTGATGCCTTTGAATTGTGTTGGAGAAAACTGCTTAGAGTCCCTTGGATTGAAAGAAAATTCAATACAACCTATACTACAGATAATTAAGTCAAACGGTTCACTGGAAGGTGAATTATTTTTTGGACATACCATAAGAAGACAGGGAGGATTTCCTGTAGTCAAGGCAAGAAAATTCTGGAGCTGAGTTGGACCCCATCCCCTGGTTAATAACAAGCTAGTGGCACATGTGGGATCTTGGTGCACGAACAGGCAGCACCAAGAATGAACAATGGTGATCTATCCCGGGGGAGTTCTTCCAGAGGTGCGGAGGAAAGATGGAGGCAATCCAAGAAAAACAAAACCATCTCACCTGCCTGTATTTGGACCAAAAGGGCAAGGTTGTATATTGTCACCTTCTTTATTAATTTTTTATACATCATGCGTAAGGCTGGGCTGGATAAATCTAAAGGTTAAAATAATATTGCTGGGTGCAAAAGCTGGCCTGCTTCTCAGCATTAAGAAGAAGAAGCTCATGGCAAACGGCAATCTCAGTTCCTGGCAAATAGAGGGGGACAAAGCAGAGGCAGTGATAGATTTAATTTTCCTGGGCTCCAAGATGTCTGCAGATGAAGACTGCAGCCATGAAATTAAAACATGCTTGCTTCTGCCATGGAAAGCTATGGCAAGTCTGGACAAGCTAGTAAAAAGATATTGCACTATAAACACAATTAACGCATAGTTAGAACTATGGGATTCCCAGTAGTAAGAGCTGGACACTGTAGAATTGCAAAGCACTGTAGAATTGACACCTTTGAATTGTGGTGCTGGACATAAATGCTTAGATTCCCATGGACTGCAAGAAGATGAAATCAATACTACAGTAAACCAAGCCAAACTGTTCACAGGAATGTTTGATCATGAGCTAAAGCTTAAATGTTTTTTGGCTATATCATGAGAAGACAGGATTCCCTAGAGAGGATACTGATGCTGGGAAAGACTGAAGGCACACTGTCACGACAGTGACAGACTCAGACTCAGAAAGCACAAACAAATCTACCTACATGGCCTCCTTCATGTTTCCCCTCCCTGTAAGAAGGGCTTGCTTTACTAGGGTTAACAACCCCATCACTGGTCTACAGATAGGGGCTTGGAAGGGTTCATCTTGTTAGGTCACTTCAGATTTTATTACTGTACTTTGATCATGCAAGAGGGACCGCGGAGGAGGTAAAATAACATCTGGGAATTGCATTTCTGAGACAAATACATCAGAATATCACATAGTCTCTCCTATAGGCAACTAATGGAGCATATAACATCATATAGTAACTCCAACATTCATTATTGTGGCCCACATTACATATAAAAACAACATGTCACAGTCCTTAAAACAAGTCTCATGTCCATTGTGATAGCCTTCAGGGCTGTTACAGTTTGGTTTTGGGCAATAAAGGGTGCTTGCTTGTGGGGTTCGGGGAGCCCCACCCTGGCCCACCAAAGTCAGTCATGACACACAACACAGGGATGGCTGAGGCAAGGATGGCTAGATGAGGTCATTGAAGCAATGCACATGAGCTTGGGTGAGCTCAAACAGGCAGTGGCGTTTTGCGGTCCATAAGTGTATTGAGAGTCGGACATGACTGATCGTTGGTGAAGACAGACCCACCATACCAGGCAAGTAACAATACTTTTAAAACCATTTTATTTACCAATGGCTTTATTGTTGAATTTATAAATACACATTTCTTGAACTAACTTGTGGTGAACCATACTACATTACAGTCCTATATCTGGTGCTTATACTGGCCCTTTTAACCTATGTCAGACTTGTATCCTTAACCCCAGAACATAATCTCCACTAGAAAAGGTGTCACATTCCATAAATAAAAGAAGATTTGTAAAGTTTGCGTAAAGTAAACTAACACAAAAGTACACTGCACTGTACAGAGTGTGAAGGTGAAATGTATAGTGATTAGAGCTAGTGGGCACATGGCCTTTTTTTTTGTTATTATATATCATTACAATATATATATTGTGATGGTGTGTCACCAGATGGCAGTAGAGAGCACTTCAAGACTTCTCCCCAGGAGAAGTTTGGAGCCTGTGAAGAGGTAGAGGAAGCCTGAGACAGCTCTGTGTGGTGAGAGAGGTCTGTGCGACGGAAGTGTACAGCCAGAGCAGTTGAGAGACATTGAGAAGAGTGTTCAGCGTGACCGGAGAGGTCAAAGAGACACAGCTGCTCTGCAGATGGAGTGCAGACCCTGAAGGGAGTGGACTCTAAAACAGGCAAGTGTTCAGGCCTGTGTATTGGACTGTATTATGAATTACAGAGCAGAGCAGTGAGGGAACTGCAGATAAAAGTATAGGTAGTGCTTCATAGAGAAGCTAGGATTTATTTTCTGTTTTGATTATTTTCTTTTATGCCGACAAATAAACCGCAAGTTCTGTTAAACCATACAAAAGGCTCCAGAGTTCTCCATTATGGTGCTGAAAGACAAGACACGTATTCTGAGAGTGACAGTGAATCTGTCACAAAATATATATATATATATTCAGCAATAAAGCTGTGTAATACAGCATACATAAGCTTAAAGGAAGCCATGTTTAATAATGGCTATGGAATGAAGAGCGAGGTATTTGTGGCCACATTTGTGTGTCAGCTTCCCAGCTTCCCAGAATGCATTGTATTAACTGTTTTTCTCGGAACTCTGAGCTGGAAGCAGGTTTTATAACTTGCTTTAGACATTCAAATGTGAACACAGATGTACTTTTTATTTACTATATATATATATAAATATATATATATATATATATATATATATATATATATATATAGTAATTTAGTAATTATTAATCCATATAAATATAGATTAATAATGAGTATTGCAATATAATTTGATACCTTTTGTATTGGACAAACGTTATATTTATAATGACGAGCTTTCGAGAGGCTTAACCTCCCTTTATCAAGTCTCAAGCAATACTACATGAGATGGAACCCTCAGTTTGAATAATAACAGCAGATGCAGAGAGAGTGGAAACAGCATCTGACATCATCAGGTAAATTCAAATATGGGGAATAAACACAACATAGCAAAGGAAACATATATACACATATTAAATACACATATACATCAATATATACATGAAAAAGCAGAGCACTGTAGTCCACGGTGATATCTTTCCTGTTGGACAAACACCTCACTAAGAGTGCTAAGTCTGTTATTGTAGAAAAAGAAAAAAAATCACATGAAATTCTGATAATGTGTTAGAAAGCCCAAATCTATATTAAGTCCTGTGTTTTTAGAGTTGAAGAATGTAATCATCTTTATTTCAAATGCTTTTCTCTCTTGGATGCTTTTAAATTTTCCTCTGAGTATTTTGACTTTTAAGTTTTGGATGGAGTGATCATTCTGGCTAAAATGGTGTCCTACTGGGCTACAATAACTGTCTTCATTATGTTTTCTTATTGAATGCCTGTGTAAATTCATCCTTAAATGCATTTTTTGGCCAGTTTCTCCAATGTAACAGCCTGTGTCACATAAAGTGCATTGTATCATATAAACCACATTTGACGATGTACATGAATATGATCCTTTGATGTTATAGGTTTTGTTGTTATGTGTGGCTGTATCATCATTACAAATGTGTTGGCATAATTTACAGGCACGTTTGTTACAAGGTTTAGTTCCATTTTTTGTATTCAGTTGTTCATTGGCCAATTTTCTGCTGACAAGTTTTTGTTTCAGGTTTGGTGGTTGTTTAAATGCAAGGATGGGAGGTTTTGGGAATATATTTTTTAATTCAGTATCTTCAATTAGTAATGGTTGTAAATCTTTAATTATTTTCCGAATTTTCTCTAAAATTGGATGGTATGTGGTCACTAGAGGTATACGGGAAGTAGTTTCTTTTGTTTTGTAGTTTAATAGTTGTTCTCGGGGTATTTTGATGGCAGTTGATATTTTTTGGGTAATAATACAGGGTTTGTAACCCTTTTGTATGAAAGATTCAGACAGAGTTTTTAAATTTTTATCACGGTCTCCAGTGTTTGAGCAAATCCGATGGTATCTAATAGCTTGACTATGGATGATGGCTTGTTTGGTGTGGGAGGGATGGAAACTGGAGCTGTGTAGGTAATTACATCTGTCTGTAGGTTTCCTATATATAGATGAGTGGAGAGTGCCATTGGTGATGGATATAGTAGTGTCTAGAAAGTTTACCTGTTCTGTGGAGAAATCCATTTTAAGTTTTATAGATGAATGGAAGGCGTTGAATGAATTATGAAAGTCTCTGAGTTTGCTTTCTCCTTCTGTCCATATGATGAACAGATCATCTATGTAACGGTAGTATTTGTATGGTTTGTAAATGGATACAGATAAGAATGTTTCTTCTAGATTGGCCATAAATAGATTTGCATATTGTGGAGCCATTTTGGTACCCATGGCAGTCCCCATCATCTGTAGGTAGGTATCTTGGTTAAAAGTAAAATAGTTGTGGGTAAGGATATATTCTATTAGTTTAACAATAACATCAGGGCCATATTTATTGTTTTGCTTGTTTGTTGAAAGAAACCTAAAGCATGCCTCAGTGCCATCTTTGTGGCCAATTGTTACAGGTATGGACACACTGACTGAACAGATATCTGGATTTGTTGAAAACATCCTTAAACCATTAGTTAGTAACACCAGTAGCTATATACAGGACACCACTGACTTTCTCAACAAACTCAGTCAGATTAAAGGCCTACCTGCTAACACACTACTTGTTACCATGGACGTAGAGTCTCTTTACAGTAATATCATTCTGTAGCTGCATTCGTGGAGAGAGGAGATATATTCTACCTGCTCTTGATTTAATAGGGAAATAGATAGCCAGGCTGTGTATTTAGCTTTAACTACACACCTGAAGGACTCCTTTGATATCTGCTGCAAGGACAGCAACCCAAAAAGCCCTTTTTATTTTATTTTATTATTTTTTTCTGTGTAATCTAATTGCATATGCCTGCCTGCTAGCGTGTGTGTGAGGCCTATTGCATCTAGTCTGCAAAACTTTTGCCAGTGCGCAGTGACACTCATATCTGGTGTCACAGTAGCTTGCACGCATAGTACCACTAATCGTAAAAAAAATGACAGGCAGAGGCAGGCCACCCCGCAGGGGCCGTTGTGGTCGTGGTGCTGTGATTCCCTTTGGCCCTAGAATAATGCCCAGTTTTCAGAGGCCACGTACCCTGAACTTGAACAGTTCTGAGGACATGGTTGACTGGCTAACACAGGACACCCAATCTTCTACAGCTTCCGCTCGGAACCTAGACGCACCATCCTCCTCCAGCTTAGCTTCGGGCACCTCTCTAGGTACCACTCGCCCGCCTGCCGACACAACCAACACTAGCACCACAGCAAACATTAGTGCCAGAGGATGTAGATAACAGGGATATGTCCCAGTCAGGCAGCATTACACACATGGACGTACGGTCTGATGATGATGATGATGTTGTACCCGGTGCTGCTTCCTTTGTTGAGTTGTCAGATACAAGTAAAGCGGTTGATGATGACGATGCGTCCGTGGATGTCACGTGGGTGCCCGCTATAAGAGAAGAAGAACAGGAGGAAAGTTCAGATGGGGAGACAGAGAGGAGGAGGAGACGAGTTGGAAGCAGCGGGAGGTCGTCGAAAGTAGCTAGTGGCACAGTCAGACAGCATGCATCAGCACCCGGGGTCAGCCAGACAGCACGCCAGTCAACGCATGCTTTTGCCACCACCAGAATGCCGTCATTGCAGAGCTCAGCAGTGTGGCAATTTTTTCGTGTGTCTGCCTGTGACAAAAGTGATGCCATTTGCAACCTGTGCAAAAAGAAACTGAGTCGTGGGAAGTCCAACACCCACCTAGGTACAACTTCTTTGCGAAGGCACATTATGTCACATCACAAACGCCTATGGGATCAACACATCAGTACAAGCAGCACACAAAGTCAAAGCCGCCATCCTCCTCCTGGTCCATCATCTTCAGCCACGTCAACCACTGCTGCCCTGCTTGCCCCCTCTCAACCATCCGCCACTCCATGTCTCACCCTGAGCAGTCCCTGCTCATCTGCCCACAGTCAGGTGTCTGTCAAGGACATGTTTGAGCGTAAGAAGCCAATGTCACAAAGTTACCCCCTTGCCCGGCAACTGACAGCTGGCTTGTCTGAACTCTTAGCCCGCCAGCTTTTACCATACAAGCTGGTGGAGTCTGAGGCGTTCAAAAAATTTGTAGCTATTGGGACACCGCAGTGGAAGGTACCCGGCCGAAATTTCTTTCCACAAAAGGCAATCCCAAACCTGTACTCGATTGAGCAAAAGGAAGTAATGGCATCTCTGGCACACATTGTTGGGGCAAGGGTCCATCTGACCACGGATACCTGGTCTGCAAAGCATGGTCAGGGCAGGTATATCACCTACACTGCGCATTGGGTAAACCTGGTGATGGCTGCCAAGCATGGAATACGTGGCTCTGCAGAGGAGTTGGTGAC
Source organism: Discoglossus pictus (assembly GCA_027410445.1). Taxonomy (NCBI): domain Eukaryota; kingdom Metazoa; phylum Chordata; class Amphibia; order Anura; family Alytidae; genus Discoglossus; species Discoglossus pictus. Next base: position 338,679,301 of record CM050167.1, read on the forward strand.
ACCGCCACGACTTGCAGGCAGGCCTGCTGCCACCTCCTCTACTCCTCCTACTCCATCCTCTTCCATAACCTCCTCGGCTGAGTCCTCTTCTGCTGCTGCTATGTCTTGCTTCACATCAACGGCACCCCCCAGCTCCACAGGTACTATTCCACATCCCGGATATGGCAGTGTCACGCCGTCTTGGGGTTGTCACACCGGACCAGCACTCCTGTCCGCCCTGAATGCACAGGTGGATCAGTGGCTGACTCCGCACCAACTGGAGATCGGCAAAGTGGTTTGTGACAACTGAAGAAATTTGTTGGCGGCATTGAATTTGGGCAAGTTGACACATGTGCCGTGCATGGAACATGTGTGTAATCTGATTGTACAACGCTTTGTGCATAAGCACCCAGGCTTACAGGACGTCCTGAAGCAGGCCAGGAAGGTGTGTGCCCATTTCAGTCGTTCCTACACGGCCATGGCGCATTTTACAGATATCCAGCAGCGAAACAACACGCTTGAATTCAACACTCCTAATGGTCGACCGCCTGCTCCAACAAGAAAAGGCCGTTAACGAGTATTTGTATGACCGGGGTGCTAGGACAGCCTCTGCGGAGCTGGGGATTTTTTTGCCACGTTACTGGACGCTCATGCGCAATGCCTGTAGGCTTATGCGTCTTTTTGTGGAGGTGACAAACCTGGTCAGTCGCACCCAGGGCACAATCAGCGACATCATAACATTTTTTTCTTCCTGGAGCGTGCCCTGTGAAGAGTGCTGGATCAGGCCGTAGATGAGCTTGAAGAGGAAGAGGAAGAGTTGTGGTCACCATCACCGCCAGAAACAGCCTTATCAGCATCGCTTGCTGGACCTGTGGCAACGCTGGAAGAGGATTGTGAGGAAGAGGAGTCAGAGGAGGAATGTGGCTTTGAGGAGGAGGAGGAAGATCAACCACAACAGGCATACCAGGGTGCTCGTTGTCACCTATCTGGTACCATTGGTGTTGTACGTGGCTGGGGGGAAGAACATACCTTCAGTGAGATCACTGAGGACGAGGAACGGGACATGACTAGCTCGGCATCCAACCTTGTGCAAATGGGGTCTATCATGCTGTGGTGCCTGTTGAGGGACCCTCGTATAAAAAGGATGAAGGAGAACGACCTGTACTGGGTGTCCACGTTACTAGATCCCCGGTATAAGCAGAAAGTGCCTGAAATGTTACCGAATTACCACAAGTCGGAAAGGATGCAGCACTACCAAAATAAATTAAAAAGTATGCTTTACACAGTGTTTAAGGGTGATGTCACAGCACAACGGCAATCTAACAGCGGAAGAGGTGAACATAATCCTCCTCCTCCTTTACAGACGTGTTGTTGATAGAGGACATGCAGAGCTTTTTAAGTCCTATGCATCGCCACAGCCCTTTGGGGTCCACCCCCAGAGAACGACTCGACCGTTAGGTAACAGACTACCTCGCCATAACTACAGATATCGACACTATGAGGAGCGATGAACCCCTTGACTACTGGGTGTGCACGCTTGCCCTGTAGCCTGAGCTATCCCAATTTGCCATAGAACTTCTGTCCTGCCCCGCTTCAAGTGTCCTGTCAGAAAGGACCTTCAGTGCAGCAGGAGGTTTTGTCACTGATAAGAGAAGTCGCCTAGGTCAAAAAAGTCTAGATTACCTCACCTTTATTAAGATGAATGAGGCATGGATCCCGAAGGGACTGACACTGGGCGATACATTCGACTGAAAAAGGCCTGATGAGATGAGCTGCCTTCGGCTAAAAATGGTCCACATGCTGCTGTATTTTATCCCTGATTGCCGGATGACTTGCGTGACTTATTCGCCAACTAGGGTTCAAGACGCAATGTTTATGGCACTTTCTGCCTGGAAAACTAACATCAATTTTTCTGGTCGCTGCAACAATACCTAATTTTTGCATTTAAATTATTTTATTTTAGAAGGCATACAGCATGTAATGAAAAATAAAGAATTTTTGAACAGTCTTGCATAACAGTTGTGCAAAAATACATATTTACAATAGAGACATTTTGTGAAAGTTAGCTGGCTATTCCTTCTTATTTTTTCTTTTTAGGTTAATAATTTTTCTTATTTTTTACTGTGATTGCAATTTAAGAGATACATAAAACATGGTAAAACAGACAATAGTTAAGAGTATATCTGCAGGAAACACCAAAGTCCTATTAGCTATCATCCCTACAGCAGTATTAGCTTATTATTTACAATATCTAACCTGGGCAATCAACCTTGGGTTACCCTAGGGCAGGCATCAGTAAGCGACCTCTCCTTTCCTGGGATGATTTTGCCACTGGTTGCTTCTGAAGGGTCTCCAGGGCTCCCCCACTCCAGTCCTTCCCCTAGTGTCGCTTCAACCAGTAACAAATGTTTTATATTTGTAAAGCGACCCAATGATCCCCCTTGATAGAGGTTTATCTTTACAAATTTTGGAGAACCAATTTATAACCGGTGTCCCCTGTTTCTGGGTCAGGGAGTGTGTGAAATGCCTCAGCCTACAGTAATTGTAATGTTCTAATAGCGGTAGCTCATGCTTGTCCCTCAGTTCCTCATAGGTGAGCATCTGGCCCTTTACTAACCAGTCTCCCAGTCTATCTAGTTTCCTTGACCTCCACCAGTGTTGTGATGTTGTACTCATGTGTTTCGGGGCCAAGAATTGGGGTCATTTGGGTGGATCCAGGGAACAAATCCGTGTGTTTCTTGGCCCATTTCCAGTATGATAGTGAGTGTCTGATTAGGGGGTTTGGCGCGTTTTTAAGGCTCTGAGGCAATTCTGATAGCCAAGCCACCTTGTCCCAGGTTAAGGGCCTTAAAGTGTGGTTCTCTAAATACACACAGGCCGGTTGATGACATATAGAATGTGCTATTGGGAGGAAAGATAGGTGACGGAACAGGTATTAAACCGATAGGAATGAGTAGTACAACTTAATACACCACTCCTGGTGGCACCTTAGATTGCACGTGCAGTGCCCCAAATTCGAAGTAGGAGGTCCGACCAAGCATCTTTTTCCATCTCCCTGTTCCAAAAATCCATGCCATTTACACGTCCCCTGATAGGTAACGTAACAGATATTAAACTGATAGGAATGAGTAGTACAACTTAATACACCTCTCCTATCTGGTGGCACCTTAGATTGCACGTGCAGTGCCCCAAATTCGAAGTAGGAGGTCCGATCAAGCATCTTTTTCCATCTCCCTGTTCCAAAAATCCGTGCCATATACACATCCCCTAATAGTGGAAATAACAGGGATTAAACCGATAGGAATAGTACTACTTAACAGTACACTCCTTATAATAATGCAGACAGAGGCAACGCAGAGAGAGGAGTCTGAAGAAGAGGAGTCAGAGGAGGAAGGTGGCTTTGAGGAGATGGAAGACCAAACACAGCAGGCGTCCCAGGGGGCTTGTTGTCCCCTTTCGGGGACCCTTGGTGGCTGGGTGGAGGAAAAGGAGGAGGAACGGGACATGGCTAGCTTGGTATCCAACCTTGTGCAAATGGGGAGTTTGCGGTTGTGCAAAGGGACTGTTTGCGGTTGTTTGCGGTGCATTAAACGGGGAGATTGGTCTGTTACTGTGAAGCGGGTGTAACCCTTACACTACCTGATCAATACAACATCATACCTAATGTTTTAAAGCATGTTATTCCAAACAATTTAGGAATGTTAGGTGATTTATGCCCTTTATGGCTTAAAACCAGACTCTGCATCAACTATTTAATTTTCCGTGGGAGTTTTGCCATGGATCCCCCTCCGGCATGCCACAGTCCAGGTGTTAGTCCCATTGAAACAACTTTCCCATCACTATTGTGGCCAGAAAGAGTCCCTGTGGGTTTTGAAATTCGCCTGCCCATTGAAGTCTATTGTTCCCGACATCACTAGAGCTAAAGCTATAAATTGAAATAATTTGTTATGAGATGCATTTAAGTTGTCAATGTTGAAATGCCTAGGAGGCAAGATTCGATTGTAGGAAAAATTTAAATATTCAATATTTTAGAGGTTAATTGAGTTATTTTTTATTTCAGATATCCGGAACTATTGGGCACTTCCACCAAGTGTGGATGAAGTCACCCACGATTTGGCAGCCTCTGAAACAATTACTACTATTTTGCGATTTAATCTTATGAAGTATTGATGGAGTGAAGTATGCTCTATGTAGGACTTTTATAGAGGTTTCCAATAAATTATAGCTTACCAGCGACTTGCCCGTCAAAAATGACTGCAATAAAATTTGAAGCTTGGCAATGCTGTTTGCCACACAATGGCCCCTCTGAGCACCTTCGGCACTCATCGCAAGCTCATTGCAGCTAAGTCCTGCGCCGCTGGCCCTGAGCGCCTGTCGTGCTCATCATGAGTCTAAGTCCTGCTCCGCTAATGATGAGTGCCTTCGGCACTCATTGCAGCCTAAGTCCCACAGGCCTCGTAGTTGCAGCCCATATCGGTTCACCTCGCTTTGCAATGTTCGCAGTTACAGGGCTCTCCGTGCGAGCCCCGCAATTTTAACATTGTTTTATTAACAACCCAGCAATTATGACAACTATATATGTGATAGAGCCCTTTGAAAGATTAGTACAATATTCAGTCCATTTATTGGATTCCCATTCTGGATCTAAATCAGTTTTGGTCTTTATTGGGAGAATTGTAGATGTCATACAGTGAGCCTAGGTTTTGCTTGGCTAAGGGGAGGTTTAGACATATTGAGGAGAACCAGGATGGTTTAGGGGAGCCATGCTTTCTAGTCATAGTCATCGCCCAGTGTCTTAATTTTATATGATTAAAAAATTCCTTCAGAGGAATGTTGAAGTTATTCCTACATTGTTCGCAAGGAGTAATTTGGTCATCTTTGAACCAAGAGCCTATCCTGTCTAATTTGTGAGAGGTCCACCAGTGTCTTGACTCTTCTGTACAGTCTCTCTATATACGAGAATGGGATAAAACAAAGAAGAGTGGTGAAATAGTACACACTAATTGACATCTGGAGTTGGCCCGTTTCCAAATTGTTAGTGTAATTATTGGATAAGAATGTTTTGTGGAAAAAAAAATTGTTTGTGGGTTCAAAAATTTTTGTGTCCCAGGTTTGGGGTTTCATTTGAAAATGTTCCATAAATATCCATATTGGCTTATGTTTACTTGAGAGGGCAATTGGGACAAACGCTAGTTGGGGATGTCCAACGTAGAGCCCTAAATTGGGGAAGCAGAGGCCTCCTCTAGTTCTATGTCTATACATGTTTTTTTTTTTGCAATTCTAGGTGGTCTATTTCGCCAGATGAATTGGAATATCTATTTTTGGAATCTATTTAGTTCCTTATCATTGATTTGTATAGGTAATGTTCTAAACAGGACTTTCAGGAGAACATTCATTTTAACTGAAGTGATATGGCCAGTCCAGGATATATTAAATTTGTACCAGTTATTCATTTCTACAATTACTTTTCAGAATGGGGGGGGATAATTTGCCTTATAGAGCTCAGATATTTTACTAGTAATGTTGACCCCCATATATTTAATATGTGCCTTAGGCCATACAAACTTATTAGTGGCTTTCATCTTTTCCAGAGTTGCCTGAGATAATCCCACACTTAGGGCTTCTGTTTTTTCAAGGTTAGGTTTGAGAGCTTACTAAATTCACACAGACTCTGGGTCTGTGAGAGAGCATAGGAGATCATCAGCAAATAATGTACATTTAAAATGCTGAAGAGCTACTTTAAGACCTGCTATTTCTGGGTTAGATCGAATGGCCTGAGCCAGGGGTTCAATAGCTAGAGCAAATAAGAGTGGAGATAAGGGGCAGCCTTGCCTGGTTCCCCTCTGGATATTAATGTTATCTTTGTTAAAACCAGGCATTTTCAAATTCGCAATAGGAGATTTATAGTAAGGCTTTTTCAATATCAAGTGCAAGAATGCACATCTGAGTTTTAGAGCTTTGGGCCAAGGGCAGAATGTTCGAGGTCTTACGTACATTGTCACCAGCCTGTCTATGCGGTATGAAACCTGCCTGGTCCTTATGGATAAGGTCTGGTAGAAATTTGGAAATTCTTTTGGCAATAATTTTGGCTAGGATCTTTACATCTCCTTTCATAAGTGTAATTGGGCGGTAGTTTTTAGCTTCCCTTGGGTCCCCGCCTTCTTTGGGGAACAGAACTCGGTCGGCCTGATTAAGTTCCGGTGGCATTGAATCACCACTTAGGATTGAATTCATTAAGTACAGAGATGTGGGGTAAGAATGTCAAGGAACTTCTTATAATATTAGTTTGTATATTCATCTGGTCGTAGGGCTTTGCCTGATTTAAGATTTTTAATGGAGTCTTGAGTTTCCTCATATGTAATACCCTTATTAAGGTTTTCAAGGTCTTGGTCTGATAGGGAAGGAAGGTCATATGTATTTAAGTAAGATTGTAAAGCTAATTAGTTTGTGCGAGGTGTAAACATGCTGATAAAAGTCCTCAAAAGTATTTTGAATTTCGTTTTGGCTACGTGTAGTCATTTTTATTTGGGAAATCCTTGTTTGTGAATATTTAGATTTGAGTCTATTAGCTAACAGTGTATATGGCTTTTTTCCCTTGGAGTAAAACAAATGTCTAGTTCACCTGAGTGCCTTTTCCGTTCTATCTGAAAGAATGCCGTCTAGATTAAGACTAACTTTTTCTATTCAATGGTGAATATGAGTTGAGGGCTATTGCTGGTTCTGTTTCTCTAGTATCTCCAATTCTTTAGTTAGGTCTAGTTCTTTTTGTCTAGTATTTTTTTTGTGGGTAGCTGCCAATTTGTTGCAAGTGCCTCTAATGAAGGCTTTATGAACCACACAAATCCACCCTGGCTTTGCATGTTGTGTAGAATTGGATTAAAAAAATAATTCCTTTATTTATTTTCTTTATTTAGTTGATCTACGAATAAGGGGTTTGATAAGAGTAGCTCATTTAGCTTCCAAGAATAGGGTAAGTTAAGAATGGGACCCAGATTCAGGTCTATAGAGACTGCTGCATGATCAGATAATGTACAAGGAACGATGTTTGCCCTGTCCGAGCTATCAAAGAGGAAGGAGCTTATGAGAATTGCATCAATACGAGAGTATGTGCCATGGGACAGGGAATAATATGTGAATTATTTCTTATTAGGATGATGGCCCCTCCAGAAGTCAACTAGGTCTAAAATTTGAAAGCAATATGTTTATTCGCCGTAAGCTATTGGAAAAACGGCCGTTTGTTAAGTTTCTGGATCTATCCAGGTCTTGATTACAGGCAAAAATATTCAATTATTAGTTTCCCCAAATTTGTCCTTCAATCCCTCAAGGTATCTTAGTATTTTAATTACAGATTTATGGGGAGAGGAGGTTGGGGAATAAATTGAAACTCAGGAAATTTTCATTCCAAGAATTGTTCTACCCTCTTTATATATAACTACCCTCTTTGTCAATTTTTTGGGAGGAAATTCTTTTGTAAGAGAATAGCCGCTCCTGCTTTTTTGGAGGGTTGACTCGTGGAGAAAAATATGGGATATTCTTTGTGTAGATATGAAGGATTCTTATTGTATGCAAAGTGAGTTTCCTGGAGGAACATTATGGAAGGCTTTATGCTTTTATAGAAAATAAATGCTTTCCTCCTCTTGAAGGGAGAATTGAAGTCTTTACTGTTATAGGTCAAAAATTTAAAGTCTGTTGTCGTAATTTTATAGATTGGGTTGGTGTGATGGAAAGACCCTGGTTCTAACCTTCAAAGAGGTTTGACAGGGAAAGAAGACAGAGCGGGGCCTGGGTTCCCAACACTCGGCAGTCAGGAGTAAGTGGAGTCCAGTTCAGAGGAGCCAATTGGCCAAGGGAGTAAAAGGAAGAGAAAAAGAAAAATTGAGTAGTTAGAAGTATAGTAACAGTGAACAAAACCTTTTGAAAAACAAAACCTCCTATACAGTGCCATTGCACTGGTAAAGTCAGGGGAGGTAAACTGGTTTACCATTCCCTGCAATATCCTGTGATAGGAGGGGTTAATTAACATTGTGTATTTTACTGGGTTTATCATTGTCAATACAATGTCAATCGGCTGAGTGGGAACTCCAGCTGGCAAAAGTATAATCCCCCAACGAGGTGATTAACCTATAGTGGTATAAATATTCTCTCTCTGTATACTCTCTGTATACTCTGTGAGGGTGGGAGAGGGGGTAGTGTAAAATTGTAGGATAAATGATGTAGAAGTACCTTTATAAAGTTCAGCTGTTCCAAGGTCTATTTTTATTGTGATGTACCATAGACTGTGCCACTAATAATCTAAGCACTATAATCATGTAATTTCGTAGTGTGCATAAAAGGGGACTTATGCATGAAACCTGATTATATGAGTATCATATTCTGGTAATATAAATGCAGAGCACTGTGAATTATAACTGTGGAAGAGTGATTATTGTAATAATGAAATTGTCCAAGGTAGGCTAAACATTCAAAGAAATATTGTGTTAATGAGTAAAGGTGGCTATACATGAAAAAAGCAACTATATGCATGAGAAATCTAAGCCAATGAATTATATGCAACGTCTCAATTTAGTTAGAGAAAATATAAAGTAAACTGTGCATTTGAGAAGTTTAGTATTTTAAAAGTATATTCTACTATTATATATGGTATGAAACAGCATATACAGTCACAGGCTTAACTTCAAAATTAACAGGAACAACTGTTATATGTATAGAGTCTCAGGCAGGGTCGGTTGAGTTCCTGATGCGGTTGAGTTCCTGAGAGGGCAGGGATACAGATCCAGGGCTACTTGGTAGTGTAACTTTGGAGAAGGAGGGTTTCCTCAATCTCTTCTGTTTTAGAGCCTCTGTCCATTATTTGCTAAGAAAAGGAACACTGGGTAGTTCTTGTCTACCCGCAGATTCTCCCTCAGGTAAGAGGTTTAGGCGTCCTAACAGGTGAAGGCAGTCTTCCAGAGAAGTAGAAGGACCCTTCGAATTCGAACGATAGGGCGAATGGAAAGTTCCATCGATATTGGATGTTGTGTCCCATCAGGATCTCCAGGGCTGGTTTAATGATCTGCGTTTGGCAAGCATTCTTGGTGCTAGATCCGCATATATTTGAAGTAAGGCTTTGTCTGGTCCACTGATTGTCTTTATCTTCCTGGAGGTTAGGACCCGGTCCCTGATATTTTGCCTTAAAAATCTGACTATATCATCTTTTGGGAGCTCTTGGTTCCTCGCTGGTCCCAGTGCTCTATGAGCCCTTTCAATCTGCTCTGTGCTTCAGAATGCTGTCTATTATGACTTCCAGGTAGTAAGATAGACCTTGCACAGCTTTTGGCATGCCATGGATCCTAATGTTATGTCTCCTTGAACGATTCTCCAGATCTTCCAGTTTATCTTCAAGACTAGAGATACAGGAGGTAAGGCTTAGCTGGGATGTAGCTCGTAGTTTCAAGGCCAATAGGGATTTTCAGCCTGTAGCCTACAAATGTTTTACGGCCAGTAAAAAGAGGGTAATTTAATAGCCCTAACCTGTGCGGGCTGCTTTGCGCAGCCAATATGTCCAATTTAATAGGGTCCTTGGAATCATTAAAGGGACATGGAAGGTTTCTGAATTTACTAGGAATATAATATACCTATTGATTTACTTTTATGTACTTAATTTTTGAATAAGCACTTAAAAGCTCTGTTTTTTATGCCTAAGATTATAAATGTAATACCTGTTTGGGTCTGCCTTTTGTAGCTCTTGAAGTCAAAGGCCCCTCTTCAACTGCAAGCCAGCAGTTTACATTATACCAGCCGTAAATCTGCAGGATTGAAATTTGCAGCAGTTACAGAGCGATTCAATTGATCAAGCCTGTAGCTACCTGGCCGAAAGCCTACACCGTAAACCACGCACTCGTAAGTAGTATTTCAGAGCATGATCATGATCAATTAAGCAAGGCCGTAATTACTGTTTTAGAAACAGCCAATAGTAAAGGAGACCGTCATCATGACATCATTAAAACATGGAGGTTAAACGTCAATCAATTAGCGTTTCGAAGTCCGATATGCGATTGGACTTGAAATCCAACAATGTATAAAATAATAAAAATTAATGAAGGAAATGTTATAGTCCATATGGGTGGCCTGATATGTATTAACTCCTTGATTCTAATGTCTTTCATCGCTTTCCCTAACGTTTAAAGTGCAGTATTGATTTTTTATTTGCATTTACAGTGCTACGATCAGGTGTTTAACCCCCTTGCGAGTCCTATTTGGTACTCATAGGATTTTCTTCTATATTTGCCATTTATGCGTGTGAAAATATTTGCGGGCTTGAGGAATTGTAGCAATTGAATAGCTATTTGTGATTGTAACTTTACGGACTTGAAAGATCAGGCATAGCTGGGTTGGAGTTACAATTTTGACAATTGCAAGGATTTTCAGCCTGTAATCCCCAGATTGTTTGCATGTAGCTAAAAGACACCAATTGAATAGCAAATTAGTTTACAGGCTACATTATGGGCTTCCGTAACTTACAATTGCTCAATTGAATAGGGGCCATAGTATGGTTGTGCTGGATGTGCAGTGCCTCATAGTTCCAGTCCATGACCATCTCTCAGTAACATTCTGTATGCAACTGATGGTCATGGATTGGCTAATTTGAGACACTGTTCTTCAGTGTCTGTGTCTACATGAGTTATATGAGTTGAAGAGCGCTGACCCAAGCAGAACTATTTGCATAATTTTAGGCAGAAAAAGCAGAGCTTTTAATCACTTCTTAATTACATAAAGTACAGACAGTTAATACATAGGTATATTATATTTCTTGGGAGATCTAGAAACCTTCCATGTCCCTTTAAATTGGAGTTAGCTCCTAACTGGAAGTGCAGCCAATAGGTACATTGGGGTCAAACTTTGGACTCGCAATCCATTTCTTCTGAACCTCTGCTGACAAATTACATTTACAATTCTTCTTTCCAAAAGCTTTCAAAGCATTAATAAATTGATCAAACTGAAAAAGTGCACAATGTTACAGATAATTGAGTTAACAGGGAAATGTGCAGGATGCATAACATTTTGATCATGTTCCTATAAGATGGTTGGTTTTGTCCTATAAAATGTTGCCCACCATTTGACTATGATATAAATTTACTTCACCTCAAATGATTGACTGATACTGTGTTGGCAATTTTAAAACAAAGAAGCAAACTCACTCTTATTTTGCTCATATTAAACAATATATTATATGGCAGAGCTTCAGAATAAAAACTAACTTTTAATAACACGATTTTAAAATCACTGTAAATGAAATCAAATTCAATGATTAGAAAAAAAATGAAGATTATAGGTAACTAGCGACTTGCCCGTCAAAAATGAATGAATACAATTTTAAGCCATGGGAAGGCTGGTTGACACATGATGTAAACCGTTTTGTACTCTCGGGACCTTCAGTGCTTTTGGTCCTCTGAGCACCTTCATGAGTCATGATAAAGATATATATATATATTTATGTATATGTAGTTAAATAATAGAGAGGGGGAAAGGAGACCCAAAGGAGGGAGAGGAGGGGGAAAGGAGACACAAGGGAGGAAGAGGAGGGGGAAAATGAGACACAAGGGAGGAAGTAGACAGGGTAGAGACTCAGAGATGGGGGGTACAAACACATGTGCGGGAGAGGAAGCGACATAGGCGAGGGAGAGGGGGAAAGAGACACAGGGGAGAGAGAGGGGGAAAGATACACCGGGGAGGGGGGAAGAGACACAGGGGAGGGAGAGTGTGGAAAGACACAGAAGAGGGGGAAGAGACACAGGGGATGGAGAGGGGTAAAGACACAGGGGAGGGGGAAAGGAGACACAAGCAAGGTAGAGGAGGGGGGTATTGAGACACAAGGGAGCACCGAAGCTGCTTAACATTTTATTCCCGTAATTTTTGACGGGCAAGTAGCTAGTCACGTATAACAGTTGTCATCACGCAATGTTAAAACTGCGAGGCCCCGCACGACTGCAATGTGGTGCTCATTACAGGCCTCATCGCGAGTCCCGCAAGACTTAGAGGCTGCAATGAGCACCGAAGGCGCTCATTGCAGGGCTCGTTCGCAAGACTTTACAAATGACAGGAGCTGCAATGAGCACCAAAGGCGCTCATCGCGAGCCCCGCAAAACTATAAAATAGCCTACACATGAGCACAAAAGGCGCTTATGTCAATGGCTGTGATCACGAAATGCATAGCACTTAACCTCTGATCATGAGGCACGCAACAGTTTAGGCTTTTAACGGCTGAAATGGTCTCAACTGTGTAACTCCAAAGATCCCCCAAATCAGCCAAATCATTACAAAGAATTACTAACACTCACACACAGCACAGGGGGAGAGCCAGGAAGCCTGTGAGTGAGGTTGCAAGCTAATTTGAGCCATATTTGGTGTTTTTCGCTGATCGAAAATCGGCTAAGTGAGGAAAAAAATGGCAACTGAAGAAAAGTAAAAATTCTCAAACAGGATCAAAATGAGGCCAACGACAGTAACACCAGGCACGCAGTACTGAGAAAATACACAACGGTGATGCCAGTAACACTTACATGAAGGCGCTCCTTGCCAGCAACTGCGGCCCACGCAAAAAAGTACGAGACACGTTACGACCAATTACGACCTCGCAAAAATCGTCCGCAACCCGCGGAGATGAAAAAATTTAAAACACAATAAATACACACAACACATACATAAAAAGCTTACCTACAGCAAGAGGGAGCATCCAGGACCTCAAAAACTGAAGTTACACCTCAATTTAACTCAAAATAAAAGAGTTTAGACACTAAAAAAATCTCTACCTGAGAGAAAAAATGGCAGCTGAAACAAACGAAAACGAGGCTACAGCAGTCTAAAGAGGCAAAACACCACCAAACAGCTACGGAATTGCCGAAAAACACGTACGAGATTTGAAAACAAGGACGCAACCCGCGCGACCCCAAACACATTACTAACAGAATAAATACACACAACAAACATATAAAAAGCTTACCCACAGCAAGGTGGTGCACCCAGGACCTCTGCAAGTAAAGTTACACCTCGATTTAAGTCCAAATTTAAGAGTTTAAACACCCGAAAATCACCTAAGCGAGAGAAAAAATGACCGCCGAACAAAATGAAAACGAATCTACAGAACTCTAAACATGCAAAACACCACCAGAAACAAGCAAAACACCACAAAACAGCTACGGATATTCTGCGACAGCCGCATACCACACATTAGCCGCCATTTTAGAACAATAACTTATACAATGCGGAAGTACACAGCTACGCTAACGGATTTGCCTCGCGCACGCACACTATTACACTGCACACATTCATCACGCTTACACAGCAGCTCCACAGCACTAATGCTGCAGCAACATCAAAACAGATTGCTAGCTCTTCAACACAATTCTTCCTGCATATATTACTTGAAAATAAGTAAATTATATTAATTTATTAATGTATTATTTATTTCATTATTATACACCAAACAGCATTAGCTCATTACAAATTTCATTGCCGTCATTTTTTGACGGGCAATTCGCTAGTCACATATATAGTTCTCAGCAGCCGGGCGCTCATCCATACGACCCCATAGCACTTGAGCAGGGATCTCCGAAGGCGCTCACTGCGCTGGTGCGACACCCGTAGCACGTTGAAAAAAACGCATATAAAAAAAAAAACGGCCCATAACACTTACAAAAGGAAACCGCGACTTAGAGAAAAAAAATATGAGCTGCAAAAAAATACAAACTTAGCGGCCGTACTGCACATATCGAAAACCACGAAAACCACACGAAATACAAAAAAAACAAAAAAACATCAGACACAGCAAGGGTACACCAAGGATGCCTGGAAGTGAGGTTCCCCCTCAATTTAAGTCCAATTTCAGGAGTTTAGGCACTCGAAAATCCCCTAAGAAAGAGAAAAAATGGCCGGCGAAAAAAACCAAAAACAAGGCTACACGACCCCTAAACCCGCAAAACACCTCCGGGCACATAGAACTTTTACATAACCCCATACGAGCTACAAAATACACCATTAGGAAGGACGAAAAATCATCCACACCCTCGTACCACATACACAATCGCCACCATTTTACAACACTAACTTACAGAATGGGGAACTACACAGCTAGACAAACGGTTTCCCCTCGCGCACGCAGCCTATTTACACTACACACTGCACACATTGCTGACACTTACACCTCCGCTCACCAACACTGAAAATCTACATTGTATGCTGCAGGAACATCAAAACAGATTGTTAGCTCTTCAGTATATTGGTTGCTGCATATATTCATTACAAATAGGTAAAGTGTATTAATTTATGAGTTCATTAATTAATTCATTATAATTACAAAAATACATATACAGAAAAAATTACAAAACACCATATGACAGTATCGAAATAAACGCCAAAGCCGTTCACAGCATGCCTCACAAGGAGCGCCAAGGGTGCTCAGAGGAGCAAAACTACACAAGGGGAGAGCCTTTGCAATGAGCACCAAAAGCCGATAAGCATGGACCTTGCAATCAGCGCCAAAGGGGCTCTAACAACCAAAAATACACCAACCCAGGGGATCGCAATAAGCGCCGAAGGCAAGTTGCTAGTTTATATATATTTGGGTACATTGTGAGTTGCTTGTTTACTCTTTTTCCAAAAAACACCTACTTTACAGCTGTACAAATATGAACATTTGGTTGATTTTTTTATGTTACAAACATACTTTTGTATCACCTTTTACTTGTCTTATCACTTGTTTTGGTTGATTTGTGGCTTTGATTCAGTTGTTTTAAACGTTGCTGCTTAACAGATTTATTTTAAGCGAAATGTGAAACCAATTACTATCAGAAGTGATAAACAGTGTATAGAACAAGATGTAAGAAATTATGATTTGCTCATAAATACGGATATTTACTGTTGAATGTGAAGTACTGTATGGCAGTGCACAAACAAGCTTGACCTTTTATTGGGCTTTAATCTTCATTAAAATGTAATTGACTTGAAAAGCCAAATATTTATTGATAAATTTAATTTTAACCATCAGATTTTCAAACTAAGCTGGTTGTATTCACCCTGAGAGGTCATCAAGTGGCTGGAGCAGGTCTGGCTGGGAGGATGTGGATGTGGAGAAGGTAGATCTAAGACAGGTTGTAATAAAGGATACTGTTAGACAACATATGGGGATGGCACATGAGAACAGGATTTGAGCTTTCAGATTTAAAAAGTAAATCAGCATTAGATAGATGCTAAAGGAGAGAGTTAATAACATGCCAGTTGTAATATAGTGACTACTTATTAGCAGTATTATTTGTTTCAGAGTACCTATGAAAATAGTAGACTCTTGATATCTGCTAAGACAGGGGTAGTCAATAGGAGAACCTATTGCTATATTATTCTGAATCTCCTCTGTATTATTACATTTACTACTGTATATATCCTTACTCAATCTGTCACATAAATAAGCTTTCAGCTAAAGCTTGGTTTACATTTTATGTTTTTATTTAATATATTTTACAGTTTAACTAGTTCACCTCCTGCATAGAAACAAGAAAATTAGTGGGTGGAGTTGAGAGTCAACAACTTGCCAGTCTATCAGATTTTTCTAAGTAAGTTATTAATAATTTCACCTTTTTTCCATTAAAGTTACTGTAAGTAGCAAAAATCTCATTAATAGAAAAGTGATGTGTCTATTTTTATTTAATCTAATATAAGGTCATAAGGAATGCATTATTTATTTATTTAATTTTAATATTTATTTATTTAAATTAAAAAAAATCACTACACAATTAAAAATCACTACACAAAATGATAAAAGCTGTACAGACTTTAGTTGTTAAAGCAGAACAGTTTGTTAAGAATAATACATTACAGAATGAATTAGTGTTTAAATGTTTTCTTATGTTCCAAGAACTTCAGGGCTAAGATGGTGAGGAAAGTTTCTTCAGATCTTCGATAGTGGAAATCATAGGCAAGTACTTATTTCCTATGTTTATAAGCCAAGTAGCATATACTGTACTATAACACTAGTTAACACAATTTTTTTTTTTTTTGTCTCAGAAGTCAAAATAGGTGAACATTATGGCATTTTTCTGTGCTGAATACAAATATCTTTTTAGAATCTATCATTTAAGGATTTTGAGAGACAGTGATTTTAAGTTTACAGTATTACATATATATTTACAATACGTACATAGTAAAGGACTAACTCTTCCTAACTAGAAGTATTAGCATTTATCCTGTATTTTTTCTCAGGAACATCCCTCTTAAGGGTTCAACAGCAATCAGCAAGTATTGCTGGACTCCACTTGCCCTGGTACTGCTTTTTTATTTTGGAAATGTCCTGGTGGAATCGTTCACCAAGTTCATCACTGACTTCCCCAAGATTTGCTGGGAAGGAATCCAGGTGTGGATCAAAAAAATTGATTTTCAAAGACATGTTACATCCCATGGTCTTGTAATATTGCCAAAGACCTTCCACTATTTATTTGTAGTTGTCTGCCTTATGATTCCCTAAGAAGTTCTGGCAAACACTCGTGACAGATTTCCATACAGCCTTTTCAGCCTGGTTCATCTAACTATCAAAGTTCTGATCTTAAATCAGTTGTCTTATTTGGGGTCCTACAAAGATCCCCTCTTTGATCTTTGCATCACTGATCCTTGGCAATTTTTAAATATGTAAATCCAGGTCCATTTCGATCCATCACTTTGACAAAGTTCTTCATAAGACCAAGCTTTATATGGAGTGGAGGTAGAGACACTTTTTCTGGATCAACGAGTAGTGTATTGACAGCATTCTTCTGTCCTGGAGTTAGGGATGTTCGTTTTGGCCATTATTTCTGACTGTGTAATGATTTCTTCAGTCTCTGCTGTCCCACTCACAAAGAAAACAGCTGTACTTTGTGTGACCAAGTCGTAGTCCAAGCAAAAGAGTGACTACTTCCAAGTCACCACAGATATTCCATTTGTATTCTTCATATTTGATTTTTTTCAAGCATGAGTTCCATGCTCTCATAAGTTTCTTTGATATTGGCAGCATGGGCTAGTCACACTGATGGAAACATATTTCCTTTGTAGAGAAGCACAGATTTCAAGGTAACTCTGTTTTGTTCTTGTGACCAAGAGATCAAACGCTATTAGACAGGCTAAAATATAAAATGAGAAGTTAGTTGCAAAGGAGAGTAAGACTAACCCTAAAATATGTTTTAAATATATTAATGGGAAGAAGGCCAGGAAGGAAGCTATAGGAACATTACAATGTGAAAAAAGCCATCAGATAATTAGTGAGCAGGAAAAGTCAGACGAGCTAAATAGGTTCTTTTCTTTGGTATACACAAGAGAGGTACCAGTTGTTGGGATACTGCAACAAAACAGAGCTACACTACCTTCACCAAATAATTGGTTAACGCAGGAAGAAATGCAAAAGAGGATGGAAAAAATAAATGTTAATAAAGCCCCAGGTCCTGATGGAATACATCAAAGCGTACCAAGGGAACTGAGTTCTGTAATAGCCAAACCATTATATCTAATTTTTCAAGACTCCCTCACTACAAGGTCGCCACCAGATGACCCGGAGAAAGCCGATGTGATACCTATATTTAAGAAAGAAGCAAGAGCAAATCCAGGGAATTATAGACCTGTAAGCATCACATCTGTAGTTGGGACGCTTTTAAAAAGGTTAATAAGGGACAGTATACAAGAATATGTCTATTTGAACAAGATCATAAACTCATGGAGTCAACACGGATTTATGAAAGATAGGTCATGTCAGACAAATCTAATTAGTTTCTATGAGGAGGTAATTAGGAACTTGGATCAGGGCAACTCAGTGGATGTAGATTTTTTGTATTTTGCAAATGCTTTTGATACAGTGCCACATGGAAGACTATTGTGCAAACTAAGGGATGCAGGAATTGCAGTAAATATCTGCTCATGGATTAAGAGCTGGCTAAAAGACAGGAAGCAAAGGGTTGTTGTAAATGGAACATACTCCGATTGGACTAATTTGGGTTCCGCAGGGTTCAGTATTAGGACCTCGCCTTTTTAACATATTTATTATAGATGTAGAAGTAGGACTCAAAAGTATTATCTCCATTATTGCTGATGACACTAAGTTGTGCAAGGTAATTCACTCAGATGATGATGTACTTTCCCTCCAAAGGATTTGCATAAATTATAGAAATGGGCGGCTAAATAGCAGATGAGATTTAATACAAATAAAAGTTATGCATTTGTGAAGGAAATATAGACATGAAATGTATAATCTTAATGGAATAAATCTGGGGGTATCCGATATTGAAAGGGATTTGGGATTGTTTGTGGACAACCATCTAGGTAACAGTGCTCAATGCCAAGCAGCATCTGCAAAGACAAGTAAAATATTAGCATGTATTAAGAAGGGTATAGAAGCAAGGCAAGCAGATATAATTCTGCCATTGCACAACTCCCTAGTATGCCCCCATTTGGAATATGGAGTACAATCTTCGGCAACACTTCATAAAAAGGACAGTTTACAGCTAGAAAAAGTACAGAGAAGGGCAACAATACTAATGGAGGGACCAAGACTGAAGAAAGACTAATCAAATTAAACTTATTTTCCCTATAAAAAGGCATCTATGAGGGGATATGATTACCTTATTTTAATACACCCATGGTCAATATAAGGCTTTGTCAAGTGAACTTTTTGTGCCAAGCGGTTTTCAACTGACAAGAGGACATCCCTTGAGGTTAGAGGAAAAAAAGATTTTACCTTAAAGAAAGAAAAGGGTTCTTCACAGTTAGGGTAGTTAAACTGTAGAATTCTCTACCAAAGGAGGTGGTGACAGCGAATTTGATAGATAACTTTAAAAAGGGGTTATATATATTTTTGAATAAAGAGGTCGTTCAAGGTTATTCCAGATAACTAGCTAAGGAATATTGATCCAGGGAGAAATTTGATCACCAGTATCTGGGGTCAGGAAGGCTTTTTTTCCCTTATGAGACAATTTCAATGTTTTTTTCTGTTTGCCTTTCTCTGGATCAATTAACAATTATTAACAAATTATCCACATATTAAAAGGATCAGAAGAGATCTAATAAGGTTGAACTTGATGGACTAAAAGTCTTTTTTCAACCTCAAATACTATGAAGCTATGTATCCATGTGCCTCCATGACAGAATGAACATCTTTGCAAAAAACAAGTTCATCTTCAAGGGAAAATAAATTATTAAAGTCACTATGCCTATCTCTAAAAAAACAAACTTTAGTTTCCTTATGGAGAAGATTCCAACCTTTCAACCTGGAGCCTAAAAGTTCTGCTTGCGTTTTAGATAGGTTCTCGGATGAGGTCATTGAGATCTCCTTGGGTAAGGAAATGTGGTTATAACGATGAACAGGAAGCCTCAAAGTTTGATCAAGCATTATTCCATCATCACCAATCTCTACAGGATCTTTTTCTTGTTCATCATCACTAAGTCTTGCTTCTTCTGTAGGCGCTGGCCAGGCAATTCTTTACTATGAAGCACTGACCTGATAGCAGATGGTAAATTCAGATATGTCACAGTGTGCTTTGATTTAGAACTGATGCCTGAAATGTTTGTAAAACAAAAGTAACAATCTGTTGAGTGATCTTTTTGTTCTTGCCAAATCATTGGATGGACAAAATTCATGTTCCGAGAATCCGTTAACCAACTTGTGAGAAGTCTGAAACAAGGACGAAAACAAAAATGAGGGGCCCAACTTTTATCTTGGTCATGACTTTGCTTTCAAAGCAAAGCTCATAACACTTCTTAATAAGTGGAGTAAAACCACATTTATTATTTTTAAATATCGCCTCACTGCAAATGTAGCAAAATGAGTCAGGATGAGTAATACAATTTCTTGGCATTGTTCAACTTCGTATTATGAACATAAAATGTACATAGAACTACACAAATAACAGCATTAGATGTTTCAAGAACGAACTCTTTCCACCAACTGGTCAGGAGCGCTGACTCATCATGCCTCAAGAGTATCACATGACAGACTTTGACTCAACTGTTTATTACTCTGGGCCCCTTTTACATTGACTAATCAGTAGAATTTACAACAATTAAATATAATACTAGGATTTTACTGATGAAAAATTAACATATCTTAATGTTGTATAAATGTGTTATATAGCACAGTTATATATGTATTATATTAAAGAGGACTTAACTTTAATACTATGGGTGATAGAACAGTTCTGAGACCATTTTCGAAATCAATGCGATAAATTTCCCCCTTTGAAAAAGATGCAGGAGCGTACATTAGGGTGTTCAGACGTGATGTGTGGTACAATAAACTTTCTTTGTAAATATGTAAATAGATTTTTCCCCATATCTTTGATTGAATATGATTCAGTGTTAAGCACTTCTTGTGGGAGCGATTAACTCCTTTAAGTTCCTGAAAATAGATAAATTACATGTAGCACATCCCTTTTTTGCTTGGAGACAAAATCTTTGTTTACCAGTGAATAGAAGCCAGAAGGAAAATTAGAATTGTAAATTGTAAAATCTAAATTAAAGAGCACTTTTGTCATGTATTTAAAATATACCATTTTGAAGAAGTACACAATTTTTACAATCCTTAATTTATTACATTTTGTATTCAATAATGCTATAGTGAAATCTACATTTTTGGTTTCTACAAATCTCCTTCCTGAGGTAGGAGAAAATTGGAGGAAACTTGAATGCAGCAGAAGCTTCCAGCAGCATAGTGGAAATGTGGCAGCCAAGACTGCCTGTGTTTGCAACACACCTTTCTCATTAGTTTACAAGGACACATCTGCTTATAAAAGTGCCAGAAAGAATCAATTCAGAGAAGAAAATTAAGCAGCAAAGTAGAAAAGTATATAAAAGTTAAACATTTAAGTGTTATTTTTTGTTTTTGCTTAGATTATTATGAGTACTCTTTACAAATAATTAGAATTATTAGGTTTGGTAAACACCATCTAAAAAACTCCACAAATAGTGGAGAAATAGTGGAGCCACTGTGGTTCATCCTCTTGGCTTTGATTAGAATATTTTATAAGCCATAAACACTTTTGGAAAATTAGTTTGCCTGTGATTTCCATTAAAATGCATTCCCTTACGTTGAGAATAAGACAGCAAAGTGCCAGGTAGGCTTGCTGTCCCTTTCACACCTCATTATAATAAGGAGTATAAGAGTAAGTATAATATATTTATATTGAAGCTTACTGCAGCAATGGGCAGTGAACCTCCCACTACCATTTAAAGGATCAGTGTAAGCATTTTGTAACATTAAAAATACATGTGCAAACATCAGCAAAGCTTTAGCTACAGTTTACTTAATTTATGACTGCTGCTGTACCCCTCCTCACCTTTCTCCTGAGCACTACTTAAAGGAAGTGACATTTTTCAAGAGAGATAACATCGCAAGGTGTGTTTTTAAATTATTAGCTTTACTTTGCTGCTGTTTGTACATGTATTATTTTTAATTACTGGTGAATAAATATAGATGTATCATGAAAAGTGCTTACACTGGTCCTTTAAGTGACTCTGGACCATTCTTACAGAGTGGTATTTATGAAAGGAGACTTTTTTGCCCTTTTCACTTTTAAACTAGTTAAAAGATAAAAACATAGATATCAAGAAAAATATGCAAAAATATTTTTGGAAATACCCTCTAACGACATCTCCATTGGAATGTCGTTAGAGGGTCATTAAAAACTTTGAAGCCAGTCATGGTGGATAATGGAGTGTAAGGTTCCCGGGATATGCCCTTTTGGCTGAGAAACCAACATAATATTCTCAATTTAAAAGAGAACTCACAAGACAGAACAGATCCATCTTAGTGGAGCAAATTTCGGGAAATTTACCACAGCTTGAAAAAAAAATATTTTCTCTATACTAACTGCTCGAAGTCCATTAAATAGAAATCAGTCTGTCATCTAGGGATGTAATAATGACTAAACTAGATGTAAAGATGTAAAGTTAAACAATTGTAGGTCAGTTTTGTATGCTTTCTGGAGAGATCTTGAATCATCTGCTTCTGTTGTGCTCATTAGGAAAATTCTTTGAAAAATACAAAGTATAATACAATGAAAAGTGAACTGGAGAGTGTACAAAGTTTATTTTTTTATAAATCAACTATTAATCTAAAGTACCTTTTAAGGGAACCTTTTATCCCAAGGATAGTGTAAACTGCACACAATCTGCTCTTGATACTAGAGGAGAAAATATGTTCTTAGAATGCACATGTATTAGATATACTTACTGCAGTGTGTATGTGTGTGCGTATAAAGTGGATATAAAAAGTCTACACACCCCTGTTAAAATGTCAGGTTTCTGTGCTGTAAAAAAAATTAGACAAAGATAAATCATTTCAGAACTTTTTCCACCTTTAATGTGACCTATAAACTGTACAACTCAATTGAAAAACAAACGGAAATATTTTAGGTAGAGGGAAGAAAAATAAAAATAATGTGGTTGCATAAGGCTGCACACCCTCTTATAACTGGGGATGTAGCTATGTTCAGAATTAAGCAATCACATTCCAAATCGTGTTAAATAGGAGTCAGCATACACCTGCCATAATTTAAAGTTGTCTTAGTCGCATCCCACAGCAAAAGCCATGGTCCACAGAGAGCTTCCAAAGCATCAGAGGGATCTCATTGTTAAAAGGTATCAGTCAGGAGAAGGGTACAAAAGAATTTCCAAGGCATTAGATATACCATGGAACACAGTGAAGGCATTTGAGTTCCATTTATATGGAAACTTCTCTTTTAATTTTAAGGTTTATTGATAGCACTTCTGATTTAGAAATATTTAACTTATAATAGGATAAGCTACTGTAGTCTTCAGTAATTTTGTGCAAATTGGTTAGGGATTCCTCTGGATTAGTAACAGTGGTAAGTACCGTATATATTCGAGTATAAGCCAAGTTTTTCAGCCCTTTTTTTAAGGCTGAAAAGGGCCCCCTCGGCTTATACTCGAGTCACTCTCCCTCCCGTGTCTCTCTAACCACCCCTGTGTCTCTCTAACCACCCCCGTGTCTCTCTAACCCCCCATGTCTCTCTAACCCCTGTGTCTCTTTCCCTCCCCCTCCTCATTCTCAACCCCCCTCCTCATCCTAAACCCCCTCCTCATTCTAAGCCCTCGTCCTCACTTTACCCCTCTAAATACCTCCCCCTCTCCCTTTCCCCTCACTTACCTCCATCTGCAGCTGCTCCTCCACGCTCCTTCCTGCATCGGGACCCGGCATATGCTAATGACGTGACGTCACATGCGCGCAACGTCATTAGCATTGGCCGGGTCAAGACGCAGGAAGGAGAGTGGAGGAGCGGAGGAGCAGCTGCAGATGGAGGTAAGGGAGGGGAGAGGGGGAGGTATTTAGAGGGGTAAAGTGAGGAGGGGGTTTTAGGATGAGGATGGGGGTTTAGGATGAGGATGGGGGGGTTTAGAATGAGGATGGGGGGTTGAGGTTGAGGATGGGGGTTGAGGTTGAGGAGGGGGGCTGAGGAGAGAGGTTTTGGTGGTGGCTGAGGAGGGAGGTTGAGGATGGGGGTTTAGGATGAGGAGGGGTTTGAGGATGGGGGGTTGAGGAGGGGGGAGTGAGGATGGGGGAGTTGAGCATAAGGGGGTTGAGGAGGGGGGTTGAGGTTGAGGAAGGGGTTGAGGAGGGAGGTTGAGGAGGGGGTTTAGAATGAGGAGGGGGGTTGAGAATGGGGGTTGGGGTTGAGGAGGGAGGTTGAGGAGGGGGGTTGAGGATGAGATGGGGGGTTGAGGATAGGGGTTGAGGTTGATGAGGGGGGTTGGGGTTGAGGAGGGGGGTTGAGGATGAGGAGGGGGGTTGAGGATGAGGAGGGGGGTTGAGGATGAGGAGGGGTTGAGGAGGGAGGTTGAGGATAGGAGGGAGGTTGAGGATGAGGAGGGAGGATGAGGAGGGGGGTTGAGGATGAAGAGGGGTGTTGAGGAGGGGGGCTGAGGAGGGGGCTGAGGAGGGTGGTTTGGGATGAGGAGGGCAGTTTAGGATGGGAGGTTTAGGATGGGGGGTTGAGGATGAGGAGGGAGGTTGAGGTTGAGGAGGGAGGTTGAGGAGGGGGGTTGGGGGGGTTGAGGATGAGGAGGGGGGTTTAGGAGGGGGTTGAGGTTGAGGAGGGGTGTTGAGGAGGGTGATAAGGGAGGGGGGAAGAGACACAGGGAAGGGAGAAGTAGGAAGAGACACAGGGAAGGTAGAGGGGGAAGAGACACAGGGGAGGGAGAGGGGAGAAGGGACACAGAGGAGAGAGAGGGGGTACACAAGAAAAGGGCACATAAGAGGGGGACACAGAGGGCACAAGAGGGATACAGGGGGCAGCACATTTCCCACCCTCAGCTTATACTCGAGTCACTAATTTTTCGCAGTATTTTGTGGTAAAATAGGTTCCTCGGCTTATACCCGGGTCATCTTATACTCGAGTATATACGGTATGTTGTCAACAATGATAGTAACTCTTATCAGTTCTATTAAAGGTTCAATAATTAGTTCAAATATTAATGAGGAAAGAGGACAGCCTTGTCTAGTGCCATTACTTATTTTAAAGTTTTCAGATCTAAATCCGATTTCTAGAACATGATTTTTTACTTCTGTATAAAAAACTTTAACTGCATAGGAGCCAAATTTGCCAAGATCAGATCTATCTAAAACTATTTTCATAAATTCCCAGTTGACCCTATCAAATGCCTTTTCAGCATTGAATAATAGGGTTATATATGTATACGTTTTCGGATTTTATCTGTGCCTTGTCTATTTTTTTAAAAACCTGTCTGATCCGAATTAATCAACTTTTCCATTAATGGGTTTAATCTGGATGTAAAAAATAGTCAATAACTGTATATGTGAATAGTTTTTACTTATTGTATGTGAGTATATTTATTTAAAATTTGTTTACATAATTTGTGAGTAATGTGGATTAATTGTATTTGTTTATTGACATATTAATAAAAAAAATATTATAATTATCAATTCAAATTTATGGAAGACCCTATTCAATTGAGCAATTGCTAGTTACTGGAGCCCATAATATAGCCTGTAAAATAATTTGCTATTCAATTGGCATCTTTTCGCTAGCCGCAAACGATTTGCGGGTTACACCCTGCGGTAGTTAAAATTTTAACTCCAACCCAGCTAAGCCTTTGATCTTTCATGCCCATAAATGTTACAATTGCTAATTACTATTCAATTGCTACAATTCCTCAAGCACGCAAATGTTTTCACACCCCTAAATGTAGAAGAAAATCCTTTGAATACCAGATAGGACTCGCAAGGAGGTCAAACACCTGATCATAGCACTGTTAATGCAAATAAAAAATCAAGACGGGGAAATTGATGAAAGACATTAGAATCAATTACTTAACAGTCTCAAGCTCGCAAATCTGGGATCATTTCTGTTTCATATCTGTTATATATCAATCTCAGTAATCAAGCCACCCACATGGACTAGAACAGTATTGTCATGCATTTTTATTATTTTGTACTTTGCCGATTCCGAGTCCGATCACATATTGGACTTCTAAACGCTAATTGACGTTTAAACTCCATGTTTTACTGAGGTCATGATGACGGTCTTATTTACTATTGGCTGTTTCTAAATCGGTAGTTACAGCCTTGCTTAATTGATCATGATCATACTCTGAAATGTTACTTCTGGGTGCATGGTTTATGGTTTAGGCTTTCGGCCAGGTAGCTGCAGGCTTGATCAATTCAGTTGCTCTGTAACTGTTGCAAATTTCAAGCAATTGAATGGAGGCCAAAGTGTGAGGGACTTTGACACTGATCAGACAATCAAGCTATGATATCAAAAGTGTGAACACAGGTGGGGCAATAAGTAACCAACAGGCAGTGGAGCCTCTAATTGCCTCACCTGTGTTCACACAGTGATACATTGAAATCCTGACCTGTCTGGGGAGCCTTGAGGACCGGTTTGGGAACCAATGATGTATCTTTTTCAGTGGGATCTCCCCTGTATCAATCTCAAAGAGCATAAGAATACCCGTTTCTACATACTCTGAATTCAGTCTCATTACCCTCTACTTGGAGGGGGAAGATCTGCAATAAAAACAACAATCAGAACCCTTCCTGTATACAACACACTAACGCTCTATTATAGAACCCGCAGAGTTCCAGCGGCCCATCAGTCAATACGATAGTATAAAAAATTCACTCACAATTGCTTACTTAGAAAATATCTATCAGACTCTAAAGGGACTTTTAAGGTATGTTGAACTGCTTCCTGTTATTATTGGAAGGTCACTAAGACAGTGAATCCATTAAGTTATTATATATCCTCTGATTCTTACATATTCAGCAAAGTCCAAAGTATCAGTCTCCAAGTATAATAATTCTGCGTGTCAACAATTCTATTTATCAATGGATGAGTAAACTAAGCAGGTTCTGGCTATTTTAATATTATGTTACATTGAAATAAAAAACTTGGTAGCCAATTCTCAGCTTATAAAGGAGTTTGTTTATCTTAATAAATTACTTCTTCTTTTTAATAGACTAACTCACTCCCAGACCCCTCCTGCTACTCACCAGAACCAAATCTGCTAAATGTATGTATGTGTATGTGTATATATATATATATATATATATATATATATATATATATATATATATATATATATATATATAGTAAATAAATAGTACATCTGTGTTCACATTTAAATGTCTAAAACAAGTTAAAAAAACTGCTTCCAGCTCAGAATTCCGAGAAAATCAGTTATTACACTGCACTCTGGGAAGCTGAGCTGGGACATGCAAATGTGCTCACAAATGCCTCGCTCTTATATATATTGTGACTGTTTGCCCCCTAGAGGATGATGCCAGGTACAGAAGGATGAAGTGTTCTTGACAGGAGTGACAGAGTTAAACTCCTGGAGAACTCCTATTTGGCCCCAGCTGAAGCTTCACTTTAAAGCCTGGAAAGCAGACATGGGAAGGGCTTCTGATTAGGCTCTGGCCTAAGGGCTGTGAGCTGTGTGTGAAGCTGCAGTCTGTTTGGAGAAGCTGGAAAAGAGAACCATAAACAGCTCAGCTGCTGTTGGATCTTGAGAGCTGGGATAAGCTCTGAAGTAAGACAGTAAAGGAGACTGCTTATAATACTGTTTGAAACACAGAGAGACACTAACACATGAGTAAGGACAAGGGACACTGAGGATTTCAGCGTGATCTGGAAGGAGAAAGAGACAGAGCTCCTGAACAGGACCTGGCCAGACTTGCAGAGTAGGGGCCAAAGCAGCACGAGAAGCAGTCCTTAAGAGGATCAGTCTGTGTGACTGCAACAAGATTTACTAGAGAGACTGTTTGCTCTAAGAGGAGAGGACCTGCAGAGGATCCATTGCAGCTGTGAGAGCGAGACTGGACTTAAAGGTACCCCCCTCTGTGTGAAAAGGTTGCTTTCAGAGTAGCTTATCATGGCTATAGAACTAACCTATTAAGGTTAGTTTGTTCTCTGATGAGCACCTCTGACTTTGTTGTTTTCTGTATGCAAATTACCTTTAGGGTTTAGTCTCCCTAAGGGTAATAGGGGACTCCAGACGTGGACCCCTTGCTCACTGTGCCTTAGGGAGTTCAGCTGCACCTCACTGACGAGGCCCATAAAGGCCGAAACGCGTCTGGGGGTTGCTGTTTCTCCTGTGCAGGGTAGAATTGCCTGGTATTTCAGGGCTGGGTCACTCTTTTGAGTGGGACCAGACTGATATACTACAGGAGATTTCTCCCTGTGAAGGGCACAAGTGAGCTAAAAGAGGTTGCTCTCAGAGTAGCCTATCATGGCTATAGAACTAACCTATTAAGGTTAGTTTGTTCTCTGATGAGCACCTCTGACTTTGTTGTTTTCTGTATGCAAATTACCTTTAGGGTTTAGTCTCCCTAAGGGTAATAGGGGACTCCAGACGTGGACCCCTTGCTCACTGTGCCTTAGGGAGTTCAGCTGCACCTCACTGACGAGGTCCATAAAGGCCGAAACGCGTCTGGGGTTTGCTGTTTCTCCTGTTCAGGGTAGAATTGCCTGGTATTTCAGGGCTGGGTCACTCTTTTGAGTGGGACCAGACTGATATACTACAGGAGATTTCTCCCTGTGAAGGGCACAAGTGAGCTAAAAGAGGTTGCTCTCAGAGTAGCTTATCATGGCTATAGAACTAACCTATTAAGGTTAGTTTGTTCTCTGATGAGCACCTCTGACTTTGTTGTTTTCTGTATTTTATTTACCTGCAGACTGAGAAGCGGCTCAGGGCTAGTGAGGGTGTTCCTGCAAATAAGTAAGCCAGTTTATTTCGATTTTTCTTTTCATGCTGAATTTAAGCTATTGCTTGTTTTGTATACTTTATTAAAAGCAGAGATAAAGTATATGGTGACTCAGCGGTTTATATGGAAATCACAGTAGCAACCAGTAGCCAAAGGCCGGCCCTGTCACACTGGTGCAGCAGTGGGGTTCAAAGTGTCTGAGTTTAAGGGGACAGCCCGCGCCCCTGAAATGGAGGGGGCAGTTAAAGCTTTATTAGATGCAGGTGCAGCACAGCGAGTAATGAACATGCAGCAGGCAGAAATGAACAGAGTACTGGCTGCTAAGTTTGGTCAGAGCCAGTCAGAGAAGAAATAAATGATTGCAGCGGACAACGTCCAAGCCGCAAAAGTGGAAGATAAAGGTTTTGGAGAGGCTGCTGCAAGATTTAGAGAGGCCACAGAGAAATGGAAGTGGACAAAGTCCAGCTGAAAGAAATACAGAAAGTACAGCCACTGATTGCGGAAAGTAACACTGTGGCTTCAATCTCAAGGGGAAGCATTCATTCAGATTGCTTTTTAAAGAAAATGAACCAAGCATGGGCTGTTGAAGTTGCTCTGAAAGAGGCTGCTGCATGTCTGAAAGAGGCTATAGTTGCTCAACAATAGAGCAACAGAAAAGGGGCTATGCAGTTAGCTCAGAAACAAGCTACCCTGGAGAAACAAATGGAAGATGCAGCAAGAGTTAGAGCCGATGAACTTCCCCTAAAACTGACTGAGGAGGATGATGTGGAAATATACCTCACCATATGTGAAAAAACGGCCATTAGGGAGGCATGGCACAAAAGGTACTGGGTCAGCCTCATCACCCCATATTCGACTGGTGAAGCTCAGAAAGCTTACAAACGCATGGATAAAGGAAAGGCGATGAACTATGATGACCTGAAAGTAGAAATCCTGGGCTGAGTTGGAGTTAACCGGGGTGTCAGAGCACAGAGATACTGTGCACCGAAACTTATGAACAAAGAGCGCCTGCGTAGTACCAAGGAGAAGCTACTGTACAGAGGGGAAGTCTCACAGTTCGGACAGCCACCTTCCTGTATAGGGGGAAAATATGACCATGATGGAACATGAAATCCCGAGGAACAGCATGCTCATCTCTATCCTAGATCAGGATACGGGTACCCTGTCGAGAGGTTGAGGAAGGACTCCCAAAGAGACAAGAAGGCTTAGTTTACAGCCAGTGTAAAGGTCCCAGGGGTGCAACATGTCGATCAAACAAGTGCTCCCAAAATCTAACCACATGAGTATAGTGTGACTGACATAACCAAGGAGAGAGGTAACCAAACTGCAAGTGGAGATTTTAATCTAAATGTTTTGGAAACACTGTTGGAGCTCTGCTTTGAGAATTCATATGAAGATGTTGTCAAAGATAGACAAGCAAGGAACTGGCATGCTGACCGAGGAGCTGCTACAGGGATGACAGGAGTCGCGAATGAGACTGCAGAGAAGGTAAATAAGAATGCTGGAGAGCCAAAAGTGACTGCAGAGAGAGCAAGTGAGACTGCAGGGAAAGCAAATGATACAGCAGGAGCCACGAATGAGACGGCAGAGAAAGCAAATGAGATGGCGCACAAGATTGATGACATAAGAAAAGAGAATGCTGGTGTCGCTAAAGAACCATTACCCCTGGAGCAAGTTGCTGATGAGATAAAAGCAGCTAAAAATGATGAAGGCACTGGAAACCTTTCTAAAGTAAAAGATAAGGAAGAAAAGAGTCTGGAGATTGAGATGGTGAAAGACAAACTACCATCCCTGAGAGAAAACAAGAAGCAGAATACAGAGATGTGTCCTAAAAGGAATATAAAGAATCCCAAGAGTGCTCTGTCTCAGATGACAATAAAACAAAGTGGTATGGACACGGAGAGGCAAGATGGGAAACAATTAAAGCAGGATGTACGGATGAACTCCATCCCAGTGGGACTGAAAAAGCCTACAACGGAAGACAAGCAAATTGCTGTTACAATGAAGGGTATCAGGACGATGCCAGATCACATTCCGGAATGGAGAAGGAAACCTGTGAGTGAGGACAACAGGATGTCCTCTTGGAAGAAGACACAGATGTCAATTTGGGAGCAGAGGGAGAGTCTGCCCAAGTATAACACAATTGAGAAAGATATGCAGAAGCTGCTGCCCAGTGGCGAACCAATAAAGCAAAATTTACTTCCTAATTGTTTACCTCCGAGGATGAGTGATTTCTCTAAGAGAGAGGCACCAGAGAAGTCTGAGGAGTAAGCAAAGAAATTGCAAGATGCCCAAAAGAGGATAGAATGCATGTTAAAGGAGGAGCATCTCTATTGGTAGCAGGAAAAATGAATGTGGCACAGTCAAGTAGATGGTCTACACTCTCGGCTACAAGAGGCAGAGAGTAAAACGGCTCTGATAGTGAAGAAGTTGCTGCTGAATATTCCACAAGAACTGAGGAGGAACGATTTGTTTGTTAAGGAGATACAGTTGGAACAGGGTGACGCATGTCCAAAAGAGACCCACACTGATCTTCAGGTCCAATCTATACCAGACACTCTGAACACAGAGCTATGTCCACACAAAGTTTATATGCATGGCATAGTGAAGGAGCTTGTACATGTGAAAGAGAAGGAAGAAGAATGGGTGGTGGTGCTGCCAGAGAGATCCAGGGAGGACCTGAAGAAAAAGAGTGAAATTCTTCAGCTGAATATACAGCCAGAAATTCAGTGTCAGCAGAGAGAACTGGATTTACAAGTTAAAGGAGTAAAGAAAGATGCAAATCTGAATGCCTTGGATGCAAAGCAAGCAGGAAAACAGAGCAAATATGAAGAAAAGCCATTAAAAGAAGATGAATTATGGGTGAAAGCTGAGGATGCTGAAAACACAAGCGTTCTTAAGAAACTGAAAACTCTAAAGGCTTCTAAGATATGTACTGGCCTATGGGTTGAGTGTAAGCCTGAAGTTGCTGTACCGCTAGAGACGTTCCCGCAAGATCAAAAGTTTGAGAGATCTGTCCTGACCGACATAGAAAGTCGCAGACCTTGCAGAATTGAAAGCATAGTGGAACAGAGGATACCTGAACAGTGAGAAAAATGAGCTGCAAGTCCAAGGGCTAGGAGCTACCCTGAGAGAAGACGTGCTTCTGGAGTTTACGAAGGACCATGTACCAGAACTGAACCAAGATGGCCAGATGAATCTGATAAAACTTGGTGAGAATAATCAGCCAGACAATTGGAGCACCTGGAAGACAGAGAGCCAGGTTATCTATCCTTACAAACCACTGACCCAGGACCGATTACAGAGTGATGAAGTCGGCTGTGAAGGGGAGTGGGAAGAGAAACCACCCAAGTTGCAGTTCCATAGTGAAGGTCAGGATGAACCAGGTGATGACAGTGATCTGGAAGCTTCTAAAGAGGGAGAATAAGAGACCCTACAGAAACTGTTGCAAAAGAGGGCCCAACAAGCTCAAGGTGTCACAGTCTTTCTCAGAGTTACCCCAAGCGATAGCAGGGTGTCAGCTGCTATCTGAGTCTGACATTAACCTCCATTGGGTTGTATCAAAGGATTTACTGAGTGATGTGAAAGCGTTCGGGAAAGAGGCAGAAGTCCACCCTCATAAGATGGAGAAGGCCATCAGCTGGGTTAAACAGAAGATGGTAAAGTGGAGGTCAAGGAGTGAAGAGACCAAAGTGAGGCAACTCTAGTCCCAGGCTCCTGGACTGAAGAGGAGGCATAAATACTCCCGGAGTGACTTGGCACAGACAAAGAGCCATCCTCTAGCCGTGAACTTGCAGGAAAAGAGAAATCCGGTGCCCTACCCGCGATGTTTTGGCAAAGACCATAAATGGCACAGAGAAGTGGGCTGCAGTGGCAAAGTGCAGTACGAAGAAGTGATGAGACGTGTTGGCAATGTTCCTAGCAACCCAAAGAAGGGAACATTAAAGGATGAGATGACTACAAGAGTGTTAGCTTCCGCGACTATAAGAAAGTCCACTTGGTGCCAAAGTGACAAGAAGAGTGCGGGCGTAAAGGGTTCTTCCCACGGCTATCTGCAGCAGTTGAACACTGGCCGTAAAGAAAAGACGAATCCACATGTGGCCGGCCCTACAGCCGCTGCATGATGCCTTGATGCAGTTGGCATTGGAGAGGATGAATGTGCATGAAGGAGAGGTCTGGAGAGATGAACATTTACACGGAGTACAAAGGCTCCTGAATGACGAGTGGCGATTTTGCGTTCTGGAACTGCAGTGCCTTCTGCGTCATTTGATTGCCATGTGCCGCATATAAGGCCTCTCGGCACAAGCCGCTCAAGACGCTGTTGTTGAGCTGAGGGGGAGGGTGTGTGACCATTTGCCCCTAGAGGATGGTGCCAGGTACAGAAGGATGAAGAGATCTTGACAGGAGTGACGCTGAAGCTTCACTTTAAAGCCTGGAAAGCAGACATGGGAAGGGCTGCTGATTAGGCTCTGGCCTAAGGGCTGTGAGCTGTGTGTGAAGCTGCAGTCTGTTTGGAGAAGCTGGAAAAGAGAAACATAGACAGCTCAGCTGCTGTTGGATCCTGAGAGCGGGATAAGATCTGAAGTAAGACAGTAAGAAAGACTGCTTTATAATACCGATTGAAATACAGAGATACACTAACACGTAAGTAAGGATTGCCTGGAGTATACAGCCAGCATCAGAACAAGAGACACTGAGGATTTCAGCTTGATCTGGGAGGAGAAAGAGACAGAGCTCCTGAACAGGACCTAGCCGGACTTATAGAGTGGGTGCCAGAGCTGCACGGGAAGCTGCCCTTAAGAGGAACAGTCTGTGTGACTGCAACAAGATTTACTAGAGACTGTTTGCTCTAAGAGGAGAGGACCTGCAGAGGATCCATTGCAGCTGGGAGAGATAGACTGGACTTAAAGGTACCATCCTCTGTGTGAAAAGGTATTTTTTTTACTTGCAGACCGAGAAGTGGTCTCAGTACTAGTGAGGGTGTTTCTGCAAATAAGTAAGCCTGTTTATTTAGATTTTTCTTTTCATGCTCAAATTAACTTATTTTTTTTTTTGTATACTTTATTAAAAGCAAAGATAAAAGTATATGGTGACTCAGTGGTTTATGTGGAAATCACAAGAGCAACCGGTAGCCAAAGGCCAGCCCTGTCACAATATATACCGTGTATATATATATATATATATATATATATATATATATATACTCGTGTATAAGCCAAGTTATTCAGCCCTTTTTTTAAGGTTGAAAAGGGCCGCCTTAGCTTATACTTGAGTCCGTGTGTCTCTCCACCCCTGTGTCTCTCTTTCCCTGCCGTGTCTTTCTCCCCCATGTCTCTCCACCCCTGTGGCTCTCTTTCTCCACCCCGTGGCTCTCTTTCCCCTGTGTCTATTCACCCCCGTGGCTCTCTTTCCCCTGTGTCTCTCCACCCCCGTGGCTCTCTTTACCTCCTGTGGCTCTCCACCCCCGTGGCTCTCTTCCACCCCATGCCTTTCCACCCCCATGGCTCTCTTTCCCTCCCGTGTCTCTTCATCCCCGTGGGTCTTTACTTCCCCCTCCCTTATCATCCTCAACCCCCATCCTCATCCTCAACCCCCCATCCTCAACCCCCCTCCTTATCCTCAACCCCTCTCATGTCATTAGCATATGCCGGGTACCGATGTAGCGACTGGTGGAAGGTAAGTGAGGGGAAAGGGAGAGGGGGAGGTAATTAGAGGGGTAAAGTGAGGAGGGGGATGAGGATGAGGAGGTGAGTTGAGGAGGGAGGATGAGGAGGGGTGTTGAGGAGGGGTTTGAGGATGAGGAGGGAGGATGAGGAGGGGGGTTGAGGAGAGAGGTTGAGGATAAGGAGGGGGTTGAGGAGTGGGTTTGAGGAGGGGGGTTGAGGCTGGGGAGGGGGGAGAGGATGAGGAGTGGGTTGACGAGAGAGGACGAGGAGGGAGGACGAGGAGGGAGTTGAGGAGAGAGGATGACGTCGGTTGATGAGGAGGGGGTTGAGGATAAGGAGGGGGGTTGAGGTTGTGGAGGGGGGTTGAGTAGAGAGGATGAGGAGGGGGATTGAGGATGAGGAGGGGGGTTGAGAAAAGGGGGGAGGAGGAGGGTGAGGGGGGTGAGGAGAGAGGATGAGGAGGGGGTTGAGGAGATAGGAGGGCGGTTGAGGAGAGAGGATGAGGAGGGCGGTTGAGGATGAAGAGGGAGGATGAGGAGGGGGGTTGAGAAAAGGGGGGTTGAGGAGAGAGGATGAGGAGGGGGGTTGAGGATGAAGAGGGAGGATGAGGAGGGGGTTGAGAAAAGGGGGGTTGAGGAGGAGGAGTGAGGTTGAGGAGAGAGGATGAGGAGGGGGTTGAGGAGGGTGGTTGAGGATGAAGACGGAGGATGAGGAGGGGGGTTGAGAAAAGAGGGGTTGGGGAGGGGGTTGAGGAGAGAGGATGAGGAAGGGGTTGGGAGGAGAGGTTGAGGAGGGGGTTGAGGATGAGGAGGGGGTCTGTGGATGAGGAGGGGGGTTGAGGAGAGAGGTTGAGGAGAGAGGTTGAGGAGGGGGGTTTAGCAGGGGGGGTGGTTGAGGAGAGAGGATGAGGAGGAGGAGGGATGAGGAGGGGGTTGAGGAGAGAGGATGAGGAGGGGGGTTGAGGAGAGAGGATGAGGAGGGGGATTGAGGAGGGGGGTTGAGGATAAGGAGGGGGTTGAGGAGGGGGGTTGAGGAGACACAGGGGAGGGAGAGGGGGAAGAGGCACAGGAGAGGGGGACACAGAGGGCACAAGAGGGACACAGGGGGCAGCACAATTCCCACCCTTGGCTTATACTCGAGTCACTACGTTTTCCCAGTATTTTTGTGGTAAAAATTGGTGCCTCGGCTTATACTCGGGTCAGCTTATACTAGAGCATATACAGTATGTACATACTATATATGTATATATGTATAACTTTGCATTTTATTTTTTATTGTTTTCTTTAAGGACATTATTGTCCATATTTTATATATGGTCCATCGTGTTTTATACTATTTGTCTTGTGGAACAATTTACTTATAATTCTAAAGGAATTTGCTATCAACGGTATGTATTGAATAATTATCATATGTTTTTTTTTATAGGGGGTTTTGATAATTGAAAAAGCCATAAGACTTGATTGCAAAACACGTCTGAATAAACCAGAAATTGTACACAAAATTGTATCTGAACCTATTTTATCTGAAGGATTCATCTGTTGCTTGGTGACACCTGAATAAGGTCCAACATATATAATTATAGCCATCAAGCCTACATTTCTAATCATAGACCACACAGCAGCATTACAAAAGTCTGATTATAATAACACTGCATCACTATGTTATACCTTATATTATAATTATATTAACAGCAATCATAAGTGTATTGTACAATACATACAGTACACACAGCAGTAGATTACATCACAGATAAGGGGATTTGTAGAGTACCAACAGACTATTAGAGGAATGTTGAGAAGCGGATTCATGTATCTCACGTTCATTAGGTCATAAAAGGTGAGAGTCAAATCCCATACTACTGTTAGATATTTGGCTATTACATCAACCAAGGTGACCTGCACTAGGGGTTGCGCACTCTCTCTTCCCCTATTCCCTCATGTAATATATTACAGATACAACCATGAACATTGTTTCTTTATGAGAACAGCTGTACACCGCAAACAAGATGCCCACCTAAATTATATTTCCTGCAAGAGGAGTCAAATTTCCCGTTCATTTTGCCTTATTACAAGAATTAGCTCATACGTGTCCTGAATAACAAAGAAGGACACACTATTACCACACATATCCTACTCAAGAGCGCTACAGAGAATTAACTGGGTCTATTGTTACCCGGTATCTTTGCATATCTTAAATTAAATACAATTACAGTTATTTGAGATATAAAAAATGTAATGGACATGAACATTAAAATAAAATAAAAAATAATTGCAGTCTCCATTATCTTATTTTCATAGAGGCCTAAATATCTAACTTGTGGCTTATTAAAATAGTATTAAAATTGTAATAGTATTATGATAGGAATCACGAGGCAAATGTCTAATATAATACAGAATTACTTATATTTACTGTATAACACTTCTTTCTATGTCACTGAGAACAGGCAAATCTCAAACATGGGTTGAGTTAAAGGCAAAACAATATTACCACATTGCTAAGAATGGAGACATATTTGTAAATGAAATGTCTATTTAAATGAGACTCTGATTGTCTGGCGGAATGTCACACAGCAACAGCTCAGTGCAGAGAGCATAAGCAGAAAGAGAGTTAAACCCTCACAAATTGAATTAAAGATGTCACTTAATGGTACATTGCCTACATCATTAAATTGTATAAGTTTCACTATTTGTACCTTTTGGAGGGTGAAGATAGAGACATACCACACAAATCAATCTAGCTTTTATTAAAAAATAGCCACCAAGTCAAATATTAATGTCAGAGTGTAAATACAGTAGAGGAGAGAAGTGAATTCAATCACAAACAACAATTCAGTAACATACAGAAAGAGAAGCACATGCTCAGATCAATACTGACATCCTAGCTGATTAGCATAATCAGCAAGAAAATTACAATGCGTCTGAGGATCTGGTAAATGTGCAAACCCCCATTTTCAGAAAAAAAAGTTAGTATTAATATGAAGAAACACAGACGTAGGGAAGGATCTGTGATACGAATTACAACACATAAATCCTACATTGCATGTGAATTTTGGGCCCCTAAATTACCTCATTTAAAAAGGAAGCCATGGCAAAAAGCTTATGTTTACATGTGTTTTAACATTATAACAGAATTGGGACAGTTTCTTTGTCCCAATTCTGTCAATGAAACTGCTGCTCATGGTATTTTAGCTGAAATATAATATGTTTATTGGTTTAATTTTCTTAATTTAAATGATAAAGTATGCATTGTGAACTACCTCTACAGAAAATGCTGGTGCTTTATAAATATAGAGTAATAATAATAAATAAATATGATACAATTATGCATTAGCAATATTGCATTATGTGGTCTTTAATAAATGTAATACTATAAAAAGTGATCTCAAGAAGACATTTCCCTAGACAGAAAATTGATTCCTATGCATTGTTTTCTTTTTGATTGCATTAGCTACTGGCCTAATAATTTACTGGTCGTGTACAATATGATTGAAATCAACTTTCTGATGCCTAATTTTCTTTGTATAGTCAATCTACATTTTAATCTTGCAACACTGTGGGAGCTTGGTTGTTATCAGATAATTACCATAATAAGAGTCATTTGGCCTTTAATATGTGGTGATCTAATAAACATCCCTAGAGCGACCAGATTAAAAATTGAACTTTATTGGATTCTATCATGGCATTTACACAGCAAAATGTTTATGTGTACAACAGTGTTTCAGAACATTTTCTGATTAGGAAGTTATGCACTCAATTGTTAGTATACTGTCAATTGTTAGCATAGGCTATTCTGGGAATTATTCACTAAGGTGACATGAATTCTCTCTAGGTTAGACAGTTCCACTTTTATGACATACCGTAACACTGGAATTGAATATACATCTCAGTTGAATAGAATTACTAGGTAAATTCAGTACTACACAATTCATTTTTTGATACAGTGACAATACAGTGCCTTGCAAAAGTATTCACCCCTTTACTTTTTACCTTTTTTTACATTACAGCCTTAAATTCAATGTTTTGTTAATATGAATTTTATGTGATGGATCAGAACACAATAGTCTAAGTTGGTGAAGTGAAATGAGAAAAATATATACATAAAACTATTAGGAAACAGAAAATTAGCATGTGCGTATGTATTCACCCCCTTCGTTATGAAGCCCATAAAAAGCTCTGGTGCAACCAATTACCTTCAGAAGTCACATAGTGAAATTATCTCCACCTGTGTGCAATCTAAGTGTCACATGATCTGTCATTACATAAATACACCTTTTTTGAATGGTCCCAGAGGCTGCAACACCTAAGCAAGAGTCAGCACTAACCAAACACTGCCATGAAGACCAAGGAACTTTCCAAACAAGTAAGGGACAATGTTGCTGAGAAGTCAGGGTTAGGTTATTAAAAAAATATCCAAATCTTTGATGATCCCCAGGAGCACCATCAATCTATCATAACCAAATGGAAAGAACATGGCACAACAGCAAACCTGC
The DNA here is from genome assembly GCA_027410445.1 of Discoglossus pictus. NCBI lineage: Eukaryota > Metazoa > Chordata > Amphibia > Anura > Alytidae > Discoglossus > Discoglossus pictus. Next base: position 338,717,660 of record CM050167.1, read on the forward strand.
CAAGAGACAATCGCCCACCAAAACTCACGGACCGGGTGAGGAAGGCATTATTTAGAGAGGCAGCACAGAGACCTAAGGTAACCCTGGAGGAGCTGCAGAGTTCCACAGCAGAGACTGGAGTATCTGTACATGCAATGACAATAAGCCATACGCTCCATAGAGTTGGGCTTTATGGCAGAGTGGCCAGAAGAAAGTCATTACTATCTGCAAAAAAACAAAATGGCGCATTTTGAGTTTGTGAAAAGGCATGTGGGAGACTCACAAAATGTATGGAGGAAGGTGCTCAGGTCTGATGAGACTAAAATTTTACTTTTCGCCATGAAAGAAAACGCTATGTCTGGCGCAAACCGAACACCATCCCCACGGTGTAACATGGTGGTGGCAGCTTCATGTTGTGAGGATGTTTTGGGAAACTGGTCAGAGTTGAGAGAAGATGGATGGTGCTAAATACAGGGATATTCTTGAGAAAAACCTGTACCACTCTGTGCGTGATTTGAGTCTAGTGCGGAGGTTCACCTTCCAGCAGGACAATGACCCCAAACACACTGCTAAAGCAACACTTTAGTGGTTTAAGGGGAAACATGTAAATGTGTTGGAATGGCCTAGTCAAAGCCCAGACCTCAATCCAATAGAAAATCTGTGGTCAGAGTTAAAGATTGCTGTTTACAAGTGCAAACAATACAACTTGAAGGAGCTGGAGCAGTTTTGCAAGGAGGAATGGGCAAAAATCCCAGTGACATTAGGGGGGTAAATAGTTATGCACATTGACTTTTTCTGTTATTTTGTCCTATTTCAAGATACCAAGGGGGGTGAATACTTTTGCAATTCAATGTATATTCCATAGAACTATAAAAGAGGTTATAGTACCTGATAAGACCACCTTCTTCTAAGTACATATAGTGTAAGTTATGATTTAGGATGGTAGACACAAATGCAAAAGGAATTGCTGTTAATGTTGAGATCGGGCAGCAGTCACCTAGTAAATGAGGGATTAATTTGTCAGTGTGGTACCTGCCAGCCTGAATAGCAGGTCTCATATAGAAGAGTATTTAGTGGATGTTAGGAAGCAAAAGCCCTATTCTATTTGAGCAACATAAATTGCGTTTCTACGTAAAATCGGCTGCAGGAGCTTTTTTCCCTAATGTTACACACCTATCCAATGAGTTTCACTCGTAATATTACGTCTCTCACCTGACACCCATAAATCCTTGGTTCATCATTAAAATGCGACTGTCGGTTCATGGCAACCTCTCAATATTTCACCATGAAATGCATTTATGAATGAGTACCAACTGTGGAAAAGGCAAATGGCTAATTAACTGCCAGGAACAGACCCTGTTGTAGCTGTGCAAGTGGACATGCAGGCTTTGGAGTTTTAGGCATTTTGAGAGAGAGAAAGAGAGAGACAGAGAGAAGGAGCTTTGTTGTTGTTTGTATTTTGTTGTTTATAACTAGTTACTAATTCTTTCACATTTAAATTACTGAATATAATTATTTATAACACTTAATTTACACACACATATATATATATATATATATATATATATATATATATATATATATATATATATATATATATACTGTATATATACATACATACATACATACACACACCCACACACAGTACCCATACATCCCCTCCAACCCCCCAAATTATACCATTACATATAATATCAGACACATAATACACACATTTTTTCTTTACCTCAAACACACACACACATATATATTATATTTATTTATCCTTAATTATTTTGTTAAGATACTGAGAAGGGGAGAGGAGGGGTAGGTGCTACTGGGAGCTACAACAGAGAGAGAGGCAGAGGTGAGGTTTAGGGAGGAAAGGATGTTGCCCAAGAACTAGGTGCATAGTCAGGAGGGCAAGGGGCTGCCGTCAGGCACAGGGCACCTAACTATACCCCAGAGGAAATTATGGTCCACATCACTGAGATCAGTTCCAACTATGATATCATCTGTAGTTGGAGGGAAGTGAGGCCTTGTGAGAGGGTACAGCCTTGGAGACAGGTGCCAACATGGGTGACTGCTTTAGGCTTTGCAACAGGGGCATCAAGTCAGTAAGGCATAGGTATGATGTCAGCTGGGCAAAGGTGAAGAAGATGATCGCAGAGGCGGCAAGGGCAGCCAGAGCTACAAGAACCCCCCCCCCCCCCCAGTGAGTATCCATTACGGCAAATGGGAGAGGATCCTAAGTGAGTGGATCGCACCAGCTGCAGTTGTGGGACTTCCAGGCCTAGTGGTCTGACAAGATCCTAGCAATGTGAATATCATATACACCATCATACACTCACAAACACACACACGTTTACACCACACACACATAAATAACTCAGATCCAATGTAAATGCTGTACAACTATTAAATGGATATGCAAGCTCACTGGCTATTAATAGGAATAAATGCATTATGTATCCCCAATTCAATCCAGGAAGGTCACATATTACTTTCATTGGTGGGCAGAATAACATGTCAAATACTTGGAGATAACACTGAACAGTGAGTACCAATTATAAAAATAATTTCAAGTGGGGAAACATCCAATAGAGTCCATGTATGGAATTCCCACTGCACCATATGCAGATGCTGACTCCAAAGGGCTGCATGTGCAGTGTAATGTACTAGCCTTTCAGGGACAATGGCTCAGCAGCATGTTAACAAATATTGCTGAGAGATGTTGACTGATTGGTAAGTTCAACAAAGCATGTCTACACATGAGATGCAGACGGCAGACCGCAGCTGGATCCATTATGTTGATATGAGCCAGAAACAATCTGGCTCATTATACAGTACAATGATAATCTGTGTAATACAATAGCTACTGCCAATGACAACATTTTAAATAAAAATGTCACATTCACCAACTTGTCAAATATCCAGGAACACACATTGATCAAATGATCAGAGAATATTATTAACTCATCCATTGTTATTCTCTTATTTCTGTAGCTAGTAGGTTCAGGTCTCCCACGGAGCCACGGATGTGGTATCGCCTCCTGGGGAGGAGGAACCAGATTAGACTGCTGCCCCAGAGGATGCGTGGCAAGAGGAGGAACAGAAAGCAGAATCCAAATCTGACGCCCTGGGATATGAACCGGTTCTTGATTTGTTAACTGAAATCTGGGAGGATTAGAGGAGGAATGCATGACCAATGATTCACTCCTCTGCCTGGAAGAGTCTCCACCTCTACCGCTCATTGGTCTAGGACACCATCTCTCACTACCTTCTGGACCCAAGAATCACCAGACCCACCACCGCCACTCAGGCTTCTCTGCACCTCCCCACTCTGCTACAACCTTCTCTTCCAACATATATGCCCGACACATCCCAGAACATTAGTCATCAGCCACAAAGGAATATGGATGGAATCATGCAATGTTTGCACAGAGATGAGAGATCACTCCAACAGATCCTGATGGACATGGCAGGCCGACAGACAACCTTGAGGGAAGATATTTGGGTATTGGGATACAGGCTCACAATCTCAGACAGCAGCCATAGGTGGGAGATGAGGAGACACAACCACCATATGGAAGGATACATGGCCTGGATGCTCTGATAAACTCAGAACCAAGTGTGCTTGCAAACATGCAGATTGACATAACACACAGCAAACTCTGGTAGCTGTCACTGTATTAGCCACTCCAGTGTTTCGATCTCCCTCTATGCCTCCAACATCCAATGATGTACAGCCACCACTTTCATGCTCCTATTTACATATGTTAATAAAACCCTGCAGATATACATGCATTAGTGAAGATTGTTATCCACTTAACATTCTGGGTGCAGATTAATTTGACGATGACCCCAGTTTGCAATCAATATTAATGGATACATATTTACACGTCATGATTTCATTATAATCAGTTATCATCTGATAACATGGCACAGTAGGAGAAGGGAAACAAAAAGTATCCTTTTGTGTGTAAGTGCACACCCTCTGCCCTAATGACAATATAGAACAGCAGATAAGTAAAACTTAACGTTTATTAATTAGTATTAAAACATTAGGTAAAATCGTGTAATTCTGACGAGATCCTATGCGTAGTGAAATCTGAAAAGATTATAAGGACTATCTTAATTGATAAATAGAATTGGGGAACTGTAGAAGTAAACACTAAATCCTCTGGTCTAAAGTGATAAAAGATTCTAAAGTGCAATAATAATAATGTAGAAATACTGATAGATGGCAGAAATACAGGTCCAGGCTATGAGACCTATATGTTTGCTCTATACAATTCATAAAGTGGCTTGTGCTAGTAATAGTGAATACAGTGATATCACTTGTAAGTATTGCACCTTCATATAACTTGAAAATAATGTATTATAAAGTGCTTAGTGCCAATATAAATAGAATTGATTGGATATAATATTGGGTGCAACAAACATAAAGTGCTAGTGCTTGCTGAGGATATGGTTCAATAACACAGTATAACTAGATAAAGATAGTCCAATATTGATAATTATTATAAATGATCAGTGACACTACATGGACTGAGGAGCTGTATAGAGGTCTGTCTAGTTCCACATTAGCTTGATGCTTAGTATAGAGTATAATTTATAGATTTAAAGCATGTGGGAATTATATTATTCGATCTTTCGATTAAGTTATAATTCTGTGTAGTTTGCACAGCTCCTGAGTCCCTAAGCTATCCGCGCGTGGTCTAGGCGTCTACGTATGACATCATGACGTAACAACGCGGCGTAGAACGTGCAACCCGACGCACGTTTCTGAATATTTCATCAGGGGTTACCGTAGGAGTCTCTTGAGGAGCTATTTATGCTCAAAGGTTGTCATAGCAACCACACGGACGAATAAAATCACATTAGTTGAGAAAGAAAATTACAAAATTAAAATCTTGCTGATAATATGAGGAGATATAAACAAAACCAATAGTATTATTACTATTGCAATGTTGTAATAAGCAAAGTAATGTAAATGGCAGAGAATGGATATGGGACTATGTCCCTTGTGTAATACAGCTAAACCATATGCTGGATATCAAACAAATAAATCTAGTGTAAAGGCTTCCATATATTGATGTTAATACCCTAATGGTGGAGTGTTGTTTGCCTCCACACTTAGTCTAATATATGGAGAGCGTAGTAATTATTAGAAATATGGACTATTGTTCACCATTCTATTATTAGGTAATATATAACCACATATACCAGTTTTTTATTAGCTTTTGCTGGTATAGAGTATATCCAGTATGCTATGTTCTTCTATGCATTATCTTATTGAATTATGTGAAATACACATAAATAGATAGAAGGATACTTCTCTGCAATGGTTATCCCATAGTTTCTTTACCTTATTGCTTTTATGGTTCTTATACAGGGAACTTAGAGGGAGAAGTATATATTACAATTGTAGCTTATCTATTCATATACATCAAAAATAGTGGTATGATACATAATAGTGGGTATCCTAGATATTGAATATAGGCCCTAAATGAATGGTGTAAACGTGAATCCATCATTGAGGCCCACGGTTTTTTGGTCTTAAGTGTAAAGATCCAATAGGCCTCCTTTTTTAGTAATTCCCTATCAATATTGCCTCTTCTAATATTATGTTTGACACCGTCAATGGCTATAAAAGATATATATCTGAGGTCTCCATTATGGTAAGAATTGACATGGTTGGCCACTGGTGTGTCATATTCTTTAATAATGCTGTATACATGTTCTAAGATTCTCCGTCTCAGTTCTCTACAGGTTTTCCCTACATAGTTCATGCCACATTTGCAAAGCATGAGGTATATAACCCCCACAGTTTTACATGTCATTAACTGTTGGATCTTGAAACTATCTTTTCCGTTTTTTGAGGGGAATGTTTTAGTGGTATTTACATATTTGCATGCTTTGCAAGATAAGCATTTAAAGCAGCCCTTTGTTTTATTGAGCCAGGTATTGTTTCTAGCACCTTCTAGATGACTATATAAAGCTATATAAACAACAATATAGAATATGGTGGGAGATAGCTAGTTTGGAGAGTTATCTGGCCAATAATTTAGTACCCAGAGGTTTACGTATTAATCTATTCCCCACAATCCAAGGCCTACCAGAAGAATTTGTAAAGAAATGGGATGCAATACTGCTGAGATGTTCCAAGGAACTCATGAACTTAATTCTAGAGTGGGAACAATCACAATTAAAAGAGATAGACCCACAATTGAAAAAAAGAAGTGGAAAAAATAAGAGAACATCATACAGATCCTAACTTTAAAGAATTAGAGAATAAACTGCAAAAGGATATAGACAATTTCAAAAAGATTTTGGTTGATAGGAAACAAAAGAAATTCCAGAGGGATTTAAATGATTTCCAAAGTGGAAATATCTTTAGAAGGTCTAGGAAACAATTCACCCCAAAGATACATGTAGATAACACTACATCTGAATCAGAATGGTCTGATTTAGAAATGAATGAAACATTGGGAATAACCAACCCCTCAATGGCAGACAATTTAACAAAAACTTTTTTAGATCTAAGACAAAGATCAGGAGGGGTAAAAATAAGAAAAAATCAGGATACTCAAAAACCTCAACAAAAAAGAACACGGAAGAACTAGACGCTTTACAAATATTCAACCTATCAACCAAAAAACTTTCAAAAGACCATTTAACAGTTCTCAAAAAAGGCCTAAATTTTTCACCTACAGGGGATTTTAACCTCTTTGAATGGGTAAAGGACACTCATTTATTCGCCAGGAAATTGGCTTTAAAAAAGTTTTACTCCAAAAGAAAAAACACAACTCCAACAGAACCTATGCACTCTAAGACTTTAAGAGGCCTTGAAAGTTTATTGGCAGATAATGAAGAATTTCAGTCTACAGGCCCATATTCGGCCTTCAAACCAAAAAGCAAATACACACCACCTCTCAGTATAAGTCCCAATATTGAGCTATTTGTTAATAATGTGGTTCGTGATATGACAAAGATTCCTAATAAAAATAATGTCAACTACAATTTGACTAAAACTGAAAGATTGGCATTAAAACAATTACAACAAGACAACAACATCATTATAAGGAATTCAGATAAAGGAGGGAATATTGTCATTCTAGATAAAACTGACTACATCTCAGAATGTGAAAGACTCCTCAAAGATAAGAAGAGTTATAAGAAATTAGAAAAAGATCCAACTGATAATTTCATAGAGGAACTCAAAGATATCTTAACCAGGGGTCTAAACACCAAAGTAATATGCAAAAATGAATTTGACTTCCTCCTAAATCCGAACCCAAAAATAGCCACCTTTTATACCATCCCAAAAATACACAAGAATCCCAAAAAACCTCCGGGCAGACCAATTGTGTCAGGCATTGAGAGCATAACAGAGAACCCTAGCAAATATGTAGACTCCATGTTACAAGAATTTGTGATTACATTAGCCTCACATGTGAAAGACACAAAAGATGTGCTACTGAAATTGAATGATGTTTCAGTTAGTAAGGGAGCACTCTTAGTGTCCTTAGACGTTGAATCTCTCTATACAAACATACAACATCAAAGAGGTATAGAAGCAGTAAACTACTTTTTATCAAAGAGAGGCACTCAATTTTCCAATCACAACAAATTCATATTAGAACTACTGGAGTTTGCATTAACACATAACTACTTTGTTTTTCTCAACAAGTTCTTTCAACAAATATGTGGCACAGCCATGGGCACAGCATGTGCCCCTACATACGCTAACTTATATTTAGGTTGGTGGGAAGAGCAAAAAGTATTTTCTGACCAATTGGATCAATATACTCAATACGTCGAATTATGGATAAGATTCATCGACGATATCTTGGTAGTATGGAATGGGAATGAAAAAGATTTAAAAACTTTTATAGGAATACTTAACACCAACAATATGGGACTGTACTTAACCTCAGAAATGAGTGAAAATGAAATTACCTTTTTGGATTTGAAAATCACAAAGTCAGACAATGGAAAACTCCAAACAACTACATATAGAAAGCCAACAGCGACTAATAGTTTGCTGCAAGCAGACAGCAGTCACCCTAAATCATTGATTGAAGGGATACCAGTGGGGCAATATTTAAGAATAAAAAGAAATTGCTCCAGTCAGATTAACTTTGAGATAGAAGCCAGAGAGTTACAGCACCGTTTTAAAGAAAGAGGGTATAAAAATAAACCCCTCAAAAGAGCATATCAAAGAGCACAAACAGTAGACCGAGAACTACTACTGTCCAACAAAAATAAAGATCAAGATGAAGTGGTTAGATGTATAGGAACCTACAACGGAAAATGGCATGAAATTAGGAAAATATTTAGTGACCATTGGAAGATCCTACTAGATGATGATGATCTAAGGCCATTTTTAAGTAATCAGGCCCAAATCACCAGTAGAAGATCAACTAACCTGAGAGATATGCTAACTAGAAGTCATCTAGAAGGTGCTAGAAACAATACCTGGCTCAATAAAACAAAGGGCTGCTTTAAATGTTTATCTTGCAAAGCATGCAAATATGTAAATACCACTAAAACATTCCCCTCAAAAAACGGAAAAGATAGTTTCAAGATCCAACAGTTAATGACATGTAAAACTGTGGGGGTTATATACCTCATGCTTTGCAAATGTGGCATGAACTATGTAGGGAAAACCTGTAGAGAACTGAGACGGAGAATCTTAGAACATGTATACAGCATTATTAAAGAATATGACACACCAGTGGCCAACCATGTCAATTCTTACCATAATGGAGACCTCAGATATATATCTTTTATAGCCATTGACGGTGTCAAACATAATATTAGAAGAGGCAATATTGATAGGGAATTACTAAAAAAGGAGGCCTATTGGATCTTTACACTTAAGACCAAAAAACTGTGGGCCTCAATGATGGATTCACGTTTACACCATTCATTTAGGGCCTATATTCAATATCTAGGATACCCACTATTATGTATCATACCACTATTTTTGATGTATATGAATAGATAAGCTACAATTGTAATATATACTTCTCCCTCTAAGTTCCCTGTATAAGAACCATAAAAGCAATAAGGTAAAGAAACTATGGGATAACCATTGCAGAGAAGTATCCTTCTATCTATTTATGTGTATTTCACATAATTCAATAAGATAATGCATAGAAGAACAGAGCATACTGGATATACTCTATACCAGCAAAAGCTAATAAAAAACTGGTATATGTGGTTATATATTACCTAATAATAGAATGGTGAACAATAGTCCATATTTCTAATAATTACTACGCTCTCCATATATTAGACTAAGTGTGGAGGCAAACAACACTCCACCATTAGGGTATTAACATCAATATATGGAAGCCTTTACACTAGATTTATTTGTTTGATATCCAGCATATGGTTTAGCTGTATTACACAAGGGACATAGTCCCATATCCATTCTCTGCCATTTACATTACTTTGCTTATTACAACATTGCAATAGTAATAATACTATTGGTTTTGTTTATATCTCCTCATATTATCAGCAAGATTTTAATTTTGTAATTTTCTTTCTCAACTAATGTGATTTTATTCGTCCGTGTGGTTGCTATGACAACCTTTGAGCATAAATAGCTCCTCAAGAGACTCCTACGGTAACCCCTGATGAAATATTCAGAAACGTGCGTCGGGTTGCACGTTCTACGCCGCGTTGTTACGTCATGATGTCATACGTAGACGCCTAGACCACGCGCGGATAGCTTAGGGACTCAGGAGCTGTGCAAACTACACAGAATTATAACTTAATCGAAAGATCGAATAATATAATTCCCACATGCTTTAAATCTATAAATTATACTCTATACTAAGCATCAAGCTAATGTGGAACTAGACAGACCTCTATCCAGCTCCTCAGTCCATGTAGTGTCACTGATCATTTATAATAATTATCAATATTGGACTATCTTTATCTAGTTATACTGTGTTATTGAACCATATCCTCAGCAAGCACTAGCACTTTATGTTTGTTGCACCCAATATTATATCCAATCAATTCTATTTATATTGGCACTAAGCACTTTATAATACATTATTTTCAAGTTATATGAAGGTGCAATACTTACAAGTGATATCACTGTATTCACTATTACTAGCACAAGCCACTTTATGAATTGTATAGAGCAAACATATAGGTCTCATAGCCTGGACCTGTATTTCTGCCATCTATCAGTATTTCTACATTATTATTATTGCACTTTAGAATCTTTTATCACTTTAGACCAGAGGATTTAGTGTTTACTTCTACAGTTCCCCAATTCTATTTATCAATTAAGATAGTCCTTATAATCTTTTCAGATTTCACTACGCATAGGATCTCGTCAGAATTACACGATTTTACCTAATGTTTTAATATTAATTAATAAACGTTAAGTTTTACTTATCTGCTGTTCTATATTGTCATTAGGGCAGAGGGTGTGCACTTACACACAAAAGGATACTTTTTGTTTCCCTTCTCCTACTGTGCCATTAAGTCATTTATATCCTCAAGGAGCACCCCTTGTCTATATCCCAGATTTTTTCTTATACCTAGAGCCACCTATCTTTTCTATTTTGTGTCTATCATCTGATAACACCTGTATACCAGGTGATTTACCATGATAGATACACCATGGTTATCCCTGCTTTTAGATAAGGTAAGTTGTTTTATTCTAACACTATAAAACACTGTACAAACAGATATTTCCATATTTTCATTTTTTGTTCAAGTTATACATTCAATAACATACTTATGTGTGGGATTGAATTGTATTTCATAATACAGGAGTTAGTGTATCTGTATAATTAAGCAGATGATGACACAATTTAAATGCTATGCACATTAATAGTTACTTCTATTATATGTGGTTAGCACAGATGAGATATCTGTTTATCTGATTATGGTTACTGTGGTGTAATGTGGTTACTGTGGTTACTATGCCTCATTACTATTATTATTATTATACATTTTTACATATTTTTTTTCATTAGTGCTTTTTTCCAAACAGCCTTTTGCCCTCTACCCACCAACAATGTTACCCAGTCCTCTGCTTAAGGCCTTATTCTACCCATGATAACATATATCAAACCTAAGGTACTTGTGTAGCTGACATACATTCCCATGGATGTGATGTAGATGATGGCTGTCAGTACTGTGGTGAGGATCACTACTGTTGTTAAATATTGTTTGGGGTGTGTCTATCACTTTAACAGTGAGTGCTTCAAAGCATCTGTTGTGGTCCATGTGTGTTTGCTTATTGGTATTAACCTCTTGCGCACTGTAGTATATTTTCCCCTGGACATTGTAATATGTTATGTGGATGTGTGAGAGAGAGAGAGAGCGAGAGAGAGAGAGTACATAGAGGGCACACAGAGAGAGAATGCACAGAAACACAGAGAGACAGAGGGCTCATGGAGAGAGGGAGACGATGTACAGAGACAGCACAGACAATTAAACATAACGTATATGACTCCATCATTTATAATGGGCAAGTTGCTGGTCATATCATATTAAAAAGCCTAGCTAAAGGTGGAGTGTGAAAAAATTGAAATGATGAAATGGAGTTTATGTGAGTGACGATGAATGATGGTTTATTGTGTTCCCAGCAGTAGGGTTAAACTGAGGATATCTGTAAATATGTTGCTTGTTCTTTCCTTAACTATGCATTTTTTACATTTTCAATCATTTTGAAGTGGTGCATGGTGATGACAATTAAACATAAGGCTACATGTGTAAGTTGTTTTGATTGTTTCACTAAGCTATCTATGAATTTTAGTCAACCAAGAGCCTCATTCAATTGACCTTTTGGCCGATCCGGTAGCCCGTAAGTGAGGTTGCAAGTTATTTTGCTATTCAATTGGCGTCTTTTTGCGGGCTCAGAATGACTTACGAGTTACAGCCTTGAAAAAATGGTGATGGTTAAACTCGTAACTTAAAGCCTCCCGAAGCCTTTGAGCTTTCAAGGCCGCAAGACTTCTGATCGCGAAAATTGCACATAGCTATTCAATTGCAAAAAAAGCTCGCAAATGCCAAATGGTAGCCCAAAGCTTACGTGTTCCAAATAGGACCCACAAAGGATTTATAGACTAGTTTGTAACACTGCAAATGACAATATAAAATCACCAATGCACTTTAAAATATGGGGAAAGCAATGTAATGCATTACAATTACATGAACAGCAACTCCCAACTATTAAATATAGCATAGGTTGTAATAGTCATTCATACTGCAACATGTTGAAAGCTATTAAAGACACACTACCTAATTAAAATTACAACACAAATACATGCAAATGTCTGACATTTTAACCCTATCTCACTCAGAGGCTCTAATGTGGACCCTAAAAATACAAAGATCATCTCATATACATTTCACTCATCACATCTACATTGGGACAACAAATAGTTGCCAAATTACACCGCCACATGATATATATCAAGTCCCGGGGGAACATTTCACATATGGTTGTTCAGTCCCTCAGTTGTGTCTGACTCTGTGACCCTATGGACTACAGCACACCTACTAATGTCTCTGTCTGTGCGTATTCACAAACTTTGCATGCCAAAGATACTGTAGTGGGTCGCCAGTTCCTTTTCTAGTGGACTGTGATTTGTCTGACCTCTCTGCTATGACTTGCCCACCTACAGTGGCACTACCTGGTATAGCTCATAGCTTCATTCAGGTACAAAAGCCCCATCACTACCACCACTTAGCAATCCACAAGAGGACCAGGTGAACATGCACCACACTAAACTATGCTAACCCATCAGTAAGGGCCGCACAAACACATGGAGGCTGCTCAGAGGCACGTGGATCAACAGCCAACTCACCTCCATCAGGGGTAATCTCTGCTATACCCATCCTGGAAAGTCCCAAGCCATTGCTGGTGGCCATGTGCCAAGATGTATACCAATTCCTTTTGGTGACCTCCCATTATGTGTTGCTATTCATCAATTTACATTAGTGTGGTATATGTTCCCCTGGTCCCCTTCTGGATTGCTAAATGGGGGTGGTGAAGGGGCTTGTGTGCCTGAATGAAGCTGTGAACTATACTATGTAGGGATTTGTAGAGAAAATATTGTTTAGATGCAAATAACAAAAACATTAAAACCACTTAGGGGGTGTTTTTCAGTCAAATGTACTTTCAAACAAGGCTTCAGTAATTCACAATAGGATGAAGGAACAGGTCCAAGACAGTTGCATTTTTGCTAGACATCAGTAGGTCTGCTCTCTATCTTGTATAACACCATCTATCGACTAGAAGAAGCCTTACTTATTGGCAATTTTATGCAGAAATGCTTTTTTGTTTGAATGTCCTGTGAGTTTATTGCCCTATCCACTTTTTAAATGTGTGGTAATGTGTGACCGTTCATACATGTCAATAAGGAGGTACTAGATCCTCATTGCAACAGCACAAAAACTAACACCAAGCACTTCCTAAAAATGTAGCAAATTACCTTGAAAAAGGTGTATGTTATGGGTAGAGGCAGCATTTGATAGAAAGTGTCATTTTAATATATAAAAACAGAGATTCATCAATTACACTCTGACCTGATGAGATAAAGAGTATCATTTTTTAGATATACTGGATAGCTTTGGTACTGAAATCTTCCCAGGGCAGTTAGTAAATCCATTTATTAGTCACTTGCAGGGTATCCACATCTTTATGATGACAGATCTATACAGATTTGGTTTAGACTTTAAAAGATTTTATTTTCTCTTTAAGGAGATTACTACAGATATATTAAGTGAGGGCAGCAATCAGTCATCTAATAGATGTCATTGATTTCTTGCTGAAACATACTATAAAAGAACATTTTGCTGTTCTTTGACACTGATCTTTTAAAATCACTTAGTCATTCTCACTCTCATGTAATGCCAGACAGAAACCTTAAAAAGCAAATAGGATATAACTGTGCATAAAACTCACATAATGGCTGAGCTATAAATGAATACAGTATAACTTTACCCATGGACATATTTAGATTTTATGCTGCCCTAGGTTATTCAGATATGTGCCACCTGCACCCCACTTGCAGTTCCTGTTTTCCCCTTCCTGTATCTCAAATCATTTGTTTTTGGATACATTGTAAGTGTGAAGTATTCTTACAGAAATCTCACTGCATATAAACATTTCTATGCATATACCAACATATTGCGCTCCATCCCAGCAACTGAGGCCCTTGCCTGCAGCCCTCGCTATGCGAGCCGCGGCCCTTGCTTCCCGAGGGCCGCGGACTCACTACACGAGCCCGCAAGCATGAGCAACGGCCCGTACGCTGCGGGCAAGGGCCTCAGTTGCTGGGATGGAGTGTACTGGTGAATCTAAACCAGTGACTGTTCACCCATTGCAAAATGAACGTAACTTTTCAAAGTAGGATAACCGTTAGGCAAACAAAAATCCACAAAATACCGCTTCTCTACCTTACAGCCTAAAAGATAATGAGAAGATGGATGTACTGTCGGAAAACCTGTATACAAAAAACATAAGCATTTCATGCTTGCACCCTAACATACGCTCTTAACCATGACAGCAATTCTTTTTTTAATTACCCCAGTATCGGTGTCCTCCTCTTTTTTTTTTTTTTTGATTTTTTTGTATTTATCTATAAATCACAAATACAAAAGACAATACCAATCACTTTACAAATGAATCATTTTAGTATAAAAGCTTATACAATCTACCGTTTGACTTAATACATTTTAACCTGATAAAAACAATTACTTATATTTTAATGTTAAACATTATTTCAGTACTTCTGTTGAATTCTCCCCCTTTGGAGTTCAAATATCTTACTTTTGGGACTTTGCATATGATGCTTCAAGAGAGCAAAACAAAACCCTTTTCCTGAAGTGACCATACTTGATTCAAAACCACCCCCAACTATTGGGCGCAAAGGAGTAATTATGTTTTACCAGGTACCCCTATTTCTATCCTCCCATTGCATGTCCAGTGTTCTATGAATACCATTTATTTCAACCAGGTGGCAACAAAGTGAAGAACAGCACTCTGGATGCTCCTCAATAATAATCGGCCAAATAACATAGGCTGGGAACCAAATGTCTCACTTACATTTCCCTTCCTCTTTCCAACACTCCTTTTTTTCTAAAGTCATTATGTTTAAGCTCAATAAAATTATCCAGATGAAGCACAAAAAATATCTCAAAGAGCTCTCCTCTCCAATTTTTCTTTTAATTCCTAAGGTACATACTCACCATTAGGAATGGTCTTTTAAGAGCTAATGTCTGAAATACCACACAACAGGGACACTAGCTCACAACCCAGGGGAGCCCATCACCAGCCTCCTGGAAAAACCACATGACCAGGAGAATTTAAAACACCGGCCACCAGCCTCCAGTAACCCCATGCCCAGGAGAATGGAAACACCACCAGCCTCCTGGAACCCTGAGCGCAGGAGAACTTAAACACTGCAACCAACAGCTACCCATAAAAGTGAGCAGGTACCCCCGCCACTGTCTTAGTCTGTCCTTCAAACTTAGATTGAATCTCCTTCAAGCCCTGCAATAAACCCTGAACTGACAGATGTTGATGTGCATGTCTGCTTACCTGAAAGCCTCGCCACTGAGGTGATGACTGAGGCTGTATGTCCTGCCAAGGCTACATCATTACATTGATCACTTATAATCCGGTCAGCATGATTGTGGTCCAGATGGAGAATACACAACAATGGTCTTTTAAGAGCCGTGTGTGACATATAATACAACAGGGGCTCTTGAACACAACCCAGGGGAGCCCACCATCGGCCTTCTGGAAACCCATGCCCAGGAGAACTGAAACACTTGTCCCCAGCCTCCTGGAATCCTGTGTCCAGGAGAACTGAAATACTGAAACCAACGGGTAGCTAACACCATATAAGGGCTCCCCAATAAAGTGAGCAAGTAGGGTATATGCCATGCCAAGGCTACATCACTACGTTGATCACTTATTACCTGGTCAGGGTGACCGTGGTCCAGTGAAGACGAATGTCCTTCAACAGCTTTCTTCAAATACTCAGAATGAGAGTGACAGGTTTCCCCGCCCCACTAAATCTTTCTCTTTCCCCATCACCTCTTGGTATCATAGGGCTGGAAGGTCCCTCTGTCTATGATGAGAGGCTGTAGCAATGACCATGCATGGTGAATGTGAAGAGTGATAGTGAGGGGTGATGTCCCTTAACAGCTGAAAAGCTAATGCTTTCTTGACTTCTTGAACAAAACACTGCGTGTACCCTGTTGAAAAGGACGGCAGTGGACTGTGCCACCAATGTGTGTGGTCATCCGACAGTGGACTGTACCTTCTGTCAGAATGTTAATCACTCCTACTGGCTGTATGCTGGTGGTCACCCTTCCTGCCAATTGTTGACTGCAGCCTGTCAGTGGACTGTGCCTCATATGTGTGTGATCATTCTGCCTACCTCTTGATGCATTAGACAGTGGACTGTGCCTTCTGTTACAATGTTCATTACTCCTACAGGATGTTTACTGGCGGTCACCCTTCCTGTCAGTTGTAGACTGCAGCCTGGCAGTGGACTGTGCCTCATATGTGTGTGATCATTCTGCCTATCTCTTGATGCATTAGGCAATGGACTGTGCCTTCTGTTACAATGTTCATTACTCCTACAGGATGTTTACTGGTGGTCATCCTTCCTGTCAGTTGTAGACCGCAGCCTGGCAGTGGACTGTGCCTCCTATGTGTGTCGTCATCCTGCCTACCTCTTGCTGCATTAGGCACTGGGCTGTGCCTTCTGTTAGAATGTTTAACTCTCCTACCGGCAGTATGCTGGCGGTCATACTTCCTGCCAGTTGTAGACTTCTGCCTGGCGGTGGACTGTGCCTCCTATGTGTGTGGTTATCCTGCCTACCTCTTGATGCATTAGGCAATGGACTGTGCCATCTGCTGGAATGTTCATCACTCCTACCGGCTGTATGCAGGTATTGGCAGTAATAAATAATTAATATACCATTAGTTCCCTCGCACTGTCATATCTAGCAAGTTTTCCCCACCTGCAACCCTTCAATTAATAAAGCCAAGCTCCCAGCTGCTGGTTTATCTACTTCAGAGCTTCAGCTACATAATACAAAATGGCCCCTTAGCATAACAAAATGGAGCCCTACCTAAACTGAAGTACCTGCAGGTTTATCCCCACCTGTAAATAAGTAACCCCTCAACCCCCCGGATTAAACAGATCCTTGCCAACCTAACTAACTGGCAGGTTCACACACACACCTGCCTCCCAGCAGACACCCTAATTAACCCTTACTATTCTGTTACTGCAGCTCACTTACCCTTCCCTGCCTCCAGATTTATTTGTCCTGCTCCCCTCTCCTGCACAATACCCCATGCCGAGGTCCCATCCCCTATGTCCTATTCTGAAGCATTTTTTAACCCCCCAGGCCCTTATGCTGGGTACACCCCCTCACCATACACTTTTATCCCCAATTATTCCTTTGTAATCTCCCAAATGCTACTTTTATATTTGTTTTTAAATCCCCATAACCCCTTGTCCCTGAGGCTTCCATGAGTGACCTGATACAATGCTGCTGTCTGAAAGCACTCACCAGAAAATAGTCCCAATCAGACTCCACCTCAGCATGAGCAGCATGAAGCACAGCATGGTCCTGGATTTGAGGCGATAATCCAACAGGATTAGGTGCAGCATCAAGGTCAGCAGGGTGGCATGAGTGGATGCAGGGATGATCCCAGCATAGGGGGTCCAGTGGAGCAGAGGACACTGCCTCACAACGCAGGGGAGCAGCAGAGCTGGAAGGATAATTCAAGGAAGCAGGCAAATGTGCTGCTGTATGTTCACATGTGCTCCTGTATGTTCACATGTGCTCCTCTATGTTCGCATATGCTCCTGTATGTTCCCATGTGCTCCTGTATGTTCGCATGTGCTCCTCCATGTCCAGCATGTGCTCCTCCATGTCCAGCATGTGCTCCTCCATCTTCAGCATGTGCTCTTCCATCTTCAGCATGTGCTCCTCCATCTTCAGCATGTGCTCCGACTTGGGTAAGTGACAGGAATGGGAAACTTCACTTCTATTAATCTGAAACTCCTCCCCCCAAATCAAGCTATCCAATTACTATCCAATTATTAAGGATAAAGTAAATGTTAAAAATTCCCCTCAAAATACCAAACTATTGAACTGATGCCAGCACAAATCTTCACAAATATGCTTTCAATCTGATAGTCAGCTGGTAAGATAAACCATATATAAGATGGCTATATACAAAACCCATCAATACAAAATGTGCAATTGCACATGGACTGGATTGATTATCTCTTGTCAAAATATTTAACATGAATTTTAGTATTGTGCTGCCCAAAATATGAGGACCTAGATGAAAAAAATGGTAATTGTGGAATGCAGTATAAAAATGGTGGGACTAATATGAGTAGGATCAGTATAAAATAAAATGTATTTAATTTGTGACATCGACGTTTATTAAAAGAAGGGGGGGGTATATTAAACAGTGACATAGGGGAATTTTTTTAAAAATGGGGCAAATGTAAGGAATAGAACAATCCCAATAACACTTCAATTTTGCAATATGTACCTCTTAGTGAGTGGGTATTTCTATTCCAACCTTCAGTCAAGCCAAATGTAATAGTAAGACTTAAAGGTAGAATAAGTTGATATTCTCATATATTTATATCTATAGATCCCTCATGCATATACATATCATCCTCCAGAAATCTAGAGGGCAAAATATCTTTAATATAATGGTGTATTGTGTAAAAAGTATATAGTAGCCCACTGTAATTGAAACCTTTTGCCCATATAAGAGAAAACCACTTGCAATATAGTACTTTCAATGTAGTACCAATTTCACATATATTTATGGGAAATAACTCATAAAGCTTTATAGAGCCAAAATCCCAGCTGGCAATTTATAGCATAGGGGACAAGCTGTATTAGCAATGGCTTACATTCAAAGAAGTAAATATCACATTAATAGGCCTAACTAAAGCACAACATCTTCAGTGCCTAAAGCCTATATAAGAATTCAAGTTATTAGAGTGTAGCAAGGGCTATTGAAGATAGTATAAAGGTCTTGCAGGCATACTATACTAAATCGGAATGCATCGGGCATTGAACTAGGCCGTGACTATATCAAGTTCTCGGTTCCAGCAAGGCTCGACCTCCGGATTGCAATGCGCATGCGCACGCCTAGCGTGATGACGTACGCAGCATCGTTGCTAGGAGCCTGACGCGTTTCGATGTAGAACGTCTTTGTCAAAGGGGAATTGTATAACGCTGTCTCAAGGACCTAATTATAGGGAGCTGTCGCCTTGGCAACATGCAATAAGCAACATAGATAGGGAATCCAAGAACCTAAAACATGTTCACCACAAACTGGGAGCATGAAAGAATTTCAAGGACAAGTTTCTTAAGAGCACAAAGAGGCAAATATATGAATTAACTCTTAATGTGCAACCAATAATATAGATATATGGGCATTGTACAGAAGCAAGGCAACACTGTTAGGAAATAAAATATTACAAGGGATATGTCAGAAGAGAGGTTTGGATAAATAAATATGCATAAAATATACATAGGCTCTATAATGAGGATCTAATTACCAAAAGGATCAAAAATAAAAAGTGCATGGAAGAGGCGGTTTAATTACCATAAACCTAGAGAGGGAAGGGGTGATATACCATAAGTGATAACTATATTCATAGGGCAAAGCCCTATTATTCAATAAAAACAGGAAGAATGTGGCTAATGTGACATATATAAAAAGGGTGATTATCTCTAAAGAATATAATATTTTTGATATAATAATACTGTAATAACAGCATACGTTATTTGACAGTGTTAGGGGGCAAAGATATTTATATATCAACCAAATAAAATGCATAATGTAAATAAGAAGTGAAGTATACAAAGGGCCATAAGTGGGCCTCCTGTTTCACAATTATGTGGACCAACATGTGGATGTGATCATAAGCTTATATTTTGCATATTAACAAATATGTCAAAGGATGTGCATTTAAAAAAAATAATAATCATGTATATATATATATATATATATATATATATATATATATATATATCTCAAAAGAAGTGAAATCTAAATGAAGGGGGAAAAGGTGAATCCCTCATTTAGGCCATTTGGTACTTGGGCCTTCAATTTGTATATCCAACGTGCCTCACATTGTAGTAGCTTTTTCTCTAAGTCCCCTAGTCTCGGTCCTATATGAACTTGATCAATTGCACAGAAAGAAAGGACTTCACTTTTAATAAAATTTAATAAAATAATAAAAGTGAAGTCCTTTCTTAAATAAATTTTATTTTATACTGATCCTACTCATATTAGTCCCACCATTTGTATACTGATTATTAGAGTGGAAAACACCCAGGGAAATTGCAAGTCCTCACTTTCTTATATGTAATTGTGGAATGCATCCGACACGTTTTTCTCTATTAAAATGTGATGGTCTGCATTGTGGATATGGAAGAAATCAGAGTGAGTGTAGATTAGGGAAATGTCCCAGAAAATAGAGTAAAAAGGGAGTTTATAGCATTTACATCTATGGTAGTTTAAGAGTGGATATGACAGTTACACATTATATAGATTGAGGAATGCAACTTAATACTTAAGCATTGTAGGGAAGTGCACAGTAGTAGTCTCTGTCAATGCCTCAAACTCTTCAAATATGGTCACTTTGGTCAAGTTATTGGAGTTTTATTTAGTTCAGCACTTACAGTATTCTATAGTCATCTTGGGTGCTAGGATCCAATATTAAGCACCCGGATTTGTCTTCCTTAGGAGACTTAAAGGACCATTGTAGCTCAAGAAAGAAGGCACTTGTTAAGTATGTACCAAAGTAACAACATCAGCAGCTGTGTAACCATGAACGCAAAAACATTTTTTTAGGAAAATCTGAATTTGTGAAGACTCTGTATACAATTTTTGAGTTTGTTATATCACAGTCTAAGAACTAGGTTACAAGGGTGTGTTATTTGAGAGGAGTGGTAGGAATGAGAAAACAAAGAGCCTTTAATAAAATAATAGGTTAATAATAGATTGAACTAACATGACTCCCCTAAAAACAGGACATTTCATCTGTAGCTTCAGTTCTCCAGAAATGTAACCCCCCTTACACACACGAACACACAACTTCCACCTGCATATCATGGATTCCTCCAGGGTCCAGTAGAGGTATCAAAACTTTTTTTCTAATTAAAAACTAGCTTTATGATTTTTTTTAATTATTGTCTTAGTCAGATTCAAATTTTTCAAACATATCACGTGCAATATTTTATGACCAATTGGGGTTAGCTGTGTGTACCACTCTATTAATTTCAAAGAATAAAGGATAATTTTAAGCAATAATTATAATTATAAATCAATAAAAATAATAATGAAAAGCAGCACATACATATATATATATATATATATATATATATATATATATATATAATCTAGGTGTAAGCCATATCATTTTAAACTAATGTTGTAGAAATAATGACAGTCCATGAGGTAAAAAACATCTCATACACCATAGCTAGCTAATCTGCAAATGATGCCAAACAGCCTCAGTAAGTATTACACCGGCAAACATTGGATGAACACGTCAAGACTAGAGTCCTAGTCAGTTTGGATGCCAAGTCACAAACAACACATTTCACGTGTTTGGGGGCCCGATATGCTATGGAACTCGTAGACCCTCAAAATGCAAAATAATGAAAATGAATGCCAATACTGTTCTAGTCCTTATGGATGGCCTGATATGTATTAACTTATTGATTGCCGAGATCGATATAACCTTGAAATGGCAGATAATAAAAATAAGTTTTTAATCGCAGATTTGCAAGCTTGTGCAATTAATTCTAATGTCTTTATCACTTTCCCCGTCATTTACAGTGCAATATTGATTTTTATTTGCATTTACAGTGCTACGGACAGGGGTTAAACCCCCTTGTGGGTCCTCTCTAGTACTTGTAGCATTTTTTCCTACATTTGCTGTTTACTGGTGTGAAAACATTTCCGGGCTTGGTAAATTGTATCCATGGAATAGCAATTTGCGATTTTAGCGATCGTAACTCTTGCGGACGGGAAAGATCAAAGGCTTCGGAGGGTGTAAGTCCTGCAAGATTTTCAAGGCAAGGTTTTCAACGCCATAACCCGTATACCATTTGTAGCCCGCAAAAAGACACCAATTGAATAGCAAATTAACTTACGGTCTCACTTACGGGCTCCAGTAACGTAAAATTGCTCAATTGAATCTGGCTCCTTGTGTCTCTCTGATTTTGAGATTGTGTGGCTAACTACTTATTGTTCTGATTGTACCCATGTTGTACATGTCTGATGTTGGTATGTATTTTTTATGTGTAGTTTTTAAATCATATAGTGTGATCCACTTATTGTTTGTGGGGAAACTCTGGGAGGCTCATTGCGAAGCTGACACAAAGGGGTGATCAGTCTTTGTGATTAGGTTAGCTGGTCTTCCTACCTTAATTAAGTTACTTTTTGTTACTCTGCACTCATTACATTATAGACTAATTGAATTACTGGGACCTATTCATTCTCACATGTATATAAGTCTCTGTGTGTTTCAAAATTATTATTATTATTACAGTTTTTATAAAGCGCCAACGTATTCTGTAGTGCTGTACAGAGGTTCAGTATAATAACTTTTTTTTAAATATAATATTAAACCTATGCCAAAAAAGTAGGGGTGCCCTGTTTTTGAGTTGAAAACCCTATATACACTGTGCTCTTTTCAAAACACAATACAAGGTTGAAAACTTGCAATCTTACAAACTAAAGGAAGAAACAAGGGCTTGGCAAGCAATTCAAAAGAGGATAGAGGGTTAATTAGTGCTTAAGATTGGGGTGCATCAGCTGTGAGAAATTGAGGTGATAGTACTAAACCTGCAATATACATTGAAAAAGAATCATAGGTGGGTGAGGGCAGGGTAGGGTAGGTGGTAGGTCAAGTTATATGAGTTTAGAGACAGAAGATTTGTGTCATGTGAGGGTCTAGGTCTAGAGGAAAAGAAAACAAGTTAACTGGAACTTACAAAATTGGAGAGCGAGATTCTGCTGAGTGGATGGTATGAGGCCCAGTGGTATTTGCAGAGCCTCTTGCAGAAGAGACTGCTTCAGTCCTGATGGTAGATAGAAATGGCAAAATTGGCAGCTGGAGAGTGAGATTCTGCTAAGGGGATGGTATGATGCCCACTGGTATTTGCAGAGCCTTCTCAAGGAGTGACTGCTTTTGAAACTATATAAGTATGTCATCTGGTGCAAAAAGAGATTTTTTAATCACTTTGCTCCAGTTCAACTATGCAGGAATTCTGTATCTACGTTCCTGAACTGCATTTCTGCTTTTCACAGATCCTGAAGCTAGGATCCTTCTAGGGAAATCCCTTACATCGATACACAGAAGCCCCCAGAGAAGAAGATCTAACCAGTGGGATCTATTCATTGTCTGATCCAGCTGGTCCTTCCTTTTGGCACCCAATCTACAAGAAATATGCAATTTACAAATTTACTCTCTTATTCTATGAATTAAAATAAATCATCTGAAGCTGTTGTCACAAATCTAAATAGTTAATGTACGAAAAACTATTACCCTAAAGTTAAATAAGCATAGACTAATATTTAATTTTTACATCAGGTCACTTTAAGATCTGTTTGAGACGTTATATCACTGCTAGTGAATGAGATACCTGCTTACTGAACCTGTACATATTTGCAGTGTACAGTAATATGTCATGTGTTGTTCAGAATTCTGTGCTGCTAATTTTAAGAGTCAGTTGACCTTTTCTCTGAGAGCTGTTTCATAAATTACATTAAATTAACTGAAGTTAAAGGCACACTACAAACAGGATTAATCAAATACTGTGTAAGTGGGAGACTATGTATAGCTATATTATAAAATTAACAGTTTTTTCGATTTTACATTTAACATACTTCTCACAACACTGTAAACTCTGTTTTATTTTCCACAAAAGATTTTATTTGCTGTACAAGAACTATTCTTCCCTCACATTTCTTGCTTATTAATTCATCTTTTGACAAAAACACGGTTGTCTATTACATCACTGCATTACCGCTTATAAGAAGATTTGATTGCCAAATCTTTCAATGATGTTGGAGCCCCAAATATTTGGTGGTGATAGAGTTTTACAAAGAAGAAAATCTGATCAGTGATTGCATGGGTAATTTGTTTTTTTTTCTGCAATCTAAGTGTATATGGAGGTTGGAGTGTGTTTTTATTTACTGTATACAGAGTAAGAGTAGGAATGTGACTATTTTGCAGGAGAGGTAATCCTTTGGTACTTAGCATTATATAAGACTAGGGCAAAAAAGAAAAAAATATAATTGGGGATCAGAATTGTTAACTCACTGATCACTGAAAAAATAGAAATTCCTGTCTAAATGTCCTTGTCACCCCTATAATTATTAACTGTGCCATATTTTGACCTTTTACTTGGTCCCGTTAATAGAAGTCACACTTAGCTTTCTCATTGCTATACCACATATATAGTTGTCATAATTGCGAGTGTTGGTCACTTAATGTTAAAAATTACGGGCTTGCACATGCGCAATGAGCGCTATTTGCGGGCCTTGCGATGAGCGCCTTTGGCGTTACGGGTTTAACTGGGGCTGCAATGAGCGCCTGTATGTGACTGACTTGACGGGGCTGCAATGAGCACCGAAAATCAGCTCACGATGAGTGTCGATGGAGCTCATTGCGAGACCCGAAAGTTGCGGGTTAGCCAATGCATGCAATGAGCGGCGAAGACGCTCATCGCACGTCCCGCAACGAGTGCCGAAGGCGCTCATCGCAAGGCCCGCAAGTTAGAGGGGTGAGAACCTCGCATTGTGTGGCAAACAGCATTGCCACATTTCTATTTTTATTGCGGGCAAGTCGCTAGTACATTATATCTAAACTAGCGACTTGCCCGTCAACAATGACGGCATGATATAGTGTTATACATTTTGTTTTCTGTCTTTTTATGTACCATCTCTATGTGTAACATACGTATCTCTTTGGGTTTTTTTCCAACTGTTTTACAAATATGGCATAATTCCTGAAACCAATAAAAAAATATTTTTTTTTTTAAACCCAATTTGTATTTTTTTTTAAATATACATGAAGATCATTACATTGTACAGCCCATATTTGTACATGTCATCTTACAATTTGAATAATTCAGTAAACCCATAAAAAATGTTTATTTTTTATTACATGCTATTTGTATTTTTTTTTCTAAACAAATAATGAACAATCTATTCTTTTAAACTGCAAACATTTAATTATTTTTATCTCTAAACAAATCCTAAAAATAATCTTCATATTCAACTGCCAACATTTTTTTTACTATACATAAATATCATAACAATGTACAACAATGTTTTTACATGTCATGTTCCATTTTTTATACGATAATAAAAAACATTGTTCATATGGTAAACCCATAAATTATAATTTACACATGTAGAAATGTCATCAAATCTCACATTTATTATTCACACATGTTACATTTTCAGTAATGTTGTACATTCCAAATAGTATCTCTATATACAGTGCATTTTAAACCTTAACTTACAAAACCTCATCATATACAATATTTTTATTAAATACTCTACCATCATCTAATAGCTCACCTTGACTTTCTGTTTTTTTGATGAAAACTTTAATTTCTGATGGATTTTTGCATCTTGACAATGCCACATAGAGTTGTCCATGGGCAAATAATGGTTCCTCTAAAAACAGGCCTAAAGACTTAAAAGTTTGCCCTCGCAATTTACTGATGGTCATGGCAAATGCCATTATTATTGGAAATTGTCTCCTTTGAAGTACAAAAGGCAAATTACTTTCACTTGGAGCCCAATCTATTCTTGGTGTGAAAACTCATTCACCTTTATGGGTACCATTCAGAATTTCAGTATTAATATATTAGTATTTAATAATGACACTAAGAAAATTTACTTTTATAAATAATTGAGCAAAATACAATTCCGTAGTTGATTGCTATAAGGGAAGGGGTTCACAACTGGAGTAGGGAATTTAAAGGGAGAGTTCTGTTTGAAATTCTCTCAAATTAAAGGGAATAATATAAACATCTAGAGTAGGATTTAAAGCTTGGACACCCAAGATAGTAGTAAAAAACAGATAGAGGGTACAATAGAGCTTCGGCTAAGGCTTTCAGATGTATTTATCTGACATTGTTGCATCACAGGAGGGACTCTTCCTCTTCAAGGAGGACTGCCTCCCGATATGCCTCAATGAGTTGAGGAGGGATGAATGTTTTATGTTTGGTTTATGTATTTGGTGTATATTTGTATTTGTGGACTGGAATTAAATTTATTCCAGGGGAACGGTGACTGACCATCATTTCTACTGTGATACTAACAGCATGTCATTAAAGATAGTAACGCAAAACGTTCAGGGACTGAATCATCCAGCTAAATGTAGTTTTTTTCTAAAGAGCTTTCTGCAGCAAAAAGCAGATATAATCTGCTTGCAGGAGACTCATTGGCAGGGAGCTCCAATAAAGTTTTTTAATACACATTATAAAGTCGCATACAATTCAATGTATAAGAAAAAGGCAAGGGGTACCTCAATTTCTTTTAGTAACAAACTTATGGTCACAGAGGAATTTGTGGAAATAGATCAGGAGGGTCGTTATATAATATGGATAGGCACAATTAACCACCAAAAATACTCAATATTGAATGTATACGTGCCGAATAGATCCCAAATTAAATTTCTTAGTAAAATCTTAAAAAAGTTTAATAAACTGATACAGGGATCTCTTATCGTTTGTGGAGACTTCAATATGCTCTCAGACCCAATTAAAGATAGAAAATCTGAAAATCGTTCACCTCCAGACTCATCAGTTATAAGATTGTCAAAACAGTTTATTTCTCTGATGACAAAATATCATTTAATTGATGTTTGGAGAGTACTGCACACCAATGAAAAGGATTTTACTTGTTTTTCTCCAAGACATCATACATATTCTAGGTTAGATTATTTTTTTGTTGATATCAATACACTTAAAAGAACTTTGAGAGTTGATATTGGGCCAAGAGTATGGTCGGATCATGCTCTAGTTAACTTGGAATTGTTTTCGAAAAATTCTTCCATTAACTCCAAATCTTGGAGACTTGATTCCTCACTCATTGATTCAGAGACAAGTCGGGATTATCTTAAAAAAAGAAATTGTAAACTCGGCTTCAGTAGAATCTAACATTACACTTTGGAACACACATAAGGCTTTTATAAGAGGGATCCTGATTAAATTGCAAAGTCAAAGGAAAAGAGAAAGAGGAACTCCTTTGAGAGAATTATATATCCAATTATATAATCTGGAACTAAGAAATAAAATTAATCCTAATGCTTCTGACTCGATGTTGATTAAAAAAATCCAATTACAGATTAAATCCATTAATCAGATGAGAACTGATAAGTCTATATGGCTTTTACAACAAAAAATTTACCATTATAGGAGTAAACCAAGTAAAATCTTAGCAAATAAACTTAGATCTCATGCTACTAAAAAAAGGGTTGATTATATTTATCACAATGGAACCTATCTTAATAACCCAGTCCAGATAGCAGAAGCATTTGAACATTATTATTCTAGGTTATATAATTTGGAATTGGATCCTTCTTTTCAGAAGCCATCTCTGGAGGTCATTCAACATTTTTTAAAAGAAATAGATTTGCCGCAAGTTTCACCAGAGGAAGTTTTAACACTAAATAATGATTTTTCTGAAAAAGAGATTTGTGACGTTATTTCTAAATTGAAGTTGGGTACGGCCCCAGGCCCAGATGGTTTTGGAAATCATTACTATAGGTCTTTGGTAACAACCCTAGTCCCCCATTTAAAAAATCTTTTCAATGAGATTAAAAGAAAGGGACATATTCCTTCAGAAATGTCAGAGGCACTGATTATCACTATACCAAAAAAAGACACAGGTATATTGGAATGTAAAGACTTCCGCCCCATTTCACTTTTGAACTTTGATGTAAAAATTCATGCTAAAATGCTGGCGGATAGATTGAGTGAGGTTATTCACAAACTTGTATCAATAGATCAAACTGGATTTGTACGGGGACGTTTGGGCTCTGACAATACCAGACGCATGTTGGATTTGATTTCATATTCTAAACACAAACTTCTCCCAACAGTGTTTCTATCAATGGACGCAGAGAAGGCCTTTGACCGGGTCGGATGGGATTTTATCAGGTGTGTACTCCAGAAATATGGCCTTGGCTCTTTTGGGTCTAAGTCCATTGGAGCATTATACTCTTCCCCATCCGCTTCGGTCATTGGAAATGGGTTTAAAACGCAGAGATTTGCAGTTACTAATGGAACGAGACAGGGGTGTCCCCTTTCTCCGATAATCTTTGCATTGATAATGGAGCCCATGGCAGTTTCTATAAGAGATAACCCCTCTATTCATGGAATTACAGTTGGTGGGATACAGCATAAAAAATTGCTGTATGCCGATGATGCGGTTGTGTTTGTGTCTAACCCCATTGACTCTTTGAAAACTTTGCATGTAATAATAGATAAATATTCCAAAGCCTCTAACTATAAAATTAATATCTCCAAGTCACAGGTTTTGGCTCTTAATTTAGCCAGTCCGGAAAAAGATTACTTGAAATCCATCTAACAGTATAATTGGCATTCTAATACCATAACTCATATGGGAATCAAATTTTATAATTCTATCCAGTTAATAATTAAAAACAACTATAAGGAGCTATTAAATAAACTTACGAAAATTGTTTCCTCTTGGAGACCTTTGAATTTAACTTTAACAGCTAGAATAGCAGCAGCCAAAATGTCGCTTCTTCCAAGATTAAGCTATATATTTAGATCTATTCCTATACCTTTATCCAAAACTTTTATAGTACATTTTCAACAAATAATAGACAAATTTATCTTTCAGGGGAAAAACAACAGAATAAAGAAAGTTATAATTTCCAGAACATTTAGAAAAGGGGGACTAGCATACCCAATGATTCAGACCTATCATGATGCTACAATGTTTTCACATGCAGTCAAATGTATAGAAAGTTTGAAAGTGGCAGGTTGGCTGCAGGTTGAAAGATGTTCAGTAGTTAAGGATTCTTTAGGCTGGTTGATGTTTAGGAAGGAGTTAAAAAAAGAACTCTTTTTAGATGGTTCTGATATTGTTCGTGAAATACTTGAATTTTGGGATAAACATAAATTGAGATCTCAATTAATGCCTTTTCCTAGCCCTATCCTTCCGATTTTATTATTAGAAAGAGAATTGAACTTATTATTTTTGGGTGGATGGAGAGCATTTGGCATTTGTTGTTTGAGAGACTTATATATTGGCAACTCTTGGGCTTCTTTTGAAGACTTGAAGGAAAAATTTGGGCTTCCTCATAAAAGTTGGCTTGAATATAATAGACTTCTGGCTGCGTTCAGAGATTCAATCTATTCTAGTTTTAAAGTTAGATCTTTAACTTCTTTTGAAAAACTAATGATTCTAGAAGATAGAAAGCACTTAATATCTTATTGTTATAACATCTTGCGGGAGGAAATGGATAAATGCCCTTTTAACAAATCTAAAATTTGGCAACATTCTTTTAATCTCTCTTGGTCAGAAGAAGAATGGTCCGATTCATTTATTCTCACAGATCAAATAATTAAAAATACATCATACAGAGAGCTACACTTTAAATTAAGTACTCAATGGTATTATGTTCCAACAAAAATGGCTCAGATTACTAAAAAAGATAATCTGAAGTTTTGTTGGAGGAACTGTGGTTTGGTGGGTTCACATGCCCATATATGGTGGAGTTGCCCGATAATTCAACAATTTTGGGAAACTTGTTTTGGGCATATTAGGAATATTTTGGGCATTACCATTTCCTTTTCTGTAGAAAATGTTTTATTTCACATTTTTTCGAATCAGCTTGCTCTGGACGTAATTGCGTTTTTACTTCAGATATTCATGGCATCTAAACTCTTGATAGCAAGGAGATGGGGTCAGTCTTCCGTTCCCTCTTGGGGTGAAATCACATATATGGTAGATAGAAACACAAATCTTGAAAAATCTCTTCAAGAGCAAGGTCTTATAAAAATAAAACTTTACAAATGGAAAATTTGGGATCAAAATAAAGATCTTTCTCGGTTATGATCTAAGTTTTAATATCTCTGGGACTTAGCTCCCAGCAATTATAATTTCTGGTACAAGTTCACAATATGTATTGTAAATGTATGTCTTGTCTTTTTCTTTTGTCGTTTTTTTTTTTGCTGTGTATTCTGTTTTATATATTTATATTGTAATTGTCTACTTTTGATACCAATAAAAAAAAAAAAAAGAATTTCAGTATTAATGAAATGTTCTTTTAAATCCTGAACAATTAATCTGGTCCCATTACAAGTCCTTTCTTTGTGTTCATATTCTCAGTAACATGACAATTGCCCCTTTTTTCAGCTACAAATTATGTGGAGGCATTCCAGATGGTGTTAATGAATTTATAAATTCCGTTGCAAAGTTTGTCTCACTCTGTTTGTCATCAACAAGTACACAATTAGCACTGTAATCATTTTTTTGTTCCATCTCTGAATTCTAAAATGTCATTATTCAGAAGCAATGCATCTTTATTTTTCAATGTTAATATAACTTTGTGTGCAAGCTCTGAGTAATCATTGTTAATTATTCCATTGTGGAATATAGCTGATATTAGTGAATCTTTACAAATCATTGCAGTTGGAATTTCCACAGTATCCTCAGGTAAAGTACTTATTACCTCTGTTTTGCCTTTCACCAATTTTAATTAACCAATCATTAAATTCATTTTGGCCTTCTGATCTCATATTTTTTCTAATTTAAGATGTGTAAAGATTTTCCATAGTGGACTTGACTTTATACATGCTTCCACAAGGTCTGTCCAATTTCCATAAACAACCACAGGTAATGTTTGCCTAAAATCACCACCTCACAACATCACCTTTCCACCAAAAGGCAAATCATTAGCCATGACTTCACGTAACAAACGATCAATACATTGCAGAGCGTGGCACAACATCATTGTTGCCTCATCTATTATAATCAATTTACATTATTTTAGATTTTTAGGTTGTAATGAGGTCATTCTAATATCCGACACTGATGTTTCCAAAATGGGAATTGGAAGTTTAAATTCACTATGTACAGTTCTACCACCTTCCAACAGAAGGGCAGCAATTCCAGTTGTTGCAAAGGGAAGTACTATTTCACTTTGACCTCAAATTAAACTCATCACTAAATTATATAGATACGTTTAGCCCGATCCACCGGGTCTATCCAGATAGAAATTGAGCATTTCATCATCTAGGGCTTGTTGTATGGATTTAAATGCTTCTAATTGCAATATATTTAAAGTGGCTATTTTTTCGTCTGCTTTTTGTTTTTCCACATCAGAGTCATGCTCTTCAAAGTTTATTTCATCTATAATTCCTGGATCTGGCAGATTAAAAGTTGCACAACTTAATACATGACAAAGAAAGACCTCTTGAATTACCATTAATGCTTTTAATTCTACAATGGACTGTAACGTTTCAAAAAGTCTTCAAACATATTTAATTTAAATGTGTTCCACAAAGATAATGCATTTGGTACATTACAAAATATGCACATTAATGCAGACTGTTCCCCTTATCTGCCGTGGCATTTGACATAGTGCTGCTTCTTCTAGACATCTCTCCCATTTTGTATCATCAGCAAGGAAGTGTCTTTGTCGTGCAGCTAATTGAAATGTATCATAAACTATGTCATTAACAGTTTTCAACTGTTCAAAACTTTGAGCTCCAGGAACATTTAAAAGGAGTAAACGTAAGCAGAAATGTTTGTTGTCTCTTGGACTAACAGTATAAATTCTGAAAATAATTTTATTTCCACTCCTTTTTCATTTTCGCCATAGCCCATTAACAATTTAATGTAAACCAAGCAGTACGTTCAGTTTCTCGATGTTCATTTTGTTTAAGAGCATTTTTTCATTGCCAGCATTAAAATAAACTAAGTGTCTTTGTGGCAAATGAACAGCTAAGCGATAAACTGCATGTGACCGATCATGCATTTAAAATTTTAGAAGACGCCACATTGCTTCTGGAGCACTTACATAGCAAGCTTCTACATGACATCGACGTTCATCATGTACAATCTCATTGACTTCTTCGTTTTGTCCTTTTTTCACTACCACCGTTGCTGCATCATATCCTTTGTAAATATATTTGCACACATATTTAATTGATTTTATAAAAGTGCAAGCTTCCCCATTTATGTGTGCAGTGTACTTCATCAATAAATGTGGATTATATGGGACAACATATCAGTTATCTACATTTTTCCCATGTATAATTGTAATTTGACCTTCTCTTCTTTGATACAACGGATATATCCATCCCAATTTGCAAAAGGTTTCACTCTAAATTCTTTAGGGAAATCTTTTGTGCCTTTATTATTTTCCATACATGGGGACTTCAGATTTATATCCCCACATGGTCCATGAATCATGCGATGTGTTACAATTTCATATAGTGTCACATGTTATGGATGCGGTGGTTCAGCAATAAAAACTGAATCCACTAGATCTGCAGTATTTAATGTATCTTTTTCTTGAAGGATTAAAAGAATATGTGTGTGTGTGGAAGGCCTTTTTTTAGTATAGACTTTTTTAGTATAAACATAAGCCACACACTTCTCAAATAAATTACTTATGGTTATGTCATGTATTAATGCTGTTAGTTTAATTTTGAAGACTCTAGCCACTAATTCTGGTCTATCAGAAGCAGTTTGTCCAGTTTTAAAATTATCAACAATCTGTGACCATTGTGGATTTTACATGTAAATGTAATAAATAAATCTGGTTTCCCAAATTTAGTAACAATAGCCATAACATCATTGTATCTTTCTCTCATATTTCGCTCAGATCCTTGGAAAGAATATGGCAAAATGATTGCTCGGCCAGCTGGCACGTTCTCTCTTTGTAGCCACTTCAGCTGCATTATCCATAAATCCACAATACTGTTCAACACGTACTTTATTTTGTTACTATTTTATAAAATTTAGGTTATTTGCTTCTACTTGCAGATATGAATCAATGATTCATTGTTGTGTCTGCTTTCCACCACATAAAATAGGATTAAATGCATCTCGAATTGGAGTTTGAGCAACTTTAAATTCAAGCATTGAAATATTATTTCTGACACGCACTTTACTATTTGGACAACTGTCAAGTATTAATTTTGATTGCCACCCTGTCATTGGGTCCAAATTAATACTTAAGATACTTATGTTAATGAAAGGTAGCTCTTAATTTCTTGGATATATTCTAATATCCTACTGAAATGGTGGTTCCCCCTCGTCATTTTGAAACACCATTGCAACCTCATAAGATGTTGGTAAGTTATAACGGCGTTTATCACAATGGCGATCTCTTCTAAGAACCATATTGACTCGTGGTATTGACAACTGACTTTGTTCACCATGAATCTGTTGTTCTTGTTCTACTTCTGACATTTTTTTATAAGCTTGAGTATATGGGTTTTGGGCTATAATGTTATCAAGCTCTTGAAAAACAGTGGCTAAGCATTTTTTATTTTCTGAAAGCTTCATACGTTGTTCAGCAGCTTCCACTGTATCTCGTACATATGGTTCTTCTTCTGGGTGTAAATGTGAAGCACAGTGGTAAATTTGGCTTTGGCTTTAAAGCAGTAAGAGCAATATCCTGGAACATTAGCAGCTAATTTTGCACTTATAGATATGCACCTATTAATATAGTTTCACTAAAACACAATTCTCAACATTAATTAATGCTCTTCCAATTTCTAATCTATGAAGTTATTAATGAAATTGCTATTACTATTTTTTTTTTTTTATTGACTCAATTTTATAATTGTTGAATAAATAAATATACTGTACCTATGATCTCTAAGTAGTTTAAGGGAAAATCCTGCAGAGCTGTCAGTCTGTCTTCATCAACGTCCACGGTAGCCCACAAATTCTGTGACACTTGGTCAGCAAAAGAGCTGCAAACTGTAAATGCAATTACTATTTTTCTTTAATTTATCTTTTTTTTAGATTAAAATGTTTTTGTTATAAATTTATGTTACATTTATTTTAATTAAATTCTATGAATGTTCCCCTTTTTTAATTAATCAATTAATTAATTAATTCATTAGGAAGTAATTATACTTTATCTATTCTCTGTAATTTTCTGTAATCCAAATCCTAAAGAGCTAACAATCTGTCTTCAGAAAGTACGTCAGCAGATAAATGTCCAGTCACAGTGTTCATCACCTGAGGAAAAAGTGAGAACGATCTGGAAATTGTCCAGTATATATAGCCACAATTGCAAGACAAAACGCACTGCGCATGATCTATTTTGCGCGTTAGCCGCATGGGTCTCTTCCCCCCCTCTCCCTCCCATGAGTCTCTTTCCCCCTCTCCCTCCCATGAGTCTCTTTCCCCCCTCTCCTTCCCATGCATCTTTCTAAATCCCCTGTGTCTCTTTCCACCTCCCCTGTGTCTCTTTCCACCTCCCCTGTGTCTCTTTCCCCATGCATCTCTTTCCCCCCCTCTCCCTCCCCTGTGTCTCTTTCCACCTACCCTGTGTCTCTTTCCACCTACCCTGTGTCTCTTTCCCCTACCCTGTGTCTCTTCCCCGTGTCTCTTTCCCCCTCTCCCTCCCATGCATCTCTTCCCCCCCTCTCCCTCCCATGCATCTTTCCCCCTCCCTTGTATCTCTTTCCCCCCTTGTGTCTCTTCCCCCCTGTGTCTCTTTCATCCCTCTCCCTCTGTGTCTCTTCCCCTCCCTCTCCCTCTGTGTCTCTTCCCCCTCACGTTACGCACCGTGCATCCGCATGGGCGGCTTTCGCTGCGCTTTGCGCAAGTGCAGCTTTCGCTGTGCTTTGCGCATGTTTGGCTTTTGATGCACTTTGCGCATGATCGATGCCACAGTCCAGGTGTTAGTCCCCTTGAAACAACTTTCCCATCACTATTGTGGCCAGAAAGAGTCCCTGTGGGTTTTGAAATTCACTTGCCCATTGAAGTCTATGGCGGTTCGCCCGTTCGCGAACATTTGATAAAATTTGCGTCCGCGGTTCGCGAACCGAAAATTTGATGTTCGCGACATCACTACTAGAGTAGTATATAATAAGTTATATTTATAAAATACACATTGAAATCATGTTAAAAATTGCCTGTATATAAGCCATATTTTACACTGGGAATTATTACACTCAAATGGACTGGAATATGACATTTCATTTTAGACAATCACCTAATATTCTACTGTGCTCAAGAATCCCACAAAATGGAGTAGCCCTCATGGTCAATCAAAGAGTGGCCAAAGCAGTGCTCAGTCACAACCCAATAAATGATGGAATGATTTCCTAACATCACAATGATCAAAGTATATGCTCCAACCATAGATGCTCAAGAGGCTGAAGTTGTCCAAGGATATTCAATATCTCCTAGATATAACACCAAGAACCTTACTCTCACCATAGAAGATGGGAATTTTAAAGATACCTGGAATAATGGGCTATTTTGGCCTTGCAGTACAAAATGAAGCAGGTAAGAGATTAGTCGATTAATTCTGTGATCATATTAAACACCCCATACCAACAGCGTTAGAGATGACTGTACACATGGGCATTGCCAGATTAACAATATAGTAATCAGATTTACTATATACTTTGTAGCCAAAGATGGAGGAGCTCAATACAGACAGCAAAAACAACACCTGGAGCTGACTGCAGATCAGATCACAAGCTTCTTATTGCAAAGTTCAGAATTAAAATGGTGAAAAGAGGGAAAATAATCAGACCAAGCAGATATGAAATAAATAATATTCCCTGTGAATATGTACTGGAGATAAAGAATAGATTTAAGTTACTAGACATGGTAGATAGAATGCCTGAAGAACGTTGGACACAAGTTTTCAACATTGTCCAGAAAACAGCAACAAAGAATATCCTCAAGGGATACCTTCTGTCTGGAAGGCTCAACTAGCTGGATGTCCCAAAGCTTGCTAGGGTCCCTTGAATAAGATAGGAAAGCCTCTCAATGATAATACTCAATCAAAAATGCATAATATTCCCCGATAGAGCAATATAGATTGCTCTGTGGGGGAATCATTCAGTCAGGCCATTTTAAAATACCAAGTGTGAAAAATAACATAGTGAAATAAGTGTATACTTCAATCAAACATCAGAAAGCAGTGCTTAGAATTAAAATTGTCTGACTTTGGGATTCAATAAACAAATCACCTTATATACAAGGAACTCAACTATATCTATTTATTTATTGTGTTGTGTCACATTTGTATCCATAGGCCCTGCCCCTCCCCTTCTTTTCCCACTAATATAATAATTCACAAACATGGATCACAATTAAACAACATGGCAGTCAGAGTTTAAATTTGAACAAGAAAAAGAGATTGTACTAAACCAAGTAGGTACTAATTATTGCACTGTTGCTTGTGTCTACGTCAGACACTGTTGGGCCTCTCTTTATGCATGAAACAGGATTGGCTCTCTCATGCTTCCAATTCTCCAGACTGTTGGAATTTGCCTGAAGTGTTTGGTACCTATTTGTTTTTTATGGGGGCAGTTACTGAAGCTACAAGAATTTTACTTTTACAGGAGGTAGTTTGGAGAATTGGAAGATGGGTATCACTGTGTTTTAGATTAATTGTGTGACTACATACAGCTGCATACTAATGGCTCTTTTTCATATCATGTACAGCAATTGTGGGTCATTGGCAATTCTTACATTTACTGAGCCCAGCATTTCCTCTCAGTTGCTAATAATGGCCTACAGTACCTCGGGATCAGTTGGAGGTATGATGGTTGGGTTTCAGGGCCATGTGTCGTTCCCGGGTGATTGAGCATGTAGTGAGTTACACCACTTGCTTCAGGTCACCTTTCTTTATATGCAGCTTGTCCACATATGTTTGGAATATGGTATGAAATGATAAAACATAGATTTCAGGCGGAGGCAAAATTGGATAAGGTCAATTGAAAGTAAATAAGCTCATGTCTAGTTTTATTAGAAAATGTGGTTTTATTTTGCAGCATCTTGAACTCAGAGACTGAATGTTTGTTTCTCTCAGATGAGGTCCATCTTAATGAACTGGGTAAGTGGGTGTGTTTCTACCATACAGTGGTACAGCAGTTCCATCACAATAGGCCCTGGACGCAGGTTCGTGGAGTAGGGTGTACTGTCTCCACCCCTTAGTTCTTTATTTATTGTTTATCAATTATTATGTTTATTACATAATTGTGTTTACCAGTAAAAACTGTGGCCTGTTTTTCCTCCAACATCTTGTCTGTGAGTATACCATCTGGATCATGCAGGATCAGAGCTCTGCTGTTTAATCACACAGCATGTCACGCTAGATATGAACCCCCGCGCAGCACATGCTAAGAGTTTAAAGAGACAGGGTGCCCCTTAAATCATTACATGCTACATAGAAAAAAGCCCCCCAATGGTATAATCTACAAATATTTGTCCCCTGCATCCTTACAACCTCCTCCAAGTCTCAAATTGCACATGCAGTGGAATAGTATGTGCATATGTGCATCTTAGATGCAGAGACATTTTTTCTCTAAGTATACCTTCATATACATTCCAATAAACTGTACATACGCATTAGCGCATATATATTTTTTTTTATATTTGTGATGTGTGTGTATGTGTGGGTTATAGGTCTTTAAGATGCAGACAAGTGGAAAGCAATTTTAAAAAGAAAGGCACATTTCCCATATGCTTTTCCACTCTCCATCTGTTAATGTGGCATATGTATGGTGAATTCAATGACCCTTTAACATATTGTTATATACTATTGACAAGTTATTTCATACAAAGTAACTTTTGTAATGTTTAAAATGTGATCTTTTAAATATAAAATGTTGGATCCAGTGACCCTTTAAAGTTGTCTAAATTATCCATATTTTTGATATAAAATATAGATATTAACTCATGTTTTAGATCACGTATTTCCAAGAATAAAATAAGCAAAAGGTTTTTACGAAAGTTCTTGTAAGGTCTCAATACTTTATCTTTTTTAAATTCCTCGAATTTAAAATAGAGAACAGTAACACTGGTGTTCTGCAATTTGATTTGTCAGAGAAAGTAAAGTTATTTCAAGCAAACTGTTTGTATATGAATAAGAAAGTGTCATTTTTCTAAGTTTCAAGCAGCGAGCTGCAATTACTGCCAATCAGCACATACAAAATGATTCTTAACTTAGTACAAACACTTAAACAGAAGCTTAACCTCAGAACTCCTTTTCCTTATTTGGAAGTTACATTTGGTGAGAGTCATATAGGCTTCTAAAACTTTATAAAAATAGAAAGATGTTTGATGGGGACTCATACGCTTTTCTAGTCTGGGCAAAATACTTTAAGTGACCCAGTATCCTTATACAGAAAAATTGGAGTGCTCTATTGACCCTGACAATAAAGCCAGTTAAGGGGAACTTTTCAGTTCGTTCCCATACAGAAGCTCATTCTGAGGCAGACAATGATGGTATCAGGCCTATTATTCTTATTATTCTTATTATTCTTATTACTTTTTATGATACTTTTTTGAATAGCACTGTTTTTAAGGAACAGTAAACCTATATGAGGAAGGTAAAATAAAAAAACTTAATTTAATGCAACAGATTTAAGGTTCCAACTTCAAAGAGCTTACAGTCTTGCTGACATTTCAAAAGCCTCAAACTTGGAAATGCCTCAAACTCATAAATTTAACTGGAGGTGTTTTTTTAAAATAAATGTTGATGTATTCTATTGACTCCAGCTTGCAAATTCTTACAGCAAGGATGAACTCGTAAACCCTGCCTTTTCAAGTCGGATTTCAGGAGGCGTGATCATATTTAAGCAAGCCCATAATTTACTTCTTAGACACAGCCAACAGTAAATGAGACCATCATCATGACGTCAGTAAAACATGGAAGTTACATGTAACTGCAATTGAAGGCTAATAATTAATTAGTGCCAATAAGTAATATTTGCTGATCGGGCTCGCAATCAAGCCATCTAGTACTCTATAAAATGCATTTGATCATATGTTTTAGTCTATGTGGGTTTCATAACATGTATTAACCCCTTGAGTCCTGGGATCAATATTACTCAGAAATAACTTTTAATAAAATCTTTTAATTGCATTTTTGTGGATTTGAGACTGTTCAATTAATTCTATGTGTTTCCATGCCTTCCCATGCTTTTAAAGTACAGTATTGTATGTTTAATTGCTGTTACAGCTCTAATAAATGTTAAGAAAATACCTTGCAAGTCCTATTTAGTGTTTGTAATATTCAAGCTGTGCTAAAACCAATGGAGTTCTAAGGCTGGTTTTGTGGGTTTGGCTGACCCATAGCGATTGAGGGTAGGTAACTTTTTATCAGATTGTGAGTAGCTAATAGAAACTGTGGCAATATTAAGAGCTGTTTTAAGCGTGTATAATTTTACGAATTGGCCAATGGAATAGGGATCTATGTCCCATTAGCTTACCTGGACTGTACACAAGCCTTTTACTTATTAATTTACTTTCTTCCCAGCAATTTTTTTTTTCATTATTATTAGCAAAGATACTAACAAAACAGGCGTTCTTACAAATAAAGGAAGGGAACTTTACTCCCAAACTGATAACAATTGAAATAAAAGGAAATTAAAGATTTCACAATACATAATTTTCTAACAAAATTAGTCTGACATATTAACCACATTTTTCAACAAAGGCAAGAGAGAGAAAAAAGACAAATGCACATAGAAATAACAAAAAAGGAAAAAATATTCTTAAAAATGATACCTACCAGACATACCCCTTTTTATAAAAATATCAACCATTAAAGATACCTCCATTACCTTTTTAAATATTTTCTTTTATCTAACACTACTATCTGAGATCCAAAATTAAGAAATACATTTATGAAGGGGAGACTGTAACCAGACTTTTCTACATATATATAAGCTTTTAGAGGAACTAAAAAAGCTGAAGTGGCAGTATGTATACAAAACATATTCCCTTACATATAGAATCCACAAATAAAGACACACATGGTAGATTCATAGTCATAGTGGGACCTAACTGCAACAAAATTATATGTACAGTATATGCACCAAACAAATATATAGATGCTAAAAGTTAAGTGAGGCATATTCAATATGGGAGGTGATTTTAATTTAGCTCTAATGAACAAATCTAGATACGTGTTATATAACACTCAATGGTAACAGCTGAGTCTGTTGATATAAAATGTTAATAACAATGGTTTCAAATACTGCATATCCATGATTCCTGGAGATAATGATCGACAAGGCAATCAAAAATCATACCGGGAAGGCAATCCCCAGACAATGTACGCAGGATTATTGCTTTATAATAACATGCTAAGAATCGCAATGTCCAATCTATTCTGTTGTCATTAGGTGCCCAGGAAACATTTGACTGGGTAAACTAGTCTTTTTTATTTATCACTCTATATCACTACTTAGATCATTAGAGCTATTTCAACCCTCTACCACAAACCTTTTGCACACATATGCACAATGTTCTAATAGAAAATACAAGGAACCACAAGACAATTATGTCTGATATCCCCATTTTTATATGTGCTATATATTGAATCTTTAGTTATAGCAAGTAGATAATACAATGATATAACTATCATTTAGGTTTTGGAAAATCAATATAAATGGACACTTATAAAATAAATAAATATAATATAATATAAATAAAATAATATAAATTAATTAAATACTGAGCCATAATCTATTAACATTTTTAAACCAATTTAGATCTTTGTCAGGTCTACAAATTTACTCAACAAAATCATAATCACTGTTCATTTCTATTACATAAACAATTTCCCTTGGAATGGTCTAGTAAAGAAATTTCGTACCTTGGTGTTAAAAATTACAGCCAAAGCATATCAGCTTTTATGAGGTTAATAGTCCTCCTTTAATAAAAAAAATACTAAGGAACTACAACAATGGATTAAATTCTCTATTTCTCTAGAATAGCAGTACTAAAGATGAATCCCTTATTACTGTTTACTATATTTATTTAGAATGTTATCAATTAGAGTTTCTCCAAACATTCTGGAAAACATCCAAAAGTTTTTTCACAAAATGTGTCTGTAATTTAAAATTAGCAAGAAATAATCAAATACATTTCAAAGACATAAAACTCTGGTTGGACTATGGGCTGCAAACACTATTATTTAGCAGTGAGATATACCGTATATAACTGATTGGGAAATTGCCATAAAAAATTACGGGAATAACATTTTAAGGCTAGCAATGCAGTTTGCTGCCTTGTGTCTCCATTTCCCCCTCCTCGCCCTCCCTTGTGTTTTTTTCACCCCTCTCTCTCTCCTGTACCTCCTTTTCCCTCTCCCTTTCCCTCCCCTGTGCCACCTTTCTCCCCATCTCCCTCCCCTGTGTCTCCTTTACCCCTCTCTCCCTCTCCTGTTCCTCCTTTTGCCCTCTCCCTCCCCTGTGTCTGACATACAGCATGGTGGCCGGTATGCTACCGCAATTGGTTGTACCACACACACCTTCATTTAATCTAGGGGGAGGGAACGAGTGGGAATATAAACACACCCATAAAAAAACAGCCTGACACTGTTGTAATACGTTCCTTCAAGTAAAACATTATATATGAACATATCTAAAAAAATAAGCTACTTACAACCTTACCTTTTTACCAAGTCAGTGTTCAGACATGGTCTTAGCACTATATCTCATCTATATTATATATAAATAATAATCTAAATGGAAATTGTGCATTAACACACAAATGGAACTCAATATAAAATAGAGAACGAAACATAATCCCAATCATAATAAATAAGCATAAACCACACACAGCACCAACATGTTTCAGAAGATGTAAGGAAATGGGCACATCCACCCATATATGGTGGGAATACCCTAAAATTCACACATCCTGGTAAAAAATATAATGATCAAAAATATCTCGGCTTATGAATTATAATTAGACCCAGTAATAATGATATTAAATGGGCCTTTGGATGGTATAGGGTGAGATGGGTAAAAACAAATTAAATGAACATTAACTGCTTTTAGAATTGTCAAAGTGACTCAATGGCTACAAAAACAAACACCAAGCATTAAAGGGCTATTTACCTCACTATAAGTGCTATTCATGGTGTGAAAGAGCACACGATTCTATGTTAAAATGATCTATTGCCTTTTTTAAAAATTTCACTAATAACACCTAAACATCTGCAGTCATAGGTCTGTTTACAAATACACTGTTGACTGTTTATGATTAACTGCATCTGGCGACAACGGCCTTTGCAAGCTCTGTGAACACAAGAATTATGGTTTCTCCCTGCTTTCAGGAATGTTATCAGCCAACAGTTAACACACAAGTAACATATTTAGGAGTTTCCAGCAGTCATTTCCCTGCACAGATGAATGTGTGAAGGGTTAACCATCTTTATGTGTCTGCTGTCTGCACAGACCTCTTGCTATGAAAAAGACACCTATTTAAAACATTCAAAAAGTATTTCAACATGTTTTGAGGAGTATTTTACAGTGGTGTGCTCCACGTTGTGCTCAATTAATTGGCCCTTTAACCAACTAAAAAATAAGTTTGGCAAATATTCCAAATTGAGAACATTTCTTATGCTATTTTGGATCAAGAAGACCAATTTCACAGTATTTGGAAACAATGGCCAGAGTATAATCATTTAGTTTTAACAATATCTGGTAATAATTTCCCCCTTTTCTGTAAGGTTCAAAATAAAGATGGAGAGATTGAGCTAAAGAAACAAAAACAAAAAAATGTTGTGACTTAATAAATTGATAAAATTTTCTCATGTAATGCAAAGCAACATTTAGCTATGTTTGGCTGTTTTCTTTTATGTATATGTTTTATTTTATACTGTATGTATAAAAAAATAAAACAAAGTAATGACCAGGTCCTTGATTTACTAATACTAATTTCATCCTTGGTTATAATCTCTACAATCTTTCCCACATACTTTATAACATTTAAATACTTGTGATACTAGTGACACTTTTTTTATTACCCCAAAATCCTTCATAATTGAAATTTACATCTTTCAAAAGTAAATTATTATTTTTTTTTTCAAAAGTAAAATTAGATATGGCAAGTTCTTTTCATTTGCCTTCTGAATCTGTATGTGGACCAAGAAGCCATGGTCTTAACTGAAAATTGAACAACCGTATGGTACAAGATCAGGTAAGGAGTGCGACAAGTTATATATTGTATATTTATTCAAGAATAAATTAAATACCTAGGCCCTCATTCAATTGCAATTTGGCCAATTGAATAGGGCACGAAATAAGCACATAGCATATTTTTTTGAAAGAAGTTTTTAGTTAGTGAAAACCTTGCTTTTGGATAGATGCTTACTAACTAAAAACTTATTTTAAAAAAATATGTTATGTGCTTATTTAGAGCCTTATTCAATTGGCCAAATTGCAATTGAATGAGGGCACTAATGTGTAAGGCTGGTATAGATAAATCCAAAGACAGAATTAGTACTGCTGGGAGAAAAAGCAACAAACTCTGATACGCTGATCTTGGACGGAGCTACCAGTGGTGCAGGTGGTTTAATGCACCAGGACCCTCGTCTGGGGGGACCAGACATTATTTATTTTTTGCATTTCATTTTTTTTACATACGGTAGCACGACCTTAGGGGCAACAGACCACCGTGCGCCGTCCTGAGCGCGCTGATCACTGCGTGCCACACAAGAGAGGGCGCTGACAACTGGGCAGCAGATAACAGCACGCACGCCAAACAGTTACACAGAAGATGAGAGAGGCACAGAAGTGGAGAGAGAAACAGGAGATGGGGTGATGGAATGGGAGAGACACACAGGAGGGGAGAGGGAGACAGGAGAGGGGGGGGGGTGATAGATTGGAAGAGAGAGTCATTCTCTGAGGTATTATTCCCATACTATCATATTCTAGCCTGAGATTTGGCATGACTGTACTATATTGGAAACACTAAATGCAGCAGTGTAATTGTCTCTCTCTCTCCCAATCTATCGCCCCCCTCCTGTCTCCCTCTCTCCTCCTGTGCCTCTCTCCTCTACTGTCAACCTCCCCTCCTGTACCTTTCTCCTCCTCTGTGTAACTGTCTGGCGCGAGTGCTGTTATCTGCTGCCCAGTTGTCAGCACGCAGTGGTCGGCACACTCGTGACAGTAAGCCCAATCCATCA
This sequence comes from Discoglossus pictus, assembly GCA_027410445.1. NCBI lineage: Eukaryota > Metazoa > Chordata > Amphibia > Anura > Alytidae > Discoglossus > Discoglossus pictus. Next base: position 338,761,873 of record CM050167.1, read on the forward strand.
GCCCCTTCCCCCACAGGCTCCTTTGGGCCTCCTTTGAAGCATACACCCCTTGGCTGTGCCTGTTTAAAAAATACCATTTCTACTGAAGCTCCAAGAGGTGGCTGTATGGAGCAGTATATGTATCCAGGGATAGTTATTTATATCCTGGGGAAGGTGACATCACAACTCTGGATTCCTGTACTCAGAGTCTTCAAAAATGTAAAAAGTATAAAAAAAAATCAAAACAAATCTTAACTTGGTACATACAGAACTGTTGGTTTATGCTAATTTAGCTATTAAATGCATGGACTATGAATGCATCCAATAGAGGTTGTTATGGGTGTGGAATTCAAGATTTCAGTTTACTGCAAATCTGTAAGTATACTGAAAATTTCAATGTAATACACATTTTCTATTAATCAGTGTTAGATCAGAAACATTTAAAACCAGGGAAACTTCCATATGCATTTCAAATTTTTTGACCAGCATCTACATTTCTTCTGGATTTTGGAGTTTTTGATGCTTTTGTCCTCCCCTGTGTGTATGTGTCAATGTGTGTAAAGGAACTTCTATCAGTACATATGTTGGAGAAGAATAGGATATTCTCTGGGCCTTATATAATGATTTGTCTAATGGCAGATATCACAAGGTTGAGCTTGGCCCTCCGGGTAACAATATCTTACATCAGAGATGTATCATAATTGATGATGTCACAGAGCCCAAGTGCTATAGAAGGAGCTGTGTTGGGAAGCCAAGCCATTCACAGCATAGAGATCATCAGAGGAGCAGTAGAACAACCATCTGCCTGTCTCCTATAAAGATGACTACAGGAAGCCTTAAAGGAGACCCTACCTTGCACATGGAGACTGAGAGATTGTATAGATAAAGGTACATTTTAATAACTGGGGATTAGGTTAACTGTACAGACAGAAAGCTAGATTATAACAATTGAAGTAATATAACTAAATTGCTAATTTTAGAAGAAGCATAACAAATGTGTACTCTGTTATATTACTTCTTGAAACTTATTCTTACTGTATGTTTAAATCGGTATAGGCATGAGTTCCATATATTTACAATACTCCTTGCATTTGTATGCAGAATATGGTAGCAAGGTATAAGAATACAGTAACAAACAAATAATTCCACCTGTGAGGAGGTAGACTATGTGGTGAGTATATAATTAGCTTTAGTTTATTTGGGAGTATAGATGTATGTATGTTAAGGCGGCCAGTCCTCCCATATTACTGGTGATATCTAGGAGTTCTTCTACCTCACCCTATTGTGTCTCTTCCTCATCTCCTTTACACTGTAAGCTCTCAGGAGCAGGGTTGTCAATTCCTCATGTGTCAGAATGCCTGCCTTGTCCTTTGTCGTGCAGAGTACCCCTTGTAAATAGTTATTAGTCGCATGTGTGTATTGTACTACTTACAATGTTCTGCATTTGTATCGAACACTGGAAAATACTACATCTTTACAATGTCACCCAATCACATATATAGTTGTCAGTGTGGGTAACGTTTGTGATGTTGGTCGCGCTTTGCGAGCCTCGCGAAGCAAGGCAAGCTGTCTACAGCAAGCCTCGCAAAGCGAGGCAAACAGTTGAGGTACTTGGGACTTAGGCTGCAATTAGAGCCAAAGGTGCTCATTACAAAGCTCGCAATGAGAGGCGAAGGTGCTCATCACCATCGGCGCAAGCAGGAATACGACTTGTACGACTTAGGACCGAAACCTCAAAAAAATCTGAGGTGTGTTGTCAACTTCTCCAGGATATAATCAACCCACAATCTTTTATTTATCTTAGTATATGGATATAAAAGTACATTACGTCACAATGGATGACCTCAAAAAGCACAATTACCTTATTGCAATTCAATATTTTAAAGAAGTACTTTAGCCCTTTTATTAAAATTATACTCTTTTGAATAAATAGACTTGGGCATAGCCTTTAATTCATTACCTACCACATGCAACAATTCTTTACTGACTTGTTTATGTAGCTGCTTTATCAGCAGGGAGGGACTTTGTGGACTTAGATTTCCATTAGTCCTGCTGCAAGGACTTAACATTAAGGATTGCCACATTTTTTTCTGCCTTCAATTGTTTCTTGCCAGATGAAGAAACAGGTAAACAGAAACAAACATGGTGGCTTTCACCACAGTTCCTCTTCTCGATAGATCTGCAACCAAATTCTCACAATAAATTTAAGCCAAATGAAACTGAATTTGGGTTTCTCAGGATATTTCTACATTCTTTAACATTGAATGAAGCATTAAAATGATAACGTTTTAGAACATTAGGAGATATGAACATGTTCTTCCAACAGCTACATCTCTTCTCTTCTATTTAAACAGATCAACTACATAAGAAGAAATTGTAGACAGTTTGTTTTTAATATACAATAACTGAGAGACTCAGCATTATTTCAGTACTAGTCACTTGCCCGTCAAAAATGATATTGTCTTAAAAACGGTATCTTCTGTCTATTTGTGCGCCCTCTCTCTGTGTACCCTTTCTCTCTCTCTGCGCCCCTTTTCTCTCTCTGTGCCCTATCCCTCTCTCTCTCTGCTCACTCTCTCTCTCTGTGCACCTTCTTTCTCCCCTTCTCTTTCTCCTTCCCTCCTTCTCTCTCTTCCCCTCCTTCCTTCTCTTTCCTTCTCTCCTTTTTTCTCCCTCCCTCTCCTTCTCTCCCCTTCCCTCCTCTCTCCCTCCCTCCTCTCTCCATCCCTCTCCCCCTTCGGTGCCCATTGCGAGCCTCTCAATTCACAGCGCAACTCGCAATTTGCGAGCTTTCCACACAAACTCGACAACTATGTTAGTGACAATGCATCTACCTAAATAAAAAAATAAATACTCTCCTGAAGGAGGAACACAATGTCAAAACTCCTAACTTGCTATGTAGAGAGAAATCCAACACAGTATTAAATATTGAAAGACCCTACTGGACACACAGCCACCTCTTCCAGTAGGTCCTGCCTGCTCACTGAATCATAGTTCATCAGACTCTCACCCTCTTGTGCCACTTCCCCATCTCCTTTATACCTTGACTTCTTGGGAGTAGGGTCGTCAGTTCCTCATGAGTCAGAATGGTTGCCTTGTTCTTTGTTGTACAGGGTATCCCTTGTAAATAGTCATGTGTGTCTTGTGTTTACCCCTTATTCATTTTCTGCAATATTTGCTAAAAACACTGTAGAACATATTAGCTCTTTACATGAGCAGGCATCTACTCTGTATCAGAGACTTTGTCTTGTTATAAGTCATATATTGATGATGCTCTTTGTAATTTTTATATTTGTCAATACAAGCCAAGTTTCAGCTTTGGTATTTGGTATTACTTTACTTGCAAACATATCTCAGCCATATTGAACTCCATTAAGCATTTGGTTATCCATAAGCATTTGGTTCTTCTACTCCTACTTGAGACTGTTCTACTCTGCTCTCTATTGGTCAAGAGAATCAAAGACCTTAACAATAGTGGAAAACTATATAATAACTATAACTATAATTTTAAGCCTATGAGTAAGCCGCATAGTCGGAGAAATGATTATCAGGCAGTCCCTAGAGAGATTTATTGATTCTTTAAAATGTGTGGATTGAAGCTATGAGGTTCCCTATGTAGGGCATCTATTATATTAAATGATTTGTGGATAGATGTTACAGCCTATAGCTTATAACGATATACTAAATGGAAGATCAATTACTCACTAGAGACTAAAGGGGTTGTATCTATTGTTTTTAAACGGGGGGCAGTATATACATATAGAAAACCAGTTAGAAGTGGATTATTCCTTCTAGATAATTCATGTTTTTTTCAGTCCTTTATTACCAAGTATTGATATTACTAGGTTTTAAGAGTTGAGAGGTTTAGGTATTTTTTAGTCTCCTGGAACAGGATTATTTTCTTTGTACTGCTATTTATCGGATAGAAATGTTATCCAGATTTGTGGCTTCATCTAGTGAGCCTTACACCGAGGTCATAGGCCTGCTCCCCTCACTATACCTTTTCTTGAATGGAAGTTGCACAGATGTATTGTTTTGCATGGTGATTGGGCACAAAAAAGGATATGCCCTAGTTGAGAAATTATATGATGTATAACTGTTCCTTTTTAATCTTTTAAAGCACGATTTTTGTTGATAATTAATAAATAGAGATTGTTCAACAATCATTCACACTATTTTCCTATAAAGAAAACAACAATCTTTAGTATATAAATTGGTGTAAAGCACCCCGTGTAACAATTTTTTTTGTGAAAGAAGTGCAAAAGCTGGCCTGCTGATATTACAAAATTAACAAAGGTCCGCATCGAATTTGCTCCCTAGAATTGATGCATTTGCACTGTGGTGCTGGAGAAAACTCCAGTGGAGTGCAAGAAGATCCGACCAATCAATCAATACTACAGGCAGTCAATCCAAGCTGTTCACTGAAATGTGTGATCATGAGGCTAAAGCTCAAATATTTTGGCTATGTCATGAGCAGACAGGATTCCCTCGAGTGCTTTTGCTTATTGACCTCACCAGTAATCCCTGTTGCTTCAAAATGCCAATTCTTACATTGGCTTTCAATATGCTGCAGGATTACGTTCAAATGCTCCAAAGCCACTGCTCCTTTCTGCATTACATATATATAGCCCCATTAAATTCCATCCTCGTAGGTTTGAACCAAAGCCCTATGTGCTTCAAATTTGACAAAGTTACAACAAATTTAAATTAGACATGCTGCGAGCATCGTATGCGCTATGCAGCAGGGCCGCCCATCATGGCACGTGAAAGCCTACGAGATGATCTTGCAGGCTCCCCACAACATCACTTGCCACGGGGTCCCGGGGGACCTCCACGGCAGTTCTAAATAGAAGCCTTCTGCAGGGGGCACTCCAAGTACCCCCCAGGTACCTAAAAGTAACCCCATTACTCATGGGGCTCTATACAGAGCCCCATGAGCCCTAAATTAATTTTTGGTACTTATAGTAGAGTTACTATTTTATTTAGTGTGGACCCCTTCAGGTCCTTTAAGGACCTGCAAGGCGGGAAATTTGAATTTGCAAGGGTTAATATGGGGACACTTCAGGGGTCCCGGTGGGGACCCTCAGCATAGAGGGGGATTAATGTTAGGTGCTCCTGCGGCCGGGATTGGCTAATGGTGTGCCGCGGGCCCTTTTAGGACCCGCGGCAAGAATTTAGAAAAGTATAAATGCAGCGGGGGTCCGGATGACTCCCGATCAGGACCCCCGCTGCAAGGGTTAATATGAGGAGGATGCAGGGACTCTGATAGGGGATGTGTTTAGGGAGCAGGGGGAAGCATTTGATGCCTGATTCGGGCTGCTCCAAGGCAGCACGTATAGGCTTTAGTAGCCTATGCGGGCACTTGTTTGTGCCCATAGGGATTCTTCCAAGGGAAGAGCTTCTCCCCGAAGATTTATGGGTGCGTGTTACTTCGTAGCTCTCTCATATCCTATTTTCGGCTGTTTTGGGTGTCATCTCTCAATGGCTGCTGTGAGTAACATATTGAGAAAACGGCCCATAATCTCCAAGTATTCCCCTAACTGTCCACTCTACCTAACGCTCACTCTATAAACACTCCTACAAGTAAAATCCTTCATTTTATGGATCATGTGCCTGCCCAAACCATGATAATCTCCTTCCATTCTGTCTATACCAGTATGTATCCTTTTAGCATATTTTCCTAAGTTATCAACTGTACTTAATGCTACATAATGTTGTCTCTTTATATATAAGTGACAGCCATAACAAATGTCAACTTCGATTAAACTGCATTGATAAACTCATTAGATCTGAAAATTAATTCCCAACCATTTTTTAATAAAGTTAAATAAATGTTAAAGAAGGAACTGTATATATAACAATTGTAGCTGTAATCTTATCGCTGAAGAGTTTATTCTCTCCTTTTTTATATAAAACTTGATGTTCATGTATTCTATGTTGGTTTTATCAGATCAGGAGTTTTCTCCCTAGGATTAAGGAAATTACGGTACAAGTGCCAAGACAGATTAGCATCAGAATAAAGCCAACCATTATGATCATATTTGATTATACATTTATGTATGCTTGTTATGAATAAATACATGAAGAAGTTAAATTCTTGTTGCAGCAGGGTAGTTAACTGGTTACACATTCCAATGCTGGGTGGTGTCTATGGGCCTGTGGTACATAGCACAGATATCCAGGTTCTCTTTTTTTTCTGATTTATGGATATTTGACACCTCCAACTAGCAACAGGGGGATGTGTAAGGCTACACTCAAAAGCTTCTTAAAAGTTACACAAAGACAGAATGTATTTGTCATTGATTAGGGAATCAGTGAAGGATTTATAGAACACTATGGAGCATGACCAGACATATGGATTCCCCAGATATTCTTCTGCAGGCTCAAACAACCGGTCTGGCAACAACATTTAAAGTATAAGACTCTCTAAATTCCCTGAACGTGTAAAACCGCAATGCCTACGGCTATTAAATTGGTTCCGTAAAGCAACCCGCTAATTGTCTGCGGGTCACAGGCCGAAAAGCCCTACGGGACGTCGAAATTTGAACTCTGCGGCTGCAAATGCTTTGATCTGTCAAGCCCGTAACTGTTACGGTCGAAAATAGCTATTAAATTGCTACAAATTCACTGGTGTTCAAACCCGTAACCCGCAAATGGAGCCAAAAAGCCAACAGCTACTAGAGAGGAACCCCAAGGGGGTTAAAGTCCTACCCGGAGCACTGTAAATGCAAATATACACACCCTACTGAACCTTGTAATTAAAGGGAAAGTGATGTTAGGTATGAAAATTAATAGCACAACATTCTCAAGCTCGCAAATCTGCAATATAATTTTTTTTTAATGTTTAATTTCTTATATTGATCCCGGCAATCAATGTGTTAATACATATAAACGCATCCGAATTCCAAATCCGCAGCCTTTGCGGGTGTGCCGATGCCGCTACGGGCTTCGAATTTAATGGGGCAGTCTGTTTGTTTGTTCCTGTTTTAGTTCAATAATGATTGTGCTACATATCATTAAATATAATTTTATGATTCTTTTGTTCATACATACTGTGTACTTACACATAATAAATATATGAATTTGTCAAGATCCGTCTCTCTGTTATCAAGAAATTCAAGTAACCGTAGACATGCTTAATAGTGCTTAAGGTGTTACATTTTCACTTGTTACCAAACTATGGTTTTGTATAATACTAAAAATTTCTAGATAATCAAGGACACCCAAATATTTATACATCTTAAAATGCCATGGTAGTGGCAGCATTATATTATTCATTTTGATTTTGGAGTGTTGGTGACCTTTAGCTGGGCATATGCAATTATTGTAGACAGGATAATCTGTTTTGTAGCTAACCCTTTCATCTAAAACACATGTTAGGCAGACACCTGTAGAGTTTCTGTCACAATAGGCCTTTTTTTTTATTTTATTAATACTTATTCTGTAATTATTGATCCACACAAGGGAGTTTACTATATATTGAAAGGTAAATATAAACAGTATTAACAAATCGAAAAAATGCAAATATGTATTTAATGCTAAAATGGCTTTAAAAAAAAAATCCTTTCATGAATACTAAATGTGTAAGACTATGCAATAGCTTAGTTGGTGTAATGTCTTGTTATCTAATCCCTTTGGGCAGCTATTGCATATGCTTCATTAATATGCATTTTATTACAATCTAATTTCATGTGCCTGGCTCCAGGTGTTTTAAATGGCAAATATGGGAAAATCAAATCAATGTTCAAATGAGAGGGACAGTAATGAGAAAATGTGTGTAATGTGAATGTTGGATATGTATAAAGTTATCATTTTGTAAAGTAGAGAATACTAAAAATGCATAGAGTAATTATGAAAAAATTGTGTGTGTCTTGAAATATACAGAACATCATTTGTACACATTTTGAGCTTAATTGGAAATGTACATTTAGCACAATACTACAAATCTCTACAAATCCATATCTGGCAGTATGAACAGAAGAATAAAAGCTGGTTATGTTTGAACACTAGTCTTTGACATTCTATAGAGACTAGCGACCTGCCCATCAAAAAAATTGTAAGGCAGCTAATGCTGTTTGCCACACAATGTAAGGCTTTTAGTCCACTGAGTACCTTTGGCGCTCATTGCGAGCCTCTCCCCTTGTGTACTTTTGCTCCTCTGAGCACTCTCGGCGCTCATTGTGAGCCCCTCGCTAAGCGCCTTTGGCGCTCATTGCGAGCCTCTACCCTGTTATTTTTTTATATAAATATATTGTTTTATAATAATGAATACATTAATTACATAATAAATTAATATACTTTACCTATTTATAATTAATATTTCCAGCAATCAATATGCTGAAGAGATAACAATCGCTGTTATTTTCCTGCAGCATACAATGTACATTTGGACTGTTAATGACCTGAGGACAAAGTGTCAGCAATGTGGCAAGTGTGCAGTGTAAATAGGCTCCGTGCACGAGGCTAAACCGTTAAGTGTTAACTGTTAAGTTGTGTAAAGTGGCAGTTTAGAATGGTAATGTTATTAGTTTTAAGTTAGTGTTGTAAAATGGCGGCGAGTGTGTATGTATTACGCGGGTCTCGAGCATTTTCCGTCCTTCCTAATAGTGTATTTTGTACCTCGTACATTCCTGGGTAAAAGTCGTATGTGCCTGGCGTTGTTTTGCGTGCTTAGGGGTCGTTTAGCCTCATTTGTTTTTTTTTTGGGTGCCATTTTTTTTCTTGCTTAGGCGATTTTCGAGTGGCGATGCTGTGTGTGATGTTTTTTGAATGTTTTCTTTGTGTTTTTTGATGTGCGCGGTTCGGCCGTTAACTTCGTATTTTTTGCAAGTCGTATTTTTTTTTCTGTAAGTGGCAGTTTCCTTTTCAAAGTGTTATGGGCCGTAAGTTTTGCAGGCGATTTTATCAAAGTGCGACGGGTCTCGCAAGTCGTAGGTATGATGCTTAAGTCGTGTGGGGTCATAGGGATGAGCGCCTATGGTGCTCATCTCCACCAGCTCAGTGAGCAACTTTGGCGCTCCATGCCAAAGTCGTGCTGGGTTGTAGGGATGAGCACCTACGACTCTTATCTCCACCAGCGCAGTGAGCATCTTCGGTGCTCCCTGCCTAAGTCATGAGGGGTCGTAGGGATGAGCGCTTATGGCGCTCATCTCCACCACTGCAAGGAGCGCCTTTGGCGCTCCTTGCCTGGCCGCAAGTGCGGCCCTCGGTTTGCAAGCCCGGCAGTTTTAACGTTGCGTTACCAAAGTTTTTTTGGCAAACCTGCGCTGATGAGAACTAAATATTCGATTGACCTATTATTATGGCATTTACCACCAACTGTCAATAAAAGTTCGTATTGGTTTACAATCACTGACAACCATGAGACTTACTGATATTTGGCTTACATATATTGTTGTACCCACAATAAGCTAATCATTTGTTTTGTTTGAGCTCTAATAGAGTGAATTATGTAAATTTCCTAATTTAAAAAAAATTAAAGAATCTGATTTACTAATGGATGAGAACTCTTGAAGCGTCTCACCATTTCTATGTTAACATTGAGAGCATATGCACCAATAAATGATTTTTTGCGAAGCCTTAAACTTACCATACTTTTCTGTGTATAAGACAACCCCATGTATAAGATGGTCCCCAATTTTTCAAACCACAAATTAAGAATTCAATATTTTAAATATGAAACAGAAGACACTGTTTTCATTGTTCAAAGTACCTGTGTATTTAGTACAGTAACATGAAATAGAACACATTATTTAAATGTTCAAAGAATCTGTACATCCTGAGTAGTTGTTCATCCTGCTGTCTCCATACACTCAGTGGGGGGAGGTCCAAACTGTCTCTCTGAAGCTTTATTTCCATATTTTTTTGCCTATTTGATGACCTTTAACTTGAATTTTTAAGAATATGACCATCGTTTTTTATTTTCAGCCATATTGAGCACACACATTGAGCCTTAGTGCTCAAAATATTAAAGTTAGGATTGACACACGGACTGTTCTGTTCATCCAGTGCAATAATGCCACAGAAAGCGCTACAGTAAGTGCTGGGAGTTACAGTGAATGTCTTATGGTCCTCCTGGATACCCATCACCGGTTCCTACTCATTTTATGTTATACTTTGTATACACTCAAGTCTGGACTTTTTACACTATATATTTATTTGGTGACGTATAGATTCCCTGGTGGTCCAGTGATTAGGATTTTGTGCTTCCAACGCTGCAAACTGGGTTTAATTCCAGTCAGGGCAGCAAGAGGTCACACAACCCTAAAGACATGCAGGGTTAGGCCTGGTCAGTACTTGGATGAGAGGCCACCTACAAATACCAGGAGCTGTATGCTTTGGCCCATTGGAGAAGGAACTGGTAACCCACTCTGGTATCTGTGCCATGAATACCACGTGGATCAGCATGACTTTGGACATAAAGATGTTCTTGGTGTGTTGCTGTCCATGAGATCACTTAGAGTAAGACACCACTGAATGACGCACCAACAACATATAGTTCATATATAAACATTGAATAATTTCATTTCATAAGTGAAAAAATAACTTAAATTTAAAAGAAATAAAGGCAAAGGTGGGGTGGGTCGGTGAATGGGTTGGTTCATAATTAAATGGTTTCCTCCACATTTGTATGTATGGTTCATATTTGTTAATTGCAATACTAAATAGCTTCTAATTTATAAATATTTTTTAATTAGTTTAATTATTTAAACCAAGGTAGGTCTAAGTCTTTCCATTGGCACCCTATATACATTCTTGAACCCATACAGATGTAGGGAAGCTGAATGCTTTCTCTCATAGCTAAACCATCCATATATACATTTAGCAAAGTGTTCCAAACAGCCTAATTGGACAGTTACATAGTAATTGAGGTTGAAAAAAGACTTTAAGGCCATCAAATTCAACCATTTTAGATCTATTCTGATCATTTGTAATATGCAGATTAATTGTTAATTAATAATTCATCCAGAGGAAGGCAAAAGAAAAAAAAACCTTAAAACATTACCAATTGTCTCATAAGGGAAAAAAAGAAATAAAATTCCTTCCTTGCAATCGGATTTCTCCCTGGATCAAAACTCCTTCTCTAGTTATCCAGGATAACCCTACATTACTTTTTTTATTCAAAAATATATCCAATCCCTTTTTAAAGTTATTTATCGAATCCGCTGTGACAACCTCCTTTACTGTGAAGAACCCTTTTCTTTCTTTAAGGTGGAATACTTTTCCTTCTAACCTCAAAGGATGTCTTCTGGTCCTCTTGAAAACCCTCTTGGCACAAAAAGCACACATATTGACCTTGGATGTATTTATATAAGGTAATCATACCCCTTTAGACTCCTTTTTTCCTAGAGAAAATACGTTTAATTTGGTTAGTCTTTCTTCATAACTTAGCCCCTCCATTTCTTTTATTAATTTTGTTGCCCTTCTCTGTACTTTTCCCAGCTCTAAAATGTCCCTTTTTTATGAAGAGGTGCCCAAAACTGTACTTCAGGCATACTAGAGATTTGTATAGTAGCAGAATAATATTTGCTTCCCGAGCTTGTATACCTTTCTTAATTGTTGTTGTTGTTAAATTCTTCAGTTGTGTCCGACTCTCTGTGACCATATGGACACAGCATACCAGGCACATCCATCTGTGTGTCTGGTTGTGCTTATCCATATAGTTTTCTTGGCAAATATACTGGAGTGGGTTGGTAATTCATTCTCAAGTGGACCAGGATTTGTCTGACCTGCTATGACCTTCCCATCTTGAGTGACCCTACATGGTATAGTTCACAGCTTCACTGATGTGCACAAGCCCTTTCACCATGACTAGGTAGCGATCCAGAAGGGGACCCTTCTTTTAAACCTTCTAATAATTTACTTGCCTTTGCAGATGCTGCTTGGCATTGAGCACTGTTACCTAGGTGGTTGTCCACAAGCACTCCCAAATCCCTTTTTATCTCTGATACCCCTAGATTTGCTCCATTAAGATTAGAAATTGCACGACTATTTTTCCTTTCTAAATGCAAAACCAATACAATTATTCATATTAAATCTCATCTGCCATTTAGTTGTTAATTTCGCTAATTTATGCAAATCCCTTTGGAGGGAAAGTACATGATTTTCTAATTTAATTACCTTGCACAACTTAGTGTCATCATTAAAAATGGAGACTATTCTTACCAAGATATTATTACCAAGATAACCCTTGATGAAATTCAAGAAACGTGCGTCGGGTTGGAATGCCGTTGCAGGTCGATGACATAATTTCTGAGCGTCCAGATCCCGGCGTGCATGCAAGACAGTTAGCGTTCTAACCACAGGCCCATAGACTAAGTCCTTTTCCCTAACCAGTCAGCTTATGTAGCTTAGAGATTCTGGTCAATAAGAAGGAGAGCTGGACACTATATCAGGGAATACTTGGTTAGAGAACTCTACGGGATTGGGTCAGCACCAGAAGGGAAAAACGGATATAAGCACTTGTGGTGCTTGCCATTCTGGTGCTATTTTGGCACCATATAGCACTGCATGTCCCCATAAATTGGAGGCTGCAACTAGAATCTCTTTTATTATTAGCACATAGTTGCATATAATATTTATTTATACCCCTGTAGCATTTTATACTTAAATCAATTTATCTTTAGTCTCAATCCAACAGGATTTTCTTTATATAACCATATAATTGTATAACTATATAATTAACAGCACTTTTAATATTTTTTGTCACTAGCACTCTATGCAACGCTGTTTAATTGTCACCTCAGCACTTTATTATAAATTGCCTAAGAAGGGTAGAATATTTGACTTTACATTTTACATTTACATCTACATCAGCTAATTTAATAATCTCTAATCCTTGCATCCTATGGTCACATATTTGAATATGGATTTTACCGTTTAATAAAAGTTAAGTTCTATAATTTAGTTTATTCTCTTTTTTGAGATTAGGATAATCAAGTGTGCCCTATAAAAGGATCTTTTTTTCTCTTTAAAATATGGTCTCTTGATGACTACCTAACATATGCTCATATGGAGATCATCCCCCACCCCTATTTTATTAAGCTCAAACACTGTATTGTCTAAGATAGGCACGCAACCTCAGTATTTGTGTGAGGGAGTCAATTTACACAGTTGCTGCTTGTTTTGATCAGACTGGATGCTTGTGACTTATAGGGAATGTGGAATATCCAGCTGACATAATTCTGATAGGCCCATTTTTGAACAGTTTTTCTAGTAAAATGGGTGGCATTATTGGATTGTATTTCCCACTGGCAATCCATATGCTTGAGTAATTTTGTGTAAAAGCTTCAAAGTTAGATCTTGATTGTATCTTGATTGTTGTAGCTGACCAGTATCATCAATAGATCACCATAAGTGTCAATAGCTATACTTGTTCTACTTTAGCCCTTGATTAATGTGGTCCTGCAGGAGCCTGAAGATGTTTCTTCTGGTTAACTGCAATACAAACTGTGAATTTTGCAACCATGTCCTGATCAGGGTATGCCCTTTACATTAGTATACTCATAGGTACCTTGTGCTCCTCTATGCCCACTATATTGATGGGCCCTAAGACCTAGCTCTTCCTGTCAAGTTTTTGCAGGCTCCGATCATGTTATGGGCACCGTCCTCCGATACACTGCAATGGTTCACATCGCAAGTTAATGCCCCTACAAGCCTTTGATCTTTCACGGCCACAAGAGTTGTGAATGCTAAAATCGCAAATCACTATTCAATTGCCCCTCGCTAAGCAAGCCGTCAAGCCCGCAAATAGCAAAAGTCTAGCCACAAGTCACAGGTACCAAGGAGGACTCGCAAAGGGCTTAATGACATGTCCTGAGCTCTTGAAATGCACATATACACACACTAATGCACTTTTATTAAAGTGAAAGTGATGTTAGGTCTTAGAATTAATAGCACAATATTCTCAGGCTAGCAAATCGGCCCCAGAAAATACTTTATTTCATCTTTAATTTCTGTGTTATATTGATCCCGGCAATCAATGTGTTAATACATATAATGGAACTTGCATGTAATAGAATATCATATTTACGTCATTATTAATATTGCATTATATCTGGAATGTGGGTCCAATCGTAACTCGTATTACAAGCCCGTAGGAGTTTGAAATCCAACCTCCATTTTCAAAGCCATAATGATGACGACCTCTGTTTCCATTGGCTGTTTCTATCTCGGGAGTTACAGCCTTGGTTAATTGATCTGTTCAAGCTCGCAAATGCTACATATGATGGCAGGGTTTCCGAATTTCACTATCGCCCATAACTTGCGGTCTTCCCAAATTGAATAGCTCCATGCGGGCCGAGAGGAGGCCCGTAGACATACGGACTACATTCCATAAGTTACGGCCTCTGAATTGAATGAGGCTCTATGTGTCTCAACGATGCCCTTAGATACCAATAGTAAATTCATGCTTTTATTCCAGATGCAATTTCCTGCCAATTGTTCACCACTGCGAATGTGCAAGAGTAAAGGACCCATTATTCCACCAGCCTGTTTTGTGTCTCATCACCCCTTTGTGTTCTGTAAGACCTCCCAAACCTATGGAGTAGATTTCCTGTCTTCAATTTATTCCTGTCACCTTCTCTTCAAGTATGAATATTACAAAGGGTACTATTTTGAAAACTATACTTTACCAGTAGAAAGGAAAGCTCCTCACGGTTCTCTCTCACTATTGGATTAGCATACTGTGATATTTTTTATAAGTTTACAGTGTAATTATTTTAACACTTTGCATCCTTTAGAGTTTGATGAGTTTGATGTCTATATGGGATACTTTTATAATAAACCTTGATTCTGGGATTGATACAAGCTACATAACATTAGCTGTTGATACACAGTATTTTAATGTGCGGGATGCTTGTGTAGCAATCAATGACAGTATATAAACCAAATAACAGTTATAAACCTTAACCCTTGGCAAGTAGCTATTACCCATAACTGTGGCAGCTTAGTGAGATTATTTTTAGACTACTAGGTTACTGAAATGTTATACTGGAGTTTTATATAGAAGCAGTGGCGGCTGGTGAACTTTCAAGTTGGAGGGGCGCCAGGGCGAAACATAGCCACTCCCCCTTTTCAAACCACACCCATTTTTATAACTCCTCCCCCTGACATCATACTGACCTTTATAAGCCCCTCCCAATGACCTTATACTTGTAAAGCCCATTGAAATACATGATCAGCAATGCAGAAATGTCAAGAAGTAAAGTAACAATGTGTTAAATTCATTGGTATACAATATAGATTGAAAAAACTCATGTGACAAGACTACAGCAATATCATAATTGCACCTATACGCATTAACAGAAAAATTAAAGCAGTGACACCTACCATCAGTCGGCTCTTCTTCTCAGGGTATTCACGTTCAGTAAGTTGACCAACGAGTACAAACAAATCTGCTGCCACAGAGGGTTTGCACCTGGGGTTGAAAGAAAACAAGCAAATCAATCAGACCATTCAAGAACAAAACCATACCTTAAAAACCTTAAAAGACCAAGTGGAAACATATAGGCCCCAAACATACCTTAGAAGACCAAGTGTGACCATATAGGCCCCAAACATACCTTAGAAGACCAAGTGGAACCATATAGGCCCCAAACATACCTTAGAAGACCAAGTGTGACCATATAGGCCCCAAACATACCTTAGAAGACCAAGTGTGACCATATAGGCCACAAACATACCTTAGAAGACCAAGTGTGACCATAGGCCCCAAACATACCTTAGAAGACCAAGTGTGACCATATAGGCCCCAAACATACCTTAGAAGACCAAGTGGAACCATATAGGCCCCAAACATACCTTAAAAGACCAAGTGTGACCATATAGGCCCCGAACATACCTTAGAAGACCAAGTGTGACCATATAGGCCACAAACATACCTTAGAAGACCAAGTGTGACCATAGGCCCCAAACATACCTTAGAAGACCAAGTGTGACCATATAGGCCCCAAACATACCTTAGAAGACCAAGTGGAACCATATAGGCCCCAAACATACCTTAGAAGACCAAGTGTGACCATATAGGCCACAAACATACCTTAGAAGACCAAGTGTGACCATAGGCCCCAAACATACCTTAGAAGACCAAGTGTGACCATATAGGCCCCAAACATACCTTAGAAGACCAAGTGGAACCATATAGGCCCCAAACATACCTTAAAAGACCAAGTGTGACCATATATGCCCCAAACATACCTTAGAAGACCAAGTGTGACTATATAGGCCACAAACATACCTTAGAAGACCAAGTGTGACCATAGGCCCCAAACATACCTTAGAAGACCAAGTGTGACCATATAGGCCCCAAACATACCTTAGAAGACCAAGTGGAACCATATAGGCCCCAAACATACCTTAGAAGACCAAGTGTGACCATATAGGCCCCATACATACCTTAGAAGACCAAGTGTGACTATATAGGCCACAAACATACCTTAGAAGACCAAGTGTGACCATATAGGCCCCAAACATACCTTAAAAGACCAATCAGCACTGTATAGGCCCAAACCAGTGGATCTTGGGATTCAAGAAAACAACAACATTTCACTTCTGTTTAGACAACACAATAATCAATGTCAAACAAATACGTTGAATTAGCATATGGATAACCATATGAGCAGTAACGCCACGCCAAGGCTTCAACAATTATTACTGACCATTCACACACCTTTCATATCTCCTTCCATATGCACACCCACACACCATTCATACTTTACTTACAACTAGTTATTTTTTGTAGTTCAGTGGTGCCATTTCTGAGAACTTTACGTACCCTTGAAGGTGCCTCCAATTCCTTCAAACCAATGCATTCAACCGCTCCAGGGCCATGGTGCTTCTTAAATACCTTTTTATCCTCTTCAATGTGGAGAAGCATCTTTCTCATTCTGCAGTAGTCTTCGGTGTGGTAAGCAGGATTCCTTATAGCTTCACTGTCTCTGTGAAATCATAATGCAGATTAAATTGATGGTAAAGTTGGTGCAGAGCAACAGCACTCGTACAGACATGAAATTCTGGCTTCTCGTACAGAAGTGACAGCTACCCTTGGAAGTGCCTCCAATTCTTTCAAACCAATGCATTCAACCGCTCCAGGGCCATGGTGCTTCTTAAATACCTTTTTATCCTCTTCAATGTGGAGAAGCATCTTTCTGATTCTGCAGTCGTCTTCGATGTTGTAAGGAGGATTCCTTATAGCTTCACTGTCTCTGTGAAATCATTATGCAGATTAAATTGATGGTAAAGTTGGTGCAGAGCAACAGCACTCGTACAGACATGAAATTCTGGCTTCCCGTACACAAGTGACAGCTACCCTTGGAAGTGCCTCCAATCCCTTCAAACCACGCCAAGGCTTCAACAATTGTTACTGACCATGCACACACCTTTCTTAGCTCCTTCCATATGCACACCCACACACCGTTCATACTTTTCTTACCAATAGTTATGTTTGGTAGTGAGGTGTTGCTGCTTAACGCAGTTTATCTTTGCACACCCTGGGGGTATGCATTCTTCTTTGCTTCAATCACTTGTATTTCAATTTTGCACGGCGATCTTTCAAAGAACAAAACTTCTCAATGGTTTTTTCATTGAAGTGTGGGATCTCGGAAATCAGTTGCTTTTCCATTGAGAGTATCGCCAATGCATTCAACCGTTCCAGGGACATGGTGCTTCTTAAAAAGGTTTTTATCCTCTTCAATGTGGAGAAGCATCTTTCTGATTCTGCAGTGGTCATCGGTGTTGTAATCAGGATTCTTAATAATTTCACTGTCTCTGTGAAATCATTCTGCAGATTAAATTGATGTAAAAGTTTGTGCAGAGCAACAGCACTTGTACAAGCATGAAAATCTGTCTTCCCCTACAGAAGTGACAGCTCAGTGTGTAATTGTTCCTTCTTCAGTATTGGATATGCTTGCACGGTGTCTTCCAGAGCTTGGGTTGGAAAGCAAGTGTCATGGGTTTTATATAAGTCACTTTGAACAAGTTTGGCACTGACTTGGTGATTTGAAAATGAAAAACGTTCTTTTGCATGAACCACCACTATGTCACATACCTCTCTTGAAAGTTGTCTCAAGGTTGAGATCTCCGTACTCAGTCTGCGGAATGTTACATCGCTAGGCAAACTTGCTTCTATCTCGTCAACAGAATTACCGATTTTCTGGATGCTGGCGACAAAGTCTTCTGTGACTTTTTGGATATAAACAGTATCCGTGTCTCCCTTCTGAAGCTTACTATAGAGGATGTCAACATGTGGCATTATTAAATGAAATAATTTAAGGAAGTAAAGGAACTCCCTGTCTTCCAGCATTCCAATGAAACCTGCGGCTTCACGTATAGATGTTTGATCAAAGTTTAGACATGCTTCAATTGTCTGGAAACACTCAAGTAGCGCATCTCTGTTCTTGTAGATGACGTTCACGGTCCTAACGTTGAAGTTCCATCGTGTCGGTGCACCTCTTGGAAGTCTTCTACCAACTACCTCATCCAGAACTCCAGTCCTTTTTGGAGAGCGTGAAAAAAAAGATGGTATGCCGCCTATGTTTGAAAAAAAAACTCTAACTCTTCCAATCCTTGAAACTGCTTTCTCCATTATTAGGTTCAGTTGGTGAGCATAGCAATGGACATAGTGTGCGTTCGGGTACACGTCTTTTAATTTTCTTTGAACTCCTCCTTGATCTCCACGCATCACACTGGCACCATCGTAGCTTTGAGCTATGAGTTTTTTCTTGTCTTCTGGCTCTGGGACTTTCCAGCACAACAGCAGCAATCGAGTCTGCATCCGTTGCTTTCATTTACGTGAAGCCATCAAATCTTTCCACCACTTGATGCTTCTTGTCAATGTAGCGATAGACTACAACGCACTGTGTCCTAGCGGAAATATCGGTCGATTCATCCGCTTGGATTGCCACAAACTGGGCTTCCTTAAGCTCTTGGTGAATCACTTCCTTAATAACTTCATGCATGCAGTCCAGTAGCTCAATCTGCACGGTTTTGGGCGTGCCCTTAAACACAGTTGCAGTCTTCAAATGCTGTTCCTTTGCACTATCGATACTGCCAACCAAATCCACCAGGCCTCGAAACACTCCTGGATTAAGCGATGTTTCACTTTCGTCGTGTCCTCTTAATGCCAGTTCAAAAGCGCCACAAAAGCGAACACAATCAATTATCTTGGAAAGGATGTACCGGTTCTTAGCCACTTCTTCGTTGTGTTTTTGAATACTGACTTGGTATCCTTGGTCCAGTTGAACTGCAATGTTCGCCTGACCAAGCATCTCAAACTTGATCCTGTTATCCAAGTGAGCTTTAGAACTTTTGTGTTTCGACAATTTATCAGCTAGATGTTTGGTCACTCCAGTTTTGGTCCAAGAAGCGTCACCACCAAATAGGATGCATGGGAAACAATATAAGGACTTCCTAGAAACGCTTCCACAAAGCCAGTCGTTCTTCTTGTACCATTCAGTATTGAAAGTACGGATATATTGCTTCCTTCTATCTCTTGCGATTTGCTGCAGATTTATCTCTGGTTGGTCAGGTCCTAACCGTTTTACTTCCACCTTCTCCTCATAGGTTAGGGTGCCGAAAGGCTTCACAAGTAGAGAGTCAATAGTATTCATTTCTGATACCAATAGAAGAAAGAGATCACGGTATATTAATTTATATTATGTCACAAAATGACTTTAAAATAACAGTGTGTTGAATTCATTGGTATACATTACAGATTGCAAACCCTCATGTGACAAGACTACATCAACATCAAATTTGCACCTAGACGCATGGACAGAAAATTAAAAGCAATGATACTCACCAACAGTTGACTCTCCTTCTCGTGGTATTCACGTCCAGTAAGTCAACCAACGAGTCCAAAGAAAACGAGGCGAGCCGTTAAACCGTAGTGTTGAGTAGTGCGTCCGACTTTGCGATGAGCGCCGCAGGCGCTCATTGCCCGCCGAGCCTTGCACAGTGAGGCGAGCCGTTAAACCGTACCACTTTGCCGATCGTACGACTTTGCCATCCCCTGGCGAGCCTCGCAAAGCGAGGCGAGACGTTAAATCGTAGCACTTTGGCAATGAGCGCCGCAGGCGCTCATTGCAGGCGAGCCTCACGTAGCGAGGCGAGCCGTTAAACCGTAGCACTTAGAAAAAAAATACGAGGTGAAAAAAATGACGAGATAAGTGGCGGAACAAAAACAGTAAAAAAAACACTAAATACACACTAAAAAATAAAGCAAAGGTCACTTACAGCATGGGGAAACAGGCAGGACGTCTGGAAGTGAGTTGGAACTGCAATTTAGATCGATTTAGCCGAGTTACAAAGATCGAAAATCGTCTAAGCGAGAAAAAAATGGCCGCCGAAAAAAATGAAAACGAGGCTATACTACTACGAACTGCGTAAAACACAGCCACAGACGTATGTGTTAGAAAAACAACGAGATAAAGGATGCGGATTAACCGCACAATGAGTAAAAAGACAGTAGAGAGTATATTTTACGAAACGATATTACCGATTTACGCATTAACACAGATTTCCCGCCTTTGTCTCGCGCCACATAGGATTTCCCGCCGAAAACAACGCATTTGGCTCGCGCAACTGCGGATTTCCCACCTAAAACAATGCATTTGTCTCGCGCACAAAGCCTATATATAGGGCACATTTCACACATGACTGACACTTTCTCCTCAGGTGATGACAGTCTGACTGGATGTTTTCTGATGCCGGGAAATCGCAAGAGATTGTTAGTTCTTCAGTATACTGCTTCAGCATTATTACATTGATAAAGGTAAATATATTATTTTATAATATTGTGCCTATTATTTATAATTATTAATTAATAAATTGGTACTTACTTAATAAATAATAGATAAGAAATTTAATTAATAGAAAAATAATATTGTGCCTATTATTTATAATTATTAACTAATAAATTGGTACTTAATTAATAAATAATAGATAAGAAATTTAATTAATAGAAAAATAATATTGTGCTTACGTGTGTGAAAGAATTGTTAATAACATTCATAATGTACATCAATTAATTAATTAATTATTAATATCAAAATTAAGAATGTCAATAAAAAAAAACATATTTATTAATTAATTATTAATGTACATTAATTTAACAATTATTTTGTTATATATAGTGATTACCTGTGTGAAAAAATTGTTAATAACATTCATAATGTACATTAATTAATTAGGAACACATTGATTCATTAATTATTAATGTACATTAATTTAAGAACTATTTTGTGATATGTCGTGATTACCTGTGGGTAAGAAATGTAAATAACATTCATAATGTATCATTACTAATCATTAATATTAAAAAAGGTTAAGAATGTGCATAAAAAAAGGAACACGTTTATTAATTAATTATTAATGTATGTACATTATTTAAATAATTCAGTTCTTATATATTTTGTATAAAATAAACCAAAAATAAAAAATAAAGGCTATATACTCATGCTTACATGTTGATGTTAGATTTTGTCACACATTAGTTTAATATTAATGAACATTAATTGATTATTAGTTGATTTAATTAATTGATTAATACAGATGAAGTAACATATTATATATTAATTTTACTATTTTTTATAATTGCAGTGAACTCTACGTGAATGACCAGAGATAGTGACGTTCAGACACATTGAACATCATAAGGATAATTTGGACAGGTACAGAATTTTTATTATATAACTACGGCAAAATATTAAAAAATATGAGGTTTTTAATGTAGACAAATATATGTCTGTTGATGTTCATTTAATGATATTGATGAAGCAAAAGTTTAAAAATATTATCTATTTGATTTTACAGTTTATTCGGATCTGCAAGGGAATAAACAGACAGTGTGACGTTTGCAGCCTTTGAACAACATCAACATCATCTTCACAGGTATAAAATGTTATTTTGTAGTGACGCATAGAAAAAGGCTATGTATTATATATTTGGTGAAAATTGAAATTTATTGAAAATGGATAGTACTTATTGAGTCATTAATTTATGCTATTTAGTCATAGTTTAAAAAAGTGGAAAAGACAATACTAATTAATAATAATATTTAAAAAAAATAAGAAGCTTACAACACTTGCAAAAAAAAAAAAAAGGATGGTATGCTGTGAATTCAATCAAGAAGGAATGTCATTGAAGGATTAATAATATAAAGATGGATATGTGCAGCTATTTCCGATTTCATATATGTCAATAAAATACTTTGAAAAATGGTTTCATTTCTTTCAGACTAAAGTGCAACAATTGAAAATGTTTTATTAGTTTATTTATCTACTTTAATCTAAAAGTACAAAAAGGAAAAAAAAATGTATATAAAACAAAGAACAAACAATAATTACATCTCTATTTAAAATTACAGATTAAAATGGTGGACAATGGAGAAGACAAAATTGAACGCAAAAGAAGATTGGCAAGGGAAAGGAAGCAAAGGTGGAGAGATGCTCAGACACCGGAAACTTCACAACGCTTGCGAGAAGAAGATCGACAGAGACTTTTAAATAAAAGAAAGATGGCAAGTGAGTGTGTTGGGGCTTCCAAGAAACGTAAAAGTAAACAAAAACATCTCTGTGAACCATTGTCCAATGATTCTAATTTGTAGAATGATTTAAATGTAGACACACAAGAAAAAAATGTACATATAGAATGTGGGTCTGATATTTATGTTGAAGAAATGCATGATAATGTGTTTACTACTGCAGTACAAGTAGATACTCATTATTGTGTATTACTTAATGTGGTTTGTCAGTTTTGTGGGCCTATCATTTTATAAAGGAAAGACCTACTGACGGAAATTTCATTAGTTGCTGTCAGAAAGTAAAGGTGAAACTTCCACTAAGACACCCATTTCCATATTATTTAGAATGCATTATGAGTGATCCAACATTTCCAAATTATAATAATTTCAAACAAAACATAAGGTCTTATAACAGTGCAATTTCATTTGCTTCAATGGGTGCAACATTAGCAGAAAATGTACCAGGACATGGTCCTTATTGTTTCAGAGTTCAAGGTCAAATATACCACAGACCTTCACATTTACATCCACAAGAAGGACAGCAAAGGAAATTTGCACAGTTATATGTCTTAGATACGATGGAAGCTGTGGAACAAAGAATGACACTTCCAGAAAATAGACAGTGTTTGCGCATAGTCTTTGAACAGCTAGAAAAAATTATGGAAAAAAACCCATATAGTCAAGCATACAAACAATTAGCACAGCTTGAAAAAGAACAACAGGAACATGCTGAAAGACATCAATTGCCTACGCCAAGAGTCAATATGGTGTTAAAAAGAGATCGCAACACTGATCAAAGAAGATATAATTTGCCTACTGTAAATGAGGTTGCCATGGTGTTTAAAAATGAAGATGGTGAACCACCTTTTCAGCGGGATATTAGAATATATCCACGCAATGAAGAACAACCATTTATCAACATAAATATATTAAGTTGTAATTTAGATCCAATGACATATCCCATTTTCTTTCCAAATGGGGAACCAGGATGGGAACCAAAATTACAATTGGAAAGTTATCCCAATACTAAGCTTCGTATTAGATCTTATATTTCCATGCTGGAATATAAAGTGGCACAAACTGCTATCCGTGATTGTTTTAATCCAATTTTACATGGAGGAAAACTCACTCAACAATGGATTATTGATTCATATTTACAAGTTGAAGCCAATAATCTAAATTTTATTAAATATCAACAAAATAAATTACGAGTAGAACAGTATTGTGGATTAATGGATTATGTGGCAGATTTAGCTTCCAACAGAGACATTCCAGCAGGAAGAGCAATTATTTTGCCATCCTCTTTCCAAGGATCTCCTCGCAATATGCGAGAAAGGTATAATGATGCCATGGCTATTGTTACAAAATTTGGAAAACCAGATTTATTTATTACATTCACGTGTAATCCACAATGGCCAGAGATCAAGGAAAATTTGAATCTGGGACAAACTACTTCTGACCGACCAGATTTAGTGGCAAGAGTATTTAAAATCAAACTCAATTCATTAATTCATGATATCACTAAGCACACTTATTTGGACAATGTGTGGCTTTGGTTTACACCATTGAATTTCAAAAAAGAGGATTGCCACATGCTCACATACTTTTAATACTGCAGGAAAAAGACAAGTTGAGCACTGCAGAGAGAGTGGATTCAGTAATTTTTGCACAATTGCCAGACCAAGAAAAATATACAAAACTTTGGGAGATTGTTACACATAGAATGATTCATGGCCCATGTGGAGAGATGAATCCGAATTCACCATGTATGGAAAATAAAAAATGTACTAAAGAATTTCCAAAACAATTTCAAATGCAAACTTATGCAAATTATGATGGATATCCTTTGTATAAAAGAACACAAGGACAAACAGCTATTATCCGGGGCCAAAAGGTTGATAATAGATTTGTCGTTCCATACAATCCACATTTGCTCATTAAGTACAATGCACACATCAATGTGGAAGCTAGCACTTCGATTAAATCAATTATGTGTATAAATATATATACAAAGGATATGATGCAGCTACTGTTGTTGTACAAGGTGCTGGAAATGAAAACGAAAATCCAATTTTACATGATGAACTATCAAATTATTTAGATGCTCGGTATGTGAGTGCTCCTGAAGCAATGTGGCGCTTTTTGAAATTTGAGATGCATGATCGGTCACATGCTATTTATCATTTAGCTGTACATTTGACTCAAAGTCAGTTGGTTTGTTTTACTCAAGGAAATGAAAAACCTGCATTATATCAAAGTGAAGACAGAGATACTACGCTTACTGCGTGGTTTAAATTAAACTGTCAGGATACGCAGGCCAGACAATTTTTATACATAGAGATATCATATCACTATGTACTGTATTTGTAAATGGTCTATGGCGACAACGAAGAAGAGATACACATAAAACCATACCTCGCATTTATACCGTCAGTCCAAGGGACATTGAACGTTTCAGTTTAAGATTACTTCTGCTACATGTTCCTGGTGCACAGAGTTTTGAGAATTTACGTACAGTGAATGACATAGTTTATGAGACATTCCTATTAGCTGCAAGACATCAAAATTTTATAGCTGATGATACAGAATGGGAGAGGTGTCTGGAAGAAGCAGCACTATGTCAAATGCCTAAGCAAATGAGACAACAATTTGCATTAATTTGTATATTTTGCAATGTACCTGCTGCTTTCACTTTGTGGGAAACATTTAAATTAAACATGTCAGAAGATTTCTTAAAACTTTACAGAGAACCAATAGCTCTGTTAAAAACATTGATGGAAATACAAGAAATATTGTTGGCTCATGGATTAAATTGTGCAAGTCTTTATTTACCAGATCCAGGACTTATAGATGACATCAATTTTGATGATTATGACACTGAGCTTCAAAAACAAAAAAAAAAACAAGAAAAACTGGAAACTTTAAATAATTTACAGTTAGAAGCATTTCATGCCATCACAAATGCTACAGATGATGAAATGGTCGAAGACCGGTATTTCTATCTAGACGGACCAGGTGGATCAGGAAAAACTTATCTGTACAATTGTTTGATGAGTTATATTCGATCACAGGGTCAGATAGCTATGCCATTTGCAACAAATGGAATTGCTGCACTTTTGTTAAATGGTGGTAGAACTGGGCATAGTGGATTTAAGCTGCCAGTTCCCATTTTGGAAACATCAGTGTCAGATATTCGACTCAATTCCATACAAGCAAAAAAATTCAAAAAAACTAAACTAATTATCATAGACGAGGCAACAATGATGTCATGTCATGCACTGCAATGTATTGACAGATTCTTAAAAGAAGTGATGGATAATAAGTTGCCATTTGGTGGAAAGGTATTGCTGTTAGGAGGCGATTTTAGGCAAACATTACCTGTTGTGCCACATGGAAATAGAACAGAGATCATTGAAACATGTATCAAGACCAGTAAACTGTGGCAAATATTTACACATCTCAAATTAGAATTAAATATGAGATCTGAAGGCCAAAATGAATTCAATGACTGGTTTATTAAAATCGGAGATGGAAAACATCCAGAAATACAGCATTTACCAAATGATACCATTGAAATTCCATCAGAAATGGTTTGCAATGAATCACTCATATCAGCCATATTTCTAAACACTCTTAATAATGAGGATTACAGACATTGCAAACAAAGTAATATTAACATCAAAAAATATCGATGCCTTGAATGTAAATAACGAAATTTTAAAATACATCAATGCACCACAAAAGAATTATTACAGTGCAGATTCAATTCTGTCAGATGATAAAGACAGTGAATCGAATTTTAGTATCGAATTTATTAATTCGTTAACACCATCTGAAATGCCCCCACATATTTTACAATTGAAAAAAGGCGCAATTGTTATGTTATTGCGAAATATGAATCCAAAAAAAGGACTTTGTAATGGGACCCGATTAATTGTGCATGAGTTAAAAGATAATTTTATACATGCAGAAATTATAACTGGTACCCATAAAGGTGAACAAGTTTTTATACCAAGAATTGATTTAGCTCCAAGTGAGAGTGGTTTGCCCTTTGTCCTTCAACGGAATGAATTTCCAGTTATCATGGCATTTGCTATGACCATCAATAAATCCCAAGGACAAACTTTTAAGTCAGTTGGGATTTTTTTAAAGGAACCAGTTTTTGCACATGGACAACTCTATGTGGCTTTTTCAAGGTGCACTAATCCAAAAGAAATTAAAGTGCATGTTGAAGAAAACGAAACTCAAGGTCATTTATTGGACGATGGATGTGTTTACACCAAAAACATTGTCTACTATGAGGTGTTGGAAAGATAGAGGACAATGGTTTCATTTTAATGCCAACATTTTTTGGGACTCAATATGATTGCACAAAAACAATATTTCACCTAAAACATCTAAAGAATGGACAAAAAAACATAGAGAACAGTGGTTTGACTTCCAGTACTAAATTAAAGTACTCTGGGACTCTTTAAATAGGGGACCACTATTTCACTTATGAAAATATATCTGATATTTGCAGAATGGACGAAACGAAAAAAAACAAAACAACAACAGTAAAATATCCTGAAACAGATTGGAATGGGTTCAAAGTTTTATATTTACATGATTGGCCCCACAAAACAATTCACTGATTTTTTCATAATTTACAAGAGTTAAATGTTAATTGTTTGAAGTTACAATTTCAGATGTTAAATATGTGTTTTTGGAATGTTTAAAAAAGTTTGGTAAATATATATGTGGTATAGTCAAATATGTATTGTTAGTATAAAGTTGAAGTATTTAATAATAATTGGAAATTTATTATTTAAAGACAAAGGGCCTCATTCTATTATCGGCCGCAGCCGCTGCGGGGCCGTAAGGACCGGCCGCAAGCTTTACGGCTATTCTATTCCCCTCCGGCCAGGGACTCCGGCAGGCTTGCGGCCGGCGCCTTCCTATCTCTTGCAGCCGATCGCGCCGGAGGAAAGCCTTTGATCTAAAACGGCCGCAAGGAAATCGGCCGTAAGAAAAGCCTGGTTGCGATTCTATTGCTCCGGGAACCCTGTCTGCAAGGCTAAAAACGAGCCGCAGCTTACTTGCAGCAAACAGGTCCCGCTAGTACCAATTAAGCACATAAAATAGCTCAAATAAAGCCATCCTGCACTTTGCGGAGTCTATAAAGTGATATTCGGTGTTAGCAAAAATAGCACATAATTACCCTATACTCTAATCCGTAAAATAATATTTTTTTAATATACGTAAAATATACATGTAAAAAGTCCAGAGTGCTTGGAGCACCTCAGACACGCCCACGCCGCAGCCGGAAAATAAACAGTTAATTTGAACTCGGGTTTGGGCTGATGTGCAAGCTTGAGAGTTGGTTACTTTTAATCCTCATGTCCCCCAATATGATCCCTAGCATTTACAGAGCTGTACAGTGCAGGCTTGAATTTATTTTTGCGTTTTTATATTTCTGAGCTTACGGCCGGTTCCAAGATATGCGGCCGGCCGTAAGGGGAGATCCTTGCGGGGCCGTATAATAGAATTGCGAGTTAACTGAACCCTTGCAAGGAATCGCAGCCTTACGGTCGATTTACGGCCGGTAATAGAATGAGGGCCAAAGTATTGATTCAGGGAGAAATCCGATCGCCAGTGAATGGGGTCAGGAAGGAATTATTTTTTTTCCCTCTTTGATACAATTGGACAAGTTTCAATAGGGTTTTTTTATTGTTTGCCTTCCTCTGGATTCAATGCTAATTTAGTTTAACAAGAGTTTAACAAATATGTTACAAATGATAAAAAGCATGTTATTGTTAAAACAATTTACTTACTCTAAATTAATATAATCCGCAGTTACTCAGTGATAAATATGTATTGAAAAGTGTTTGTTAACAAAATGTTGAACGAATGTTTCATATACAAGTTGCATGTTACAAAGTTTAATGTTTGGGAAATATAAGTTTAAAGTTAAAAAAATAAAAAGTTAAAAATAATTATGTGTTTTTATTTTTAGAAAAAAAAAAGGGACAAATGTAGGTGACTCATTTTGTGATGCAAACAAATTTCACAACATTTAAATTTTATTGACCGTCATTTTTTGACGGGCAAGTTGCTAGTATATATATATATATATATATATATATATATATATATCAATCAATAATCAATATATAAATCAATCAATATATAAATATATATATATATATATATCAATATATATAAATATATATGTATCAATCAATAATAAATATATAAATCAATCAATATATAAATATATATATATATATATCAATATATATATATATATATATATATCAATCACACACACATAAAAAATATACATAAATATACATAAACATATACATAAAAAAATATATATTAATTGATATTTATTAATTGATTAACTGATGTACTTTATTAATTATTTGATTATATTGCTCATGTATTTCTATTAGACATTATTGATTATACATATTACAGTGCTATTTATTTGCTATACATGTTACAGGATATTATCCTGTAACATGTATATCACATAAATAGCCCTGTAATATGTATAATACATACAGGGTCACACAAGTTCACACTAACCTTTTTTTTCCCTTACAGGCTTCCATACCTGCTTTGCTGATTTGCAAATTTTTTAAAGACTCTCATTGGTTGAAATCAATGTCAATCAAAAATTTCAGCCAATCAGAGTCCTTCAAAAAATAGTATATAAGGCGGAGTGTGGGAAAAAAACAATTACTCGCTGGTGGAGCTCCTTGTAGGAGGAGCTCCGTTAGTTTGTTGTTTTTTTTTTTTTTTAGAGCGTCGGTTTTTTGTAGGTGGAGGCCTCTTGCAATGGGCCAGAATGGATGGACAATGGCTTCAATCAAGATTGGATTATTTGGAAATGGGCTTCAATCAAGATTGGATTATGACATGGGCTTCAATCAAGATTGAATTATTATGACATGGGCTTCAATCAAGATTGGATTTTATGACATGGGCTTCAATCAAGATTGGATTATTATGACATGGGCTTCAATCAAGACTGGATTATTATGACATGGGCTTCAATAAAAAATTGATTGGAATGCCCGACGACTATCCAGGGCAGAAGGCCAACGCTGGAGGGGTCAATTTGACAGGTAAGTATGTGCTGTTGTTTAATTTATTTTTATTATTGTTTAGTATGTATGTGCTGTTTACATTATTTTTATTATTGTTTTTTGTTTTTCCCTTACCTTATTTTTTTTTTATCTCTAAAAGTGACAGGCACATGCATTGCCTGTTACTTCTAAAAATGGAACAAAAATAGGGGGGGGGGGGGTTGGTAGTTGGGTCAGGGTGCGGTCAGGCGGCCATGGGTCGGTCAGTGCGTGGGTCGGTCGGTGGCCGCGTAGGCCACATGGAGGCCATGATCAGGGGTGGCACAGGCCTCATGGGGGTGAGTGGATCCCATGTGTCCTGTGCCACCCCGCTCACCGCCCGATTACCCCGATCACCTTGATCGGGGTAATCGGGCGGTGGCATAGCATAGGGCAGGCCACATCGGGGTGATCTGGGGTAGCACAGCCTGGCCACATGGAGGTGATGGCTGGGGGTGGCACCAGGCATTGCAGGCCTAGGTCGATCGTCGGTGGTAGGTAAGTTGGTGGGTGGCTGGGTAGGTGGCAGGCCAGGCAGGCATAGTGGGGTAACTGGGGGGACCCTACCTTTTATTAGGGGCACTAGGGGTTTGGTTTGGCCAGGGGCAGGGCAGGTGCCAGGCAGACTTACTGTTAGGTTGGGCAGAGCAGATGTGAGTAGTTTCAGCCAGGGAGGTCTCTCTCTCAGTCTCAGCGTGAGCAGGGTCAGGAAACAGAAAGAGGGAAGGTACAGGCATCTGGTGGTTTTATTAACTGTGGGTGTCAATCAAAAAGTTAACTCGAGGCCCTATTAGCTGGCGGGCGCTCGGAGCTAATGGTCTGGGTGGGTTTAGAATGTTCTCCTGACAACTGTACAGCCTTCCATCATTGATTGGTCAATGATGGAAGACTGTCAGTCATGAAATTGATACATTTATCACTGCCCATGCATATCGTCATTGTGCTGGTGGGTGGAATGCATTAACGGTCAGGGGTCCAGGCCTCATTGATTCATAGAGTCTAAAGATTAGTGTACTAGTCAGTGTAGTGTAATATGATCACACAGGGATGCAGGGAAAGCTACAATAGATACACAGCAGCAGTTAATATATACACACAAGGGCAAGGGGTTATCTTAAAGTGACAGTGTCCCAGGGAATAGTTTGCTTCATTTATTACTGTAATAACACTTGAATGCTGATGTACACATTATATTTAATTGTTTTTGGGTTATTACTAATAAATTATTGTGTTTTTTTATTGCAGGGTCACGAAAATATTTGGGGGGGCGTTTGCCCTGACGCCCCAATGGACGGGCCGTCCCTGTATAGAAGGGAGTTCTGGAATTCTACCTTTAATAGTGTATCCCTAGAATAACAAATCACTTGAACGTGTGAGAAACCTTATTGGGCTTGTTTTTATGTATTAAAACGATATATTTTATGCTATCTTTATTTATGTAGATTTGGGGTCATTAGTGTACAGTTTTTCAGCACTCTGTTAAGCTTTCTAAAATTAGTACAACATTTCCTTCAATCAGAGACTGTCAATCCATCCTCAGAAAAGGCAATTTTCAAGTAGGTAACCTAGTGTAGGCCTTTGTTAGGATTATCCTACTGAAGCAAGAATCTGCTAACTAATTACATCTGCACAGGCTTCAATTGTGATACCTACCACTATAAACTATAGGCCCAAGGATTCCATAGAAAAGGCCCCTTCACCACATCACCTTTAAGATCCAAAGGAAATACTACCACAAGCTAGAGGTATTGCTACTCTGCATGGCTATGCATAGACTCTCATACCTAATTTGTAATAATACTCCAGATATATTTTTTCTACGTGGTGGTTTTATTTTTATGCACCTATTTTCAAAGGGCCTCATTCTATTACCTGCCATAAATCGGCCGTATGGCTGCGATTTTTTGCGGGGTTCAGTTAACTCGCGATTCAATTATACGGCCCCGCAAGGATCTCCTCTTAAGGCCGGCCGCATATCTTGAAACTGGCCGTAAGCTCTGAAATCTAAAAACGCAAAAATAAATTTAAGCCTGCACTGTACAGCTCTGTAAATGCTAGGGATCATATTGGGGGACATGAGGATTAAAAGTAACCCCCTCTCAAGCTTGCACATCAGCCCAAACCCGAGTTCAAATTAACTGTTTATTTTCCGGCTGCGGCGTGGGCGTGTCTGAGGTGCTCCAAGCACTCTGGACTTTTTACATGGATATTTTACGTATATTAAAAAAAAAATATTTTACGGATTTGAGTATAGGGTAATTATGTGCTATTTTTTCTAACACCGAATATCACTTTATAGACTCCTCAAAGTGCAGGATGGCTTTATTTGAGCTATTTTATGTGCTTAATTGGTGCTAGCGGGACCTGTTTGCTGCAAGTAAGCTGCGGCTAGTTTTTAGCCTTGCAGATAGGGTTCCCGGAGCAATAGAATCGCAACCAGGCTTTTCTTACGGCCGATTTCCTTGCGGCCGTTTTAGATCAAAGGCTTTCCTCCGGCGCGATCGGCCGCAAGAGATAGCAAGGCGCCGGCCGCAAGCCTGCCAGAGTCCCCGGCCGGAGGGGAATAGAATAGCCGTAAAGCTTGCGGCCGGTCCTTGCGGCCCCGCAGCGGCTGCGGCCGATAATAGAATGAGGCCCAAAGTCTCCTGAAAGGGTGAACTGAGGGATGCAGAATAATTACGTCTGGTAATTCTACTGGTCCACCTAAGAATAAACCTTATGTAGATATCTGGAAAATGTCACTGTTAATTACATAATGACAATCGGCCAATCTGGTGTAATCTAAGGAAAATGGTGACATGTTGAATTGAGGAAAATGGTGACATGTTGAATTGAGGAGAGAGGGGGTGGGTAAAATTAAATGATTCGTGCAGGTAAGTGGGGAGTGAGGTAAAGTATTTAAGGTGTGAATGTGAGAAGGGATCCGCCCATAATTTCAGGTAATTACCTCGATATTTGTAGTCCAATCCTTCTCCCAAAGCAGCTAGTAGTGTGGCCAAACGTTTTACCTAATTGGTCTGCTAATAGAGCCAATGCATTGTTATATATATAGTATTATCAACCTCAAAGTACTTCTTTGAAACATGTTATAATCGTATTATTGCAGCCATCCTTCTTCAGTAACATTCACACATCATTGTTCTTAGATCACAACATGTGCATACAGTTTTGTTATTTACAATAATTATATATTGACTGAAAAAACATGTAGGTTAACAATTTGTTAGACCTTCCAGGTCAAGTTTTGCTTAGTGCATAAATCAAGAATTCCACCCTGTAAGTATGTGGGAAGAATATGATTATGAGGTATTGATATGTTTGCATTCTGCATAAAGAATACACATCGCTTTGAAACATAATCATCAATCAAAATTTGAGACAATATCAATAAAAGAGATCATATGTTTAGCCTTTTAGTAAAACCGTACATTGTCAGAATCATACTGCATGAAAATCTGCACTTATATATCTATATATCCATGAATGATGTATGCATGACTTTGGAAATGCATACGTGGATAATATATAGTTACATAGTATTTGAGGTTGAATAAAGACTGTTAGTCCATCAAGTTCAACCTTTTTAGATTTCTTCTGATCCTTTTTATATGTGGACTATTTGATAATAATTGTCAATTGATCCAGAGGAAGGCAAACAGAAAAAAAAGCCTTTGAAACTTTGCCAATTGTCCCATAAGGGGGAAAAAAAGCTAAATTCCTTCCTGACCCCAGAGACTTGCGATCAAATTTCTCTCTGGATCAATATTCCTTCGCTAGTTATCTAGGATAACCATGAATGCCCTCTTTATGCAAAAATATATATAACCCTTTTTAAAGTTATCTATCAAATTCTCTGTCACCACCTCCTTTGGTAGAGAATTCCACAGTTTAACCCCCTAACTGTGAAGAACACTTTTCTTTCTTTAAGATGATTTCTTTTTGCCTCTAACCTCAAAAGAATGTCCTCTTGTCAGTTGAAAACCTCTTGGGACAAAAAGTTCACTTGACAAAGCTTTATACTGACCCTGGATGTATTTATATAGGGTAATCATATCCCCTCGTAGACGCCTTTTTTCTAGGGAAAATAAGTTTAATTTGGGTAGTCTTTCTTCGTGACTTAGCCCCGCCATTCCCCTTATTAGTTTTGTTGCCCTTCTCTGTACTTTTTCCAGCTCTAAAATGTCCTTTTAATGAAGTGGTGCCCAAAATTGTACTCCATATTCCAAATATATGTTTAGTGGGAAAATGGATTAGCTTCTGTAAAAATGTAACTTGTTTGCTGTAGTTTTCTCATGGGATAAAATATATCTGTCATGTTCAGGAGGGCCCACTGAACTTTTGGGGACTGTTGGACTGTTGGGCAGGGCCTAAGTTAACATGGACTAGTATTGCCCTGTTGGCATGAGATATTTCATATTGCCTACAGTATCATGGGAGTTGATTTTCTGAAAGCCATCCTGTTTGTGAGGAGCCACCATGTTATACTTGTCAATATGTGATGTATTGATGGTACCCAGTCAGATTTGGTCTCTAAATGCTGCATTTTCCCCAGGGAGTTTTATAAAAAAAACAGGTTATGGTCCTATCCTAAGGGACCATTGCCTGTTCATGTGTTCCTGCATCCCTCGAACTGTCATTCTCTGGGATGACTATGAAGGCTTGGGATATATTTATGTAGCAGAAAGCAGGGGTTTTGGGGTGCACATCTGCCCTCATCTCTGGGTTGTGACAATATCCTCATACATTTCCAATATATGGATGCTAAGGAGCATGAACACTTGATGTACATTTCTGAACCGTGGATGCTAAGTACCATGTGTGGTTGTTGTTCATTTAGGATCTGAGGGTGCTAAGGAACAAAAGTGATTGATGTTCATTAACAATTTATAGATGCTAAGCAACACAACTTGTTCATGTTCATTTACAATCTCTGGGTATTAAGGAACCAAGGCATGGATAAATGTATCAACATTGTCTTCTTATGGGTAACAAGTTCAAGCATTGCTAGCTAAAATAGCAATAACGGCATCTGTTCTAGTAAAATATGAATTGTGGGCTTATTTATGATCGAAAAGAGTAGAGGTGCTCATCTGAGAACAAGCATTACCTAAGTAGAGTTTGTTCTATAGGTCAGGTTACCTACTAAAAGAGCAACCTCTTTAGTTCACTTGTGCCCTTCAGAGGGATCAACCCACCACTGTGTGTCCTTTTCATTACTCACAATGAAGCATTGGCACTTTTAGATGCCACATTCCCTTTGTACAGATAGAAACTTCCTGTGATTTCATAGTCTATTCTCACCTCCGGAAACTAATCAGCAAACAACGAAATTGCAGATCTCACAGAAGCAGAATTGCATATAAGAGTTAATATATTCGAGGAAGTATTCTTTTATTTGTGTAGTCCTTTAAAATAGTATATTTTTAATGTATGACCACAGTGGTACTTTAAGGTCATATCTTCTTACACTTACATTTCCCACTTGACTCCCACATGGTAGACTATTATGCAAACTAAGGGATGCAGGAAATGCAGTAAATATATGCACATGGATTGAGAGCTGGCTAAAAGACAGGAAGCAAAGGGTTGTGGTAAATAAAACATACTCCGATTGGACTAATGTGGTAAGTGGGGTTCCTCAGGGCTCAGTATTAGGTCCTCTCCTTTTTAACATATTTATTAACGACTTAGAAGTAGGACTGGAAAGTATTGTCTCCATTTTTGCTGATGACACAAAGTTGTGCAAGGTAATAAAATCAGAAAATGATGTATTTTCCCTCCAAAGGGATTTACATAAATTAGAGAAATGGGCAATTGAACGGCAAATTAGATTTAATACAAATAAATGTAAAGTTATGCATCTGGGAAGGAAAAATAACCATGCAATTTATAAACTTATTGAAGCAAATCTATTGAAAGGGATTTGGGAGTGCTTGTGGACAACCGTCTAGGTAACAGTGCTGAATGCCAAGCAGCAGCTGCAAAGGCAAATAAACTATTAGCATGTATTAAGAAGTGTACGAAAGCAAGGGAAGCAAATATAATTCTGCCACTATACAAATCTCTAGTACGCCCTCATTTGGAATATGGAGTACAGTTTTGGGCACCACTTCATAAAAATGACATTTTAGAACTGGAAAAAGTACAGAGAAGGACAACAAAACTAATAAGGGGAATGGAGGTGCTAAGTTATGAAGAAAGACTAATCAAATTAAACTTATTTTCTCTAGAAAAAAGGCATCTAAGAGGGGATATGATTACCTTATATAAATACATTCAGGGTCAGTATAAAGATTTGTCAAGGGAGATTTTTGTGCCTAGAGATTTTCAACTGACAAGAGAGCATCCTATGAGGTTAGAAGTAAAAAGATTCCACTTTAAAGAAAGAAAAGGTTTCTTCACAGTAAGGGTGGTTAATCTGTGGAATTCTCCAAGGGAGGTGGTGACAGCAGATTCAATAGATAACTTTAAAAAGGGATTGGATATATTTTTAAATAAAAAGGGCATTCAGGGTTATCCTGGATAATTTGAGAGGGAGTATTGATCCAGGGAGAAATCTGATTGCCAGTATCTGGGGTCCGGAAGGATTTTTTCCCCCTTTTGAGACAATTGGCAAAGTTTCACTTGTTTTTATTTTTTCTGTTTGCCTTCCTTTTGATCAATTAACAACTAATCCGCATATGCAGATCAGAGGAGATCTTAAAAGGTTAAACTTGATGTGCTAAAAGTCTTTTTTCAACCTCAATTACTATGTAACTATGTAACTATGTAACTCCTATACACCCAGAAAGGACAAAATTGCTAAAGAAAACCCCATCGTTTTGAGGTGTTGATGTTTTTTAGCTTGATATGTGGTGATACCATCTATCAACTATTATGAGTAATTACATCTTGGTATATACAACACAATGTTTACCACACTAATTTGACTATAGCATACTTTTACGATTATGGCCCTATTAATGCTCACTTATGCTACCTTCCCTGTTGTGGGTGGAGTGATACACTGTACCTACACCCTTTTTAAATTAAAAGCATATCTAAATTTCCCTGTTTTTACCTATATCGCATCTAACACATGCTGCTTATAGCAGAAACACACATTGCATTGATTAATTCTATACACATACAAACTTATTTTATTTTTTTTTAAATGTGTTTTCCGCACCCTTAGAGCTGCTTACATAGGCAAAGTGATCCTCACAATAGAAACATTGCATTTGGGTATGGATTTAACCCTTTACTAACCTTCAAGCCAGCAGCATTTCAATGCAGAGATTTACAGATCAGTGCCTGGCTCCTCCTGCTTCCTTCTACAGGAGGACTACACATCCCATAATTCCTTCCTGCACAAACTGTCATCACTGATTATTACAATGTATTAAAATGTATTAGTTGCCAGTGATTGGCCAAAACTAGTTACAAATTTTATGCTAATTTTAGCAGAGATACCCAGAGATTTAGCAAACATCAGGGTGAGTTTGTTAATGTTTATTTTTTCATACACTACTGATTCTGCTTTATCAGAGGCATTCAAAACTAAGGAAACTTAAATATGACTTTAAGTTTGTTTTTGTTCTTTCCATAACAAATATATTTTCGCTGTCCCTTTTGCCACACATTTTACCACTTTCAAAAAATATACCCGATATATATAAAATCAAATAAACCAAACAATCCGTAATTCTTCTTCTTTGTTTTAAGAAAATCCACATTGCCGTTGCTTGTCACATTCGCTAATATAATCAATACTAGCGAATTGCCCGTCAAAAAATGACGGCAATGAAATTGTAAGGTAGCTAATGCTGTTTAGTGTGTAATAATGAAATATATAATACATTAATAAATGAATATACTTTACCTATTTTAAAGCATTGTGTGGAAGAGCTGTGAATGTGTTTTGATGTTGCTGCAGCATTAGTGGTGTGGATCTGCTGTGTAAGCGTGCTGAATGTGTGCAGTGTAACACTGTGCGTGCGCGAGACCAAACCGTTAGCGTAGTCGTGTACTTCCGCATTGGCGCGAAATGGCGAGTAATGTGTGTTATACGTTTGTATCGGAATATCCGTAGTTGTTTTGTGGTGTTTTGCGAGTTTCTTGTGGTGTTTTGCGAGTTTAGAGTGCTGTAGCCTCGTTTTCGTTTTGTTCGGCGGCCATTTTTTCTCTCGCTTCGTTTTTTTTTTAGTGTTTAAACTGTTTTATTTGAAGTAAAATCGAGGTGTAAGTTGTATTTTTGAGGTGCTGGGTGCTCCCTCTTGGTGTAGGTAAGTTTTTTATGTATGTGGTGTGTGTATGTATTGTGTTTGACATTTTCTAATGTTCGCGAGTTGCGTCCGAGTGTTGCGAGTCCGTAATGTGTGTGAACGTGTGTCGTATGTTGTTTGCGAGTGTCGTAATGTGTGTGTCGTACTGTTTGGGTTGCGACGTGAAGTTTGCGAGGGTCGCAGTTGCTGGCAAGGAGCGCCTTCGGCGCTCCATGCCAGCAACTGCGGCCCTCGCTTTGCGAGGTCCTCAGGTGCTGGCATGGAGCGCCTACGGCGCTCCATGCCAGCAACTGAGGCCCTCGCTTCGCGAGGGTCCTCAGTTGCTGGCATGGAGCGCCTTCGGCGCTCCATGCCAGCAACTGAGACCCTCGGGCAGTGCCCTCGCTTCGCGAGGGCACTGCCCGAGGGTCTCAGTTGCTGGCAAGGAGCGCCTTCGGCGCTCCTTGCAGCAACTGAGACCCTCGGGCAGTGCCCTCGCTTCGCGAGGGCCTCGGCTCGCTGCGCGAGCCGCGGCCCTCGCTACGCGAGGGCCGCGGCTCGCTACGCGAGCCCGCAGCGTTAGCAACAACTCGTACGCTCACAACTATATATGTGATACTCCAAACAATGGTTATTAGCACCCAACTGAATTAATTATATTTAATTTCATCCAAAATCCCAGTGTTACTAATATTTTATAATTTTATTCTAATTCTATTCTTGGTAGCTATAAACATATTTGTATATTTGTCTAATTATAATTATTGCTATTATCAAATCTGTAGAATTTTATGTGTTGGAATTGTATACAGAAAATATTAATTGTATCTTCATAACTGAAATTTTATTAAAAGTAAAAAACACTATCTATCTATCTATTCACAAAAAAATTGTATGTAATCAAATATTGAAGATTCAGCATTTGATTTTCAGACTGAATATTTAAGAACTTTGCAGGGTTTTCCTGTTTGTGATCAATCCACAATTTTGTGTTTGTTCAGGAGACACTTGCCTGAAGCACAGGCTATTCTGGTGTTGGTTTTTTAGGTCAGCTCTGGAACACCACTGAAGCATAATAAATCTAGCGGTATCTTTCGAATAAATTTTATG
This sequence comes from Discoglossus pictus, assembly GCA_027410445.1. Classification (NCBI taxonomy): domain Eukaryota; kingdom Metazoa; phylum Chordata; class Amphibia; order Anura; family Alytidae; genus Discoglossus; species Discoglossus pictus. The sequence goes on from CM050167.1 coordinate 338,800,839, forward strand.
GCATAGCTAATGCTGACTAAACTCACAGTCAGTCCGATGACATTATAACCTCCAGAAGAATAGAGGCTATCAATTTTAAAAAATGCCTATACTATATTAATTATTGCAAGTATAAAATATGACATTGGTTATGTTAGTATGAATATATAATATGCTCTGTGTTTTTTTTTTACTTCCAATGATGTTGAAAGAACTGTAATGATTTAAGAGTCCAATGGCATCTAATACTTAAATATGTTTAAGAAAATATATGGCAAATATAATTGACTTGTAAAACATTTTATTTTGTAGTTGCAAATTTTCCACTTTGCACATGAGTCATTGATGTGAATTATGAACAAACCTAATGATATAGCAAAACATATACTAGTCTGGAAAATGAGTATAAAAGTCTATACAGAATTCCCCTTGCTTTTATATTTAATTTGTAAGAAAATCAACTAAAGATATAAAATTATATTGGACTATTTTATGGTTCCTTTAATAATTGACTGATAATATTTGCTTTTAGGATGACTCAACCATGCTATAGAGAGGTCCAAAAATAAAAGCTCTTGATGACCAGAACATGTACAATGCAACCAGATAGTTGACCTTCTTCAATACATTGTATGGGACACATCAGCTAATGATGTCCTTGTGGGAATATTATAAAAGTTTTTTTAGATTTGAACAGGAAATGAAGACCCGGGTAAAATTTATCTCACTGAAAAAGTGTTTGTGCTAATACCAGTCCTGATGATTTTTTTTTTGCCATATTGAATAAAACAAATAAAATATGTTACATAAAAATAAAAGAACTTTGATGATTGAGTTCAGAGAGACAGTTAAAAAATGCAACATAAAAGTAGAAATTAATGGTTTGAAGTAGCTGGGATTTATGGTCCAATTAATTACGACTAAAATGCTAATGGGTGCTTTATATCCAAAAATACTTTTTTTTAAAATAGATTAAATAGCATAACATTGTAAAATTTTGATTTAGAAATAAATGAAACTAGTAAAAGGGAGATTGACCACACAGTAAGAAAAAACACACTTTTTAATTTCTGCTTTAAATAATGTAGCCATTAGGAAATGCCCATACACATTTTGACATAGTTGTAGCCAGAGGCGGAGCTACCAGTGGGGCACCAGGGCCCTTTTGCATTTAATTTTTTAGTGTAGAGGCCTCCTGGACCCTCACCCAAGCCCAACTTGCCCCTGCCCCTCAACCCCCTGGGCCTAATGGGCCGCACACCCTGTTAGCCAGTAGTTGATGTGTGCTTGTTAAAAAAAAAACATTTCTACTGAAGCCCCAAGGGGGGACAGGGTGGAGAAGTTTAGCACACTAAGGATATGTATCTGAGAAGAGGTGAGAAAACAAGGGCAAGGGGGAGCAAATAAAATAGGGATGGAAGCTATGTGAGGTAGGTGCTAAGAGGGGTATATATTTCTGTAGTGTAGAGTAGTTCTCCCCCATCCTTGCCCCCTTGCATCCCCTCAGCTGCACCCCCCCCCCCTTCCCCAGAGGATATTGCTGGTAAGTGGAGCATGTGTGTCCTGGGCATTTGCACCGGCAGGAGATAAGGGAATTGGTCTTGGAGAGGAGAGCTGTTATCGGAATGGGTCTTCGAGGGACACTGCTTGAGTTGGCATTAGGGGTGGCCAGTGCAAAAATATTTTTACAATCCTCCCTGGAGTTTGTGATGGGGCGGCAAGTGCAAAAATATTTTTACATTTTTCCCTGGGGGGAAGGCAAAATCTTTTTCCGCCATTGGTTGAAGCTCTTGATAAATAAAATGTTCTGCCAATGTAATGCTAAGACTCCTAAAATTAAATAATTTTCTCTGAGGATATGTACTAGCAGAGCACCACCTTTATCAAATGATGGGTTGGTCTCCTTCCTCCCCTCTAGTGACAACTGTTATTGGAACTCCATAGCTATTTACCTTTGAAATAAAAACACAGCGAATACAATTGGTTATATAGGCCATATATTTATTAGCTGATAATGTTCTAAGAAAATAACCTGGTGCTTCACTAGGTATAGAGTGTAGTACAGTAAAGAATAATAACTACTTGGATATTGCCCCAACTGAAGCCATTAAAGACTCAGCAGTGTCTGTACCACTAAAGACATCGACAGATTTCTAACTAGGCCAGCAAGGCAGTTGCACACAATCACTTTGTGCGGCTGCTTTGCTTTCCTATCCTATCAGGGGCTGCACCTCAGAAAATGTGCTGCAGCTTTACTCCAGACACGTGGTCCCTAACAGGCTAGGACAATTATACTACATATCCAGCCCTACAGATTATGTATCTGCGTACAATGCATTGGGCTGACCCATACAGGGACTATTTATTTGATTTTAGACAGTAGGACCAGAGCTTTTAATTGCTTTTTAATAAAAACAAAGTGCATACAAATATATAGGTATATTACTTACCAAGTAAAACCCAGAAATAGAGATGTCGCAAATAGTTCGCCGGCGGACTGTTCCTGGCGAACATAGCATGTTCGCGTTTGCGGCGAACTGCGAACATATGCGATATTTGACCCGCCCCCTATACTTTATCATTGAGCAAACTTTGACCCTGCAACTCACAGTCAGCAGACACATTCCAGCCAATCAGCATCATACCCTGCCTTCCAGACCCTTCTGACTCATGGACAGCAGCCATTTTGGAATCATAACTAACTTACAGTCTTACTGAGAGGAGGCTGAGTGTAGGTGATACTGCATCAATAGGGAAAACCATAGCTAGGCTACTGTACACAGTGTGCAATACAGTCCTGAAGGACTCTTTTGATCTCTGCTGCAAGGACACCCCTTTGTCTCTTCCCCCCCTTATCATCATCCTCCCCTCACCTTAGCACCCAACACTAACACCCCTCACACTTATCCATAACACCCATTAACCTAACACCTAACCCTAACACCCCTCACACTTATCCCTAAGACCTAACACCCCTCACACTTATTCCTAACATGCCTCACCCTGACACCCCTTACACTTATCCTTAACATCCCTCACCCTAACACCTAACCCTAACACCCCTCACACTTATCCCTAACACCCCTTACCCTAACCCTAACACCCCTCACACTTATCCCTAACACCTAACCCTAACATCCCTTACACTTATCCCTAACACCCCTCACCCTAACACCTAACCCTAACACCCCTCACACTTATCCCTAACCCCCCTCACCCTAACCCTAACACCCCTCACACTTATCCCTAACACCTAACCCTAACATCCCTCACCCTAATACCTAACCCTAAAACCCCTCACACTTATCCCTAACACCCCACACCCTAACCCTAACACCCCTCACACTTATCCCTAACACCTAACCCTAACATCCCTCACCCTAACACCTAACCCTAACACGCCTTACACTTATCCCTAACACCCCTCACCCTAACCCTAACACCCCTCACACTTATCCCTAACACCCCTTACCCTAACCCTAACACCCCTCACACTTATCCCTAACACCTAACCCTAACATCCCTCACCCTAACACCTAACCCTAACACCCCTCACACTTATCCCTAACACCCCTCACACTAACCCTAACACCCCTCACACTTATCCCTAACACCTAACCCTAACATCCCTCACCCTAACACCTAACCCTAACACCCCTCACACTTATCCCTAACACCCCTCAAACTAACCCTAACACCCCTCACACTTATCTCTAACACTTACCCTAACACCTAACCCTAACACCCCTTACACTTATCCCTAACATCCCTCACCCTAACACCTAACCCTAACACCCCTCACACTTATCCCTAACACCCCTCACCCTAACACCTAACCCTAACAGCCCTCACACTTATCCCTAACACCCCTCACCCTAACCCTAACTCCCCTCACACTTATCCCTAACACCTAACCCTAACATCCCTCACCCTAACACCTAACCCTAACACGCCTTACACTTATCCCTAACACCCCTCACACTTATCCATAACACCCATCAACCTAACACCTAACCCTAACATTCTCACACTTATCCCTAAGACCTAACACCCCCCACACTTATCCCTAACACCCCTCACCCTAACTCCTAACCCTAATACCCCCTTACACTTATCCCTAACACCCCTTACCCTAACACCCCTCACACTTATCCCTGTGTCTCTTCCCCCCCTTATCATCAAGGGAGGGGCGAGGATGATGAGGGAGGGGGGAAGAGACACAGGGGAGGATGATGAGGGAGGGGGGAAACAGACACAGGGGAGGATGATGAGGGAGGGGGTAAAGAGATACAGGGGAGGGTGATGAGGAAGGGGGAAAGAGACACAGGGGATGATGATGAGGGAGGGGGGGGAGACACAGGGTAGGATGATGAGGGAGGGGGAAAAGAGACACAGGGGAGGATGATGAGGGAGGGGGGAAAGAGACACAGGGGAGGATGATGAGGGATGGGGGAAGAAACACAGGGGAGTATGATGAGGGAGGGGGGAAAGAGACACAGGGGAGGATGATGATGGAGGGGGGAAGAGACACAGGGGAGGATGATGAGGGAGGGGGAAAAGAGACACAGGGGAGGATGATGAGGGAGAGGGGAAAGAGACACAGGGGAGGATGATGATGGAGGGGGGAAGAGACACAGGGGAGGATGATGAGGAAGGGGGGAAAGAGACACAGGGGAGGATGATGAGGGAGGGGGGAAGAGACACAGAGGAAGATGATGAGGGAGGGGGAAAAGAGACACAGGGGAGGATAATGAGGGAGGGGGGAAAGAGACACAGGGGAGGATCATGAGGGAGGGGGAAGAGACACAGGGGAGGATGATGAGGGAGGGGGAAAGAGACACAGGGGAGGATGATGGTGGAGGGGGGAAGAGACACAGGGGAGGATGATGAGGGAGCGGGTAAAGAGATACAGGGGAGGGTGATGAGGAAGGGAAGAAAGAGACACAGGGGAGGATGATGAGGGAGGGGGTAAAGAGATACAGGGGAGGATGATGATGGAGGGGGATGTTAGGTTATTTATGCCCTTTATGGATTAAAAACAGACTCTGCATCAACTATGTAATTTTCCGTTGGAGTTTTGACATGGATCCCCCTCCGGCATGCCACAGTCCAGGTGTTAGTCCCCTTAAAACAACTTTTCTATTACTATTGTGGCTAGAAAGAGTCCCTGTGGGTTTTAAAATCCGCCTGCCCATTGAAGTCTATGGCGGTTTGCCGGGTTTGCCGGTTCGCAAACATTTGCGGAGGTTCGCGTTCGCGGTTCGCGAACCGAAAATTTTATGTTCGCGACATCACTACCCAGAAACCTTCCATATCCCTGCATAGAAAGCAGCACACTCATTGCCTATTGGATAAGTACCCCACATACAAAAAAATGCCACGGAAAGATAGTATTTTAAGTTTTATGATACTGTCCCAGTGCTTATAATGACTGAGGCCTTGGAAAATTAGTCTCACAGGATAACATAGGATATGGAGAAAGCAATTTAGAGAATATGAATACCTCACATCGCATATTTTAATGGGAAATTTGTGCAGAACAAGGATTGACATAATCATAAAGGAGTTTGCTAGGCTATAAAGAAAATGTGTGTAAAACAGAAATATTATTCTGGGTTATTGATTGAACACTTTAAGAAGCATTTAGGTTCTACAGAGATTTCAAAAAGTACAAGGTTTTGAGAACAAACGATTCAGGCAAAGTCAGTGACTCAAGCAATGAAAATGTGACCTTGCTGGTACAATCTTAAGTGACAAGTATATCAAAATAAACGAAAAGATAGACAAAACTGACAAAACGATTATTGGTACATGACTGAACATGAGTACAAGTTGACATTGATACTAATACTCGTTTTTCTATCCTAGATTACACACACGTTGCCAAAAATCCTGAAATTTAAAATGCCAAATATTAACTGCAGCAGATTAACTGATAAAAATCAACAACCGAAAAAAACTTCAAATAAAAGTAATATGCAATTAACTGCCCTAGAAAGATTAATGTAGTAATAATAGACTTTGCATATTTAAAAAGGCTTTGATTCAAGATTACTGAAGTTACAACAGAGTCGCCTACAATAACGCTATGTATTTTAGAGATGCAGCGTCTTGGGACTGGCTGTAAATGAAATTATATGCTTCATGGTATCATAAAAAAATATGGAGGTTTTCTGGATTTTACTTGGTATACACTGTACCTGTGTATTTAATTATTTCTACTTACTTTGTTTTATTAAGAAGTGATTAAAAGTTCTGATTTTTTTCTCCGTAAAATCAAACAAATATTAAATGATCGGGTCTGCCTACTGCAGCTCATTAAAACAGACTCTGCTGTGCTTGCTGTGCCATGTCTCATACTAACCAATCAGTGACCATCTCTCAGCTACATGCTGCTGAGACGTGCCCCCCTGATAGGCTAGGATGCTACACCCCACATCCAGCCCTACAGTGTCTGTCTGCATATATAAACTATTTATTTGATTTTAGGCAGTAAAAACAGAGTTTATAATCACTTATTATAAAATCAAAGTACATAAAAGTAAATAGATACACAGGTATATTATATACCTAGTAAAATCCAGGAAACTTACATTTTCCTTTAATGAGAAACAACAAGGAATACAATAATACAAATAAAACTTTTCCTTGTAAGTATATATATTTGCAATTGACTGTTGTTAAAAAATCTAAGGCAAAGGACAACTGTAGTTTTGGAAAACATTCACGTTTGAGTCATAAGAGTAAAATTATTTCTAGAGAAAGTCGTCAATTTAGAAGGCTCTGCTTTTCCCATAACTTTCTATTTATATTTTTACATGTATATGATATTGAGAAACAGAGAAGTTATATATAAATTTAGCAACAGACTAACATCATATTTAAGATTCTTTCTCTCACTAAACATGTTTTGCTTTGCCAAAAGTTTTGGTAAAATTAATTTTTAATTAGATATGGTAAGATCAAAGAACCACTGTAGTTGGAGACAAATTATAATTGTGCGCAGTATGTAACAAACCAACAATATTAATAACTATGGAACTACATATAATTAGTTTTATAGAGGCTTCCATGTTGTCTGTTTTGGCACTTTTTCACAGCACCTACATGAGTAAGAATGCTTAGCATACCATAATAAGCAAAGGAAGCAAGGAATTGGTTTTTAATGCTTTAAAAGCTCATTGGCACCTCCTGCTCTCCTCTGTGCACAGCTACTGTGCCGTACCTTGCACTGCAGAGGTGGAGAATATTTACTTACAATAATCAGTTTGCTGTCAAAACAGCAGCAGCAGCCTCTCTCCTTCACTGCCTCCTCCTTCTTTCTCTACTCCTCCAGGCTGGATGGGGCACTGTTACACTCCATGTAAAGTACCGTAACCATATCTGCCCAGTCAATACACAGTTTAGAATCTTGTGTAGTCTTTACCCATTCCGGCCTTCCTGTTGCAAGGCCTGGTATGAATGCACAATTAGAATTATACAGATGCGGTGCCGCTTTAAAAGAAGCCCCCCTATTTGGCTGCCTAGTTCACCTAAGTAGAAAACCGGCCCTGATAACATATATATATATGTATAGGGGTGGAGAAAAATATCTAACACGTAGGAGCTGACAGCAGACAGGCTGTTTATAGGAGTCTGGAAGAAAGACCTTCATAGAGATACATTCAGCTAAAAAATATTTAAGGCACATAACTATTAAATATATACCACAACATAATTTAACTTATGATGGTCAAAAGAGTGGTTGAAGCCTTCTCCGTATAGAGCACAGTAGAAAAATATATGTATACATACATTTATTACAGTGCATCATTTCTCCATATTGTAAATCACAGTACATAATTGCACAAATTTGTATATATATATATAAATATATATATATATATATATATATATATATATATATATATATATATCTTGTAACCACTGGTGGTCCAGTGGTTAGTATTCAGTGCTTTCACTGCTGCAACCTGGTTTAGATCCCAGTCAGTGTATCGAGAGGTCACACCAGTCTGAAGGCAGAGCTGTTTGCTGTGGCCCACTCACACACATTTATTTATCATGTAAAATATAAGCTAAACATTGTAATGTTTAAGAAATATGTTTTTTTTAATGTATGACGTAAACATTTGACTTTTCGCAAAGTATATTTCTGTCCTTTGCCTGGCAGTGATGTTCCTCTATTTAAACCCTTTTTACCAGCTATGTAGACTCAGTTGGGAGTCTTGTATTAAAGCCAGTCCTGCTGCACAATAATAAATAATTACTAACTGAAGAAAGATCCAAAGAGCTCTCTTCTCCTTAAGCATCAAAAAGAGACATGAGTAATTCATTTCAAATGTAAACATTGCTCAGCATGGGAGCCCTCACCTCTCTAAATGTCCAGTCCTTTTAGACAAGATAATGACAATGTTAACCCACAGCTTCGTCTGTCGACTTCAGGGTAGTTACACTGAAAGAGCAATTAGTATTGTGAAAAATTGAGAAGCATTGCTGCTCTGATGCTACAGTTCAAATAAGGACAATAAATTGAGTACAAGAAATATCTGTAAAAATGAATCATAGGTAAATTGTTTAAATACCTAATACATTTTTCAGTATATTGCTGTGATATTACCACCACTATAAATATATACTAGGTTCCATATATTGCCTGTCAATACACTTTTTCCAGTTATACATTTCTAGGACGATTGGCAGATTGACTACCCTTTTGATTAATGTTCTCTGATAATAAAATCTGATATTTTGCTCACCCCATGTAAATCCTCTAGACCGGCTCCTCCATGACTACAATTGGGTGTTCGTCATATCAGTAAGGAAATAAAAAACATTCTATGTACATCTACATGTCTCACGAAGGCTAATAGACTTGTTTTCCTCATAATTTCTCAGTGAACTATGCTTCCACAGCCACTAAGGATTCTGGTTTGTGACATGCAAATAAAGCTCAAAATATACTACCCCTAGTCCTTTTTTCATGAATTGTTCTCAGGCAGCCTTTAAGAAAAAAAACTTAAATTAGGGTACAGTGCCAGAGACCCACTCACAGACTGCAATCTCATTAGTATATGGGGTTAATGATGGTTCTGGCAACTGTGAAATGATGCTGGAGAGAGTACTCAGAGTAGACACTCATGTCTGTGGTTTAGTAGAAAGGTGGCTGAAAAACAAACTCCACTGAATATACAGTACAAAAACATAAAAACACTCTGAGTGCACCTACATGTCTCAAGTAGACCAGAAGACCTATTTTTCCCCATAACATTTTTGATCATAGCAGTTGCTCTGTAGCACACCAATAGTTTTACTGTAAGATTTTTCCTTATTGCATTTTTAAATCTATAACTATTATAGGCGTCTATGGAAGTCCAAATGTAAAAAAAAAAAAAAACACCTCTTCATTGATCAGGAGTGTATTTGTCCAATATTCAGTGAAAAACAACATCATGCTCTTTGTGACAACTTTAGTGGTGAGTCACTCTGAGTGAATGGCTTCCCTATTTCCCTTTCAAATAGGCTTGTGGCTAGAATAACTATAAAGCCAAAATATTACTTTCTTATGTGTTAGATTTAAACCTTTCAGTGCCAGGGGTTGAGGACACTTTGCTTACCCAGGAGGCCTGGAACATTTACAAAATTTTGCAATGCATCTAATTAGTCATGGTTCCTGTCAGCTTGTATTTATATATGGAACATTTTATATTGTTTTTTTTTTCTGTAGAAGTTCATCTACTGATATAGCTGTTATTTTGTAAGTAAAACACAAAACTGTGTTAATAATAATAAAAAAAGTATTTCCTTTGGTATTTTGTACTTTGAGTAAAACCAATACAATCAGTGAAAGTTTAGCTAAAAACCAAATTCCCGAGTCTGCAGAGTACAATGATACAAACAGTTGACTGAAAAAAGCCAAGTAATCTTTTCATGACCAAACATAAAAAATATACCTATTGCCAAAGACCTTAGTGTATATCAACATAAACATATGAAACTATATATTGTCTGAATGTGCAGACTTTAGAGAGTTCAAAAGTACCCAACATATTTAATTCCCTAAAAAACATCCAGTCTAGTGTAATCTTTGCTAAAAGACAATGAGCATGATTCAATTTCAAGCCTGCATCTTGTGGGATACAGGCCATATGTCTGCGTGCGTGCTGTGGGCTCCCGTTCATCTCCGATTTCGGTGCTAATCAATTGAAGAAGACCGCAAGTTACAGTCTTAAAGCCGACTCAGTAAACCATGCACTGGCCTTAGCAGTTCAGGGCGGGAATACGATCAATTAAGCAAGACCGTAATCTCCCATTTCGAAACAACCAATAGACAATGAGACCGCCATCATTAAAACATGGAGGTTACATGGCATTCAATTAGGTTCAGGGGTCTGATATGCGATGGGACTCGCAAACCCTCAATATACGAAATTATGAAAATGAATGCCAATACTGTTCTAGTCCATATGGGTGGTCTGATATGTATTAACTGATTGATTCCTGAGATCAAGATAACCCTGAAATGAAACATAAAAATACATTTATTTTACTGCCGATTTGCAAGCTTGAGACTCTTGTGCAATTAATTCTAATTTCTTTCATTGCTTTACCCGTTATTTATAGTGCAGTATTGATTTTTTATTTGCATTTACAGTGCTGCGGACAGGAGTTAAACCCCCTTGAGGGTCCTCTCTAACACTCGTAGGATTTTCTCCAACATTTGACATTTACTTGTGTGAAATTTGCGGTCTTGGAGAATTGGAACAATTGAATAGCGATTTGTGATTTTATCGATTGTAACTCTTGTGGAAGTGAAAGATCAAAGGCTTTGGGAGGCTGTAAGTTCTGGGTTGAACCATCGCAAAGTTTTCAAGCCTGTAACCCATAAACCACCCGGAGCCCGCAAAAAGACGCAATTGAATAACAAATTAATGTATGGCCTCATTTACGGGCTCCAGTAACTTACGATCGCTCAATTGAAACTGCCTCAATATTTTTTAAACTTTATTTGGATTGCCCCCAGCCCCTATTCCACTAAGCATGAGAGCTGTACTTCCTTAAATGAGGGAAAGGAAGTAAAAAAAAAATCAAATGTCCTAGTTAATTATTCTCCTCTTCTTTTTCTTGAACCAGTGGCAGAGCTAGTGAATGCATGGGTCCAGTGCAAAATAATTTTGGGCCCTCCCTTTCAACTTCTCTATACAAGGTAGTTGGCTATAGGGGTAAATAAAAAAGCCAAACGTATATTTAGGTAGTAAAATCCCCCATATGGTGATCATAAATCGTTGCAATAAAATATTTATCTATCCCTCTAAACTAATACATTAAGAATACACCTTTACTCCAGGCCACTGTTAATAGACTGTCAGCCATATTAATATTAATTAATAAGATGATCATTTAAATAACTTTTTATATTTTTTGGAATTTATAATTTTTATTAGAAAGTATACAAAAAGAAAGCATTATGAACAACTGAATTTTGTAAGTTAAGTTACGTAAATGTTCACAATAAAACATTATGGAATTGTTAACTGACTGGACCTTCTTATTATACATTTTTAGTTATTAAAGTCTCTATAACATGACTAGAGTTACACTTCAAGAAAAAGAAAAACACACAAAAAAACAAATCAAACAGTATACAAGAATGAAAAAGAAAAAATAGCAAAAATCAAATCAGTTAGCTGAACCATACTGCTGCTAACCTGAAATAGGGTAAAGCTAAAATGACCACCACTAAGTGGGCCCAAGATAAACCTTAAATAAGAATACCACAATTCTCCTCGAGTTATAGTTACCTCCATATCACAGCTGAAAGATTTCCAGGCCCCCTCCGCCTCAAGCTCCTTCCCGGTGACAATTTAGCAAGATGTAGATGCCATATTAGGGGGATACTAAATAATGATGGTAACCAAGGTTTCCAAATTGCCTGAAATTGGGGAACACTGTCTATGATAATGTGGGTTAATCTCTCATTAATAAGTAAGTAATTGATCTTTTTAATTACCTCCTGAAAATGTAAAGTCGATGTCTTCCATCTACTACCTATATGTATTTTGGAAGCCAACACCATTAATTGAAATAATTTATTCTGTGAATTAGAAAGGTTCTTAAGATGAACCCCCAGCAGGCGGGATTCTATTGAGGGTGAAACTACCTTCTTGAAAAGTGTGGAGGCTAGTTGGGCTAATTGTCCCCATATATTCTGGGTATATGGGCATGACCACCAAATGTGAATATGATCCCCTAATTGTTGACATCCCCTAAAATATTTATTACTATCTTCCATCTACTACCTATGTTTATTTTGGAAGCCAACACCATTAATTGAAATAATTTATTCTGTGAATTAGAAAGGTTCTTAAGATGAACCCCCAGGAGGCAAGATTCTATTGAGGGTGAAACACACTTCTTGAAAAGTGTGGAGGCTAGTTGGGCTAATTGTCCCCATATATTCTGGGTATATGGGCAGGACCCCCAAATGTGAATATGATCACCAAATTGTTGACATCCCCTAAAATATTTATTACTATCTTGTGGATTACATTTCTGTAATTTGTCCGGTGTGCAGTAGGCTCTATGTAGAACCTTGATAGATGTCTCTAAAAGAGCCGTTAGGAGAGCCTCTAGATAAATTGAACAGGATTCTGTCCACTTGTTCGAATCCCAATCTACCCCTAGGTCTTTTTCCCATTGTAACAAAAATGTGGGTTTCTGGCAGCCGGTAGTGTTGTTAAAGGCTTCATAGAGTGAACCCAGTACGCCTTTGGTAAGAGGGAAATTTTAGCAAATAACAGACATCCAGGAGGCCCTGGTTCTCTTGATGTCCTACTGACCCAGCTTCTGATTTTTAAATAGTTATAAAATTCCATAACGGGCAAGTCATAGGTCAACACATTGTTATTGAAAAACCAAGTATCCGGTCAAGGTTTCTGGAGGTCCACCAGAATTTAGAGATGGCATTTCAGTCTGCAAAAAATTGTGGGAAAGACATAACTGACATGAGTGAGACAAACCCGAGCTAAGTCGATGCCTGGAATTGGCCCACTCCCAAGAGAGAAGAGTTAGAGAAATCATAGGATTTGGATGGGTTGTGAAGGGGGCTAGATCTTTAGGGATCCAAATCAGCTTATCCCAGCTATGAGGACATTTTTGCTGGTTTTCCATGAAAACCCAGGATTGCTGGTGCATTGTGGAGTGCGTTCCGGGCAAATGAGCCAGTTGAGAGGCTTTGAGATAGAGACTCAAGTTTGGACATGCGAGTCCGCCTCTATTTTTATGTCTAAGCATCACCTACTTGGAGATTATTATTATTATTATTGTTATTAGCCTTTATTTGTATCGCACCAACATATTCCGTTGCGCTGTACAGGGGATGAGAACAGGAAAAATACAATATTAAACTTCAGAAAGGGGGCCCTGGTTTGAGCTTAGAATCTTTATAGAAAGTACTTTTTTCGAAAGCACCATACAAGGTTGCAAGCTCACTACTTACAATCTAAAGGGAGTGAAAAGAGGGAGAGACCAGGGGAAGAATAAGGATAAGGAATAACAAGGGTCAGGAAGGAAATGTGAGATGTATAGAAAGGTGAAAGGTTCTATTGTGTAATTTTGAATGACCCCTAGTGGTGTGATAATAGTCAGAAAATAGGAGGTCAGGTGACTTTCATGCCTCTATAAATTTAATCTAAATTGGGGTGGGTGGCTGGAGAGGGAGGGAGGGGAGTGGTTACAGGATTTTGCAAGAGTAGCAGTGAGGTTGGTGCAGATCAAGGTGAGACTGAAAGGAAAGCAATATGGGAATATTGAGTGAGGGGCAGATAGGTTGGGTGAGAGAGGAGAAAGAAAGAGGTATTGGAAGGCAGGGCAGGGAAGGCCATGTGTGAGGGAGGGGATATAGATAAGTAATGCGGGCCATATATGGTGGGGGAGGGCACAAAGGAAACAGGAAACATTTTAGAGGATTGAGATACAGACATTTATAGCCAAGACATAATAAGCATACAGTAGTAATACTGATAAAGACACAGCTCTTGGGATGGGGCAATTCCACCGTCTTCTCTATACCTTCTATGGGGTGATGTTGCCAGGGTCTCAGGATTTTGCCAGTGTTGCAGTGAGGTTGGTGCAGATCAAGGTGAGACTTCTATGGGGTGATGTTGACAATGTCTCAGGATTTTGCCAGAGTAGCAGTGAGGTTGGTGCAGATCAAGGTGAGACTTCTATGCAATGATGTTGCCAGGGTCTCAGGATTTTGGCAGAGTAGCAGTGAGATTGGTGCAGATCAAGGTGAGACTGAAAGGAAAGTAATACAGGAACATGGAGTGAGGGGCAGATAGGTTGAGTGAGAGAGGAGTGTGAGGGAGAGAAACAGAGGGAGATATGAGGATGTTTATTTCCCCATATAAGCCTAAAAATGCTATTCTGAAATGTATCCAATTCTTTAAGTAAAATTGGAATGGGAAGAGTCCTAAAGATATACAGAATCTTAGGGAGGATGCTCATTTTAGTATATGCTATACCAGTTTTACACCCAGGTATTTTAAAAACTATGTTGGGCCAAAGTAAGTTATAAACAGATTTAAGAGTGTCGATGTCAGTTTGAGACATAACTAGCCCCAGAGCTTCAGTTTTCTCTAAATTTAGCTTAAGGCCTGACATTTTGCTAAACTCGTTTATGATGGACATGAGTGCTGGTACAGAGTAAAGGGGTCTGGTCAGGGTGCATAATAGGTCGTCTGCAAAAAGAAAGCATTTAAAATGCTGAAGACCCACTTGTACCCCATAGATTTCAGTTTTGGATCGAATTGTTTGCGCTAGGGGTTCCATAGCGAGTGCAAATAGCTATGGTGAAAGTGGGCACCCCTGCCTAGTCACTCTTTGAATTCTAATTTTAGCTTTATGCTCTCCTGGCAATTTTAAATGAGCTATTGGGGAGTCATACTATCTCCTAAGCTGGTTGATGAAGCGTCCCCTGAATCCAAACTTGTTTAGCATTTTATATAGATACGACCATTCTACCGTATCAAAGGCCTTCTCAATATCTAGAGCCAAAAGGCACAGCTGGGTGCCAGATTTGTGCACTAGATATTGAGTATTTTAAACCCTCCTGACATTTTACCCATCCTCTCAGAACGGTATAAACCCTGTTTGATCCTTATGAACTAGATTTGGTAGGAATTTAGAAAAGCGCTTGGCCATAATTTTGGCCAAAATCTTAACATCCCCATTGATCAATGAAACAGGGGTGAAAATGTTTAACCTCTAGATTATCCCTGCCCTCTTTTGGGAAAACAACCAGGTCAGCCTGATTTAGTTTGGGAGGAATGGCTTCCCCATTTAATATCACATTAAATAAAGACGTTAGATAGCGGGTAAGAAGGTGTTCGAATAGTATAGATTAGTGAAGCCGTCTGGCCCTGGGGATTTGCCCAATTTGAGACCTTAAATAGTGATTTTAACTTCCTCTTGGGATACATCCAAGTTTAAAGTGGTGGTCCGGTATTGTGGGAAGATCATGTAAGTTTAGGAAGGAGTCTATATCTTACTCACTACAATCGGATTGGGAAGAATAAATGAGTTGCTAAAAGTTTTGGAACGTCTTTTGGATGTCATTAGGACTGGCAGAAATTTGGCCATCAGCCATTCTAATCTGAGTGGTTCTATATTGGGAAAATGTATTGTTAATTCTTCTAGCTAGTAGAGAATCAGGCTTCTTTGCCTTCCACAAGTGTTTCATCTTTCTCATTGACCGTTCACAA
Source organism: Discoglossus pictus (assembly GCA_027410445.1). Classification (NCBI taxonomy): domain Eukaryota; kingdom Metazoa; phylum Chordata; class Amphibia; order Anura; family Alytidae; genus Discoglossus; species Discoglossus pictus. The sequence continues at coordinate 338,816,579 of CM050167.1, forward strand.
TATGCCATCTAATTCTAGCCTTGTTTTGTCTTTTTGCTTGCCTCCTGGTTTGATTCTGTAGTCTCTTTAGTCTTTGTAAGGTCTGCCATCTTTTGCCTAAGAATTTTTGTTTGGGTTGAGGCCAGCTTAATTCGGGTTCCCTGATAAAGGCCTTGTGGGCAACTCAGAGCAAACCGGCTCCTGTCTCGTGTGAGGAGTTGGTCTCAAAAAATAAATTTATATCTTTGGCAATTAATTCCATGCTACTTGCGTTGGAGAATAAAAATTCATTTATATTCCAGGTGTAGGGAGGTAGTGATTTTGGACCCAAATATAGCTCCATAAGAACAAGGGCATGGTCCGACCAAGGGCAGGGAACAATCTCAGATTTCAAGATAGAATCATATAGGGCTGACCTAACAAGGATAGTACCTATCCTGGAATATGAAAAGTGGGTAGGAGAGTAGAATGGGTCTGAGGTAAGGTTTAGGTCCCCGCCAATAATCAATTTTCCCAGGTCCTGTGTTTCAAGTATTTTCAGCAGGGCAATCAAAATGTTATAGGGGGAGATCATAGGGGAATACAGGGAAGCTTTGGAATATAATATTCTGACCCCCATAACATTTCCAGTCAACTGACATAGTTAGCGTCTTTGTCTATGATTGTATTCTCTAACTGAAAAGGGAAATTTTTATGTAAAAAAATTGCACAGCCAGCCCTTGTAGTAGGAAGAGTGGCAATAATTTTGTATATTTTTCATGGTGCCCATAATCTTATGGTCATATTTAAATTGTTCAACTTTAAAATCTGCTCAGATTTGCTGTGGTCAAGGGCTGTTAGTGTCAAAATAGCCCAGGCAGATATTTCCTGCAGCTGATATATGTAATGTTTCTTGGTTTTCTTGGTGAAGAATATTTGAATTGTAATGATGAAAGAAACCTCTCATTTGTGATATACAAGCTGGAGTTCACAAGAGTTGCTCCTGTATTGATTTTCTGTACACAGTAAGATACGCTCTCTTGTTGAGATATAAAATCCATTAGAAATAAGATCTGTACACACTAAGGTCAGTGCATTTAAGTGCATTTAAGTGTAAATTTCATTAAGTCTGAAATAGATTTTCCACAGATTTTTAAAACCATAAATATGCTGTTTTAACTCTTATGATATTTTAAAGCCAATAGGATTCTGGAAAAGATGTAAATACAGACAATACATTTAGCCTAATATGAACTCTCATGTATACGGACGGGTACATTTAACACATATGTTTAATATTATAGTGTAATCATAGCAAAAGGTGACCTGATTTACTGGAAAGGGACACATGGACAGTGCAGGATGATAAGAAGTAGGTCTTTGGAATATTTTGTTTTCATAGTTGGAAAAGAAGTTGAAGTATTAATAGATGTGTGACTATGGGTCACTCATTTTTATAATCTCTTGCATGCAATATACTCAGTAAATAAACCAACATGGCTATAAACACAGCTACTAGCTAAGCAGTAGTAGTAGAGACATCATTTTGGATCTCGAAGAGAGTATAGGTGTTTACTTATTACAATACTAATTTTTCTTGTGCGAATAGAGAAAAAATTATATTTTGTGCAAAGCCAGAGTGATGTTGCCAAACAGCCAGATTTTGTACCTACACAAAATGAATTTGATGTTTTTTTGGTACAGCCTAAAGTTTATCTATTCATGTGCAGATTTACATATCTAGCACTCGAAGGCACACACTCCTTAGAAGCCACAGGGAGCCAAGCACATGTGCATCTCTTGATACCATGCTGCTCCACCAGCAGCTGTAGTTCTAACAAATCAATTGTGCTGCACTAATACTTATTTATATATATATATATATATATATATATATATATATATATATATATATATAATGTATTTATTAATTAGCATTTAATGTAAATATCTCATGGTACTATCTAGAGCAAGGGTGGGCAAGTCCTTAAAATGATCTTTTTCTACAACATATGTTTGTTCATATAAAGGGAAATAGTGTAATAGATATATGTGATACATGCACATATGTAAAAAACTCTCTAAAAGTAAAATCTTGAATGGAAAAAAGAAACAGAGGACTGGAAAAGGGATATTGTGTATATTCAAGTAAATACAATCACTCACAAACATCATAACATATAAAAAACTCAAACTTATTCAGTTCACAATATAAAGCATGATTCCTCTTAAAAATAAGGGCAAGAGACACTCGTTATTGCTTTGTTTATTTTACTATAATGCAGCATACTACAAGTTGTTGGGGAAAATATCTCATACTTACCCCACGTCCCACACTCACTCGCAGGCAGACACCAAGAAAAACAAAGTCCTCTGGTTCATCATTATTAGAATTTATTATTAGTAAGAAATGTGTAACAACAGCAATACCCAACATGGCATGCTGCTGGTCCAGATGGAAACATGACTACAACTGAAATATATACACACACACACACACTTTTATATTTGTTTACATAACAAATTAAATAATCCATTCTTGCAACATGGTACAACCCGCTAACAACCAATGAAAGTTTACTATTTCATTTCATATACATTTAACTATTTCATACCTAATATCTTGCAATGGAAAATTACTGATTTCACAGCCTATATCCCTGTCAAATATCACACTAACGGAAAAGAGTGCTAATTGTATATATATACACTAAAAAGGTAAGAATATTTGTATAATTTTCCGCAAAACAATCTAACACTTCAGACCACAAAAGAACCACAAAAGAACTCGTAGCAAGAGAGGCAGGGCCTATGTGTCAAACATAAATAAACTGAAATGTAAATGTATTGTGAGGAACCTCCCTGGGAAGCACCCCTAGGCAGCTGATGTATTCGCCAGGTTATAAATCCAGTTATGCATCTATCATAGTACTTACAGTATATTATTATTGATTTATGCCTATATTATTATTATAGTTTATTTATAATGTGCCAACATATTCCGTAGCGTTGTACATAAATTAAGTTCAGACAAAGATAAATACAGATTAACATTTAGCAAAGCAAGGAGGGCCCTGTCTTTGAGCTAGAAATCCAATGTCCATGGTGAATTCCCAAAGTACTTAGGATAGAAACTCGCAGACTTACAATCTAAGGAATAGTGAGTGGTAAAAGAGGGAGAGAGAGGTGATAAGCGTGTTAGGGTGGAAGGTGATACGCTTCTTTAAAGAGATGCGTTTTGAGTGAGGTTTTAAATGTTTTGAGGCAAGAGGATAATCTGGTGGAGTGAGGCAAGGAGTTCCAGAGACTAGGGGCAGCACAAGAAAAGTCCTGGAGGTGGGAGTGAGAGGAGGTGACAAGAGTTATAGAAAGAAGAAGGTCATTATCAGAACGAAGACCTCACATCTAACCTCTATGGTTGCTATTTATCAAACATTTTTAAAAATGAAGAATGAAAAACTGGAGTTGATTTGCCCATAAGACTATATATTTTTCTTCTGATCAGTGTAAGTTTGCCTGCCCTAACCACTACAGGGTAGTAGGCAGATAAATACTGTTATCTTGACAGAGCAGGGTGTCCAAAATACTATACAGTGGTACTTTGATACTCGTCTGCCTTGGAACTCATTGAATTTGGTAGTCAACATGTTTGGATGAGCAGAAATTGCTTTGACATTCAATGCTTTCTCTGTACTTGTCGCGCTTGCTATAGCCTGTATGAGTCAAATTAGATTAACCCTTATTAGAACATGTTATTTGTTGTGTTTGGCACTTGTGTCTTCTGGAACTGTTATGACCCAAGGATTTCAATATCTCAGAGCCCAGCAAGCAGTTCAGATCTGAGCATCATTTCAGAAGAGGCAGGCACCATCAGACCCCTTTTCTTAGGGTCTAAGAAGCATACAATATGAACCCTTCATTAGTACAAACAGACTAAAAATCACAAAACACCATCCCCTAGTTCTATAGCCAAACCCCCATCTCTAGATCTCCTTTTACAGAGGACCATAAACTAACCTCCCCCTTTATGGCTATTTGAGGCCAGGGAGGATGCACGCCTGACCGGCTCTGAGTACCATATACATTCCTGTAAAAAACTTAACCTTTTGTCCCATACATGTCTGATATAGCTTTATATAATATTAGCAAATATATCATTTAAACTATTACAAGGACCCCAAACCACCTTATTACACATACTACATAAAAGGGAAAAATGACACATAACTGAAAGACAAATTGACACAATCATTAACATACATCTTCATGTCCATTTGATAGCCTTTGATATTAGCAAACAAATGTGATAGAGTCCAAAAAACAGAGTTGCTTGTGGGGTGCAGGGCCCCAAAATCAGTCATGACAGGAATTAATTAATGTTGAGTACAAAGGTACCACTATACTTAAAATGTACGTTTTAAAAGCAATATTTTTTTTATATAAAGATTTTATATATATATATATATATATATATATATATATATATCAATAAAGCCCTATTTAATTAGCACTATACTGATCCATGTGGTGAAAGAAAAAAATTCAACTGAATTGTAATACTTAAATAAAATAGTATATGATAATAAATCCAGTTCAGATGACTAACTTATCACCTCTCTCTCCCTCTTTTAACACTCACTATACCTTAAATTATAAGTCTGCGAGTTTCTATCCTAGGTACTTTGGGAATACACCATGGACATTAGATTCCTAGCTCAAAGACAGGGCCCTCCTTGCTTTGCTATATGTTAATTTGTATTTATCTTTGTCTGAACTTAACTCATGTACGGAATATGTCAGTGCGTTATAAATGAACAATAATAATAATGATGCAAGGTGTCTTCTTCAGGGCCAGTGAAAGGGAATGGGTGTTGTGTCTATTTTAATCTTATCCAGTGAACAAACAATGGCTCTAGACTTCTGCCTATTCTATCCACCTTCACTCCTCCCTCTACACACATCCCCACCAGCTCTCAGGATGTGATGTAACAACCACATGGATTCCTCTATTCATAAACAAAATTTTCAAAAACATTTTCTCAGAAATGTTTTTTGTCCGTGGTTTACACAGCTATTAATACTATTAACATAGTACATACTTTAATAATACGTGTCTTTTTTAACTGCACTGGTCTTTAACAAGCCTTATTTGCAATACCCAAAGGAAGTCTATAAGGCCCTTCCAATGAGCAATGTTATGTACACATTATTATTATCTTTATTTGTAACGCACCAACATATGGAATGTTTCTGGATGGTAATAGGCATGTAATATACCTGTGTATTTATTTACTTGCATATACTTTGCCACTATCTGGGGTTAGGAAAAACTTTTATTTGTTTCCCCTTATAAAACAATCAGATTTCTCCCTGGATTAATACTCCTTCTCTAGTTATCCACGATAACCCTAAATGCCCTTTTTCTTAAAAACTATATCCAATCCCTCTATCGAATCCAACCTCCATTGATAGAAAATGCCACAGTTTAACCACCCATACTATGAAGAACTCTTTTCTTTCTTTAAGGTGTAAACTTTTTCCTTCTAACCTTTATCAAGTCATGTCCTCTTGTCAATTGAAAACATCATGGCACAAAAAGTTCACATGACAAAGCCTTATATTGACCCTGGATATATTTATATAAGGTATATAAATTTAGGTTAATCTTACTTACTAATTTAGCCAATTACTAATATATTCCCTTTTTTATGTTTGCTGCCCTTCTCTGTTTATTTTCCAGATCTGAAATGTCCTTTTCATGAAGTAGTGCCCACAATTGTACACCATATTCCAAATGAGGACATACTAGGCACTTAATACATGCTAATATTTTATTTGCTTTTGCAGATGTTGCTAGGCATTAAACACTGTTACCTAGGTGGTTGTACAAAAGCACTTGCAAATCCCTTTCAATATCTGAAACCCCTATATTTGCTCCATTAGGATTATAAATTGCATTTTATTCATATTACATTTCATCTACCATTTATTGGCCCATTTTTCTAATTTATGCAAAACCCTTTGGCAGGAAAGTACATAATTTTCTGATTTAATTACTTTGCACAACTTAGTGTCATCAGCACAAATGGTCACACTATACTTTCCAGTCCTACTATTAATAAATATGTTATAAATGAGACGACCTAATACTGAACCCTGAGAAACCCCATGTCATGCCCAGGACTGGACTGTTTTTGGACTATGGCTTGGGTCTGGACTGGGAATACGTTCTCCTGTTTATGGTTAAAGTTATGTATTTTTATTGCTTATGGTTTAAATATGATTACACTGTTATACTGTATGTATGTTGGTTTATGTATTAAGTTTTATGTTTTATGAATTATTGTAAGAAACATATTAGCTAGTCTGCAGGCTATTGCAACAGCCTATTATGTTACAATGTTGTTATCTGGTGATAACTCATTCAGGGCACCTAAATATAATCAACAGGATGATATTACCAATTTAATCTCATCAGAGGTACAGAGGTTCCCAGTAAACAGGGGGCAGCCTATTATGTTACAATATTGTTATCTGGTGATAACTTACTCAGCCCATCTAAATATAATCAACAGGATGAGATTAACAGGGTTTTCCAAGTAAGCAAGGGGCAGCCTATTATTTAGGGATGGGGCTTACTGATTGGCAAGCCTGTGTGCCAGAAAATTGTATACAATGTGCCAATTAATAAAGCTATGTCAGTGGTATCTACTTACAAAGACAATGTGTAAGTGTCATTCTGTGCATTAATCCTAATTCTAAGGGTTTATATGCTGTTTCTGATATTCTGGTCTGCTGAAGCAAGTTCCTGGACGTGGTTCCTGTGTATGGTCCATCTTCTACTATCAGAGGTGTACAAGGACAACAAAATTCTGCTGGATAGGTTTGAAATAGGTTCTTACCAAATCCAATTAAAGTAGCAGATTGTGACACCCCACTTACCACATTAGTCCAATCTGAGTATGTTCCATTTACAACAACCCTTTGCTTCCTGTATTTTAGCCAGCTCTCAATCTATGAGCAGATATTTACTGCAATTCCTATATCCCTTAGTTTGCACAGTAGTCTTCCATGGGGCACTGCATCAAAAGCATTTTCAAAATTAAAAAAGACTACATCACTGAGTTGCCGTGGTCCAAGTTCCTATTAACCTCCTCATAGAAACTAATTAGATTTGTTTGACATATCCTATCATTTATAAAACCTTGTTGACTCCTACTTATAATCTTGTTCGAATAGACATATCCCTTTTAACACTTCTAAAAGCTTTACCAACACCGAAGTGAGACTCACTGGTCTAAAATTCCCTGGATTTGTTCTTTCTTCCTTTTTAAAAATAAGTATCACATCTGCTTTTCTTCAGTCATCTGGTAGCAACACTGTAGTGAGTAAGTTTTGAAAAAATAGATATAATGGTTTTTGTTATTACAGAACCTAGTACCATCAGTACTTTTGGATGTATTTCATGCCATCAGGACCTGGGCCTTTATTAACATTTATTTTCTTTCCAATTTCTTTTGGATTTCTTCCTGCATTAACCAATTTTTCAGTGACGTTAGTGTAGCCCCATTTTCTTGAAGTGCACCAACCACTGGCACCTCCCTATATCTCTTCTGCCTTTTCCTGATCACTAATTATCAGATGGTCTTTGCGCATTGTAATGTTCCTATAGCTTCCTTCCTGGCTATCTTCCCATTAATTGATTCAAAATAAATAAATAGATATAATACATATCTAGTAAAACACAGAAATCTTCCATGTCCCTTTAAACATACATCAGAGGGTGCCATGTGAGATATAAGTAACAAGACTATTGTAGCTGTTAGATTGTATTTCACTTTGATTGCATGATATAGTCGTCTGCATATTAAAGTGGATTACTTCAACACTATTTAAATATTAAGCGCAGGAGAAACAGATGAGAAAATCAGTTCAACATAAGCTGCTCAATTATATACCAATCATACCTAGAAAAAGGCATCTTATTTTCATTATATAGCAAAACTAAAGCAATCTTATTCATAAAGACAAGATTCAAATGTATGGACCTTTGTGGGAGATTTCTCCTGCATACCAATAACCATGTCAGCGGTAGTATATCAGAGTAGAAAAATAAATTATACAGCTGACAGCAGAATGGGTTTTATGCAAACACAAACACACATAATGAGCACCCTGAACTGAACCTTACCTACTAACTAAAAATCAGCTTCTCAGGACATATATTCAATATGATATAAGTGGTATAATTAAGTCAGGTAAACACATGATTTTATTTTACGGTTTAAAATTTTAATGTAATAACTCCTTGTTTGGTGACAGTCGAGTGAGTAAAACAAACGCTGAATAAACAATATTGTATCACTTTCTGCTTCGCACTGAATATATCTTCATTCCTTGATTATTCTATACACTTTTTATTTTCATGCAGCAGCTTTGCTTTTTAACAGTATTAAATCTTTCACCAGTGAGCTTGGAAGCCAACACAAAAGAGGGGAAAAAAAAGATTAAATGAACTCAGTGTGACCGTTCTTGGCTCATGATTATTGATGATTGTTAGAGTGATGATGTTTTCGCAGTGGCCCAGGCGCACTAAAGGCCATTAATTCAGGAAAAGTAATGTTGCTTTGACTTAAGCATTGTCAGATTGAACTTTCTCTCGCTTAACGATCCACTCACTAAGGTAATGAGATTAAAAAAACGGTCTGCTTAACACATTTAAGCACAGGTAACTTTGTTATGTGAAGATAATTATATATCTTAAATGACCACTGCAGTTCTAGTAAAACAACACTTGTTTGTGAAGTATGCAACAAACTAACAACATTAGCAGCTGTGTACGCCATGAACATAAAAACATTATTAGAGAATACCTGAATTTTTGAAGATTTATGGGTTCACACTACCAACTTGATGAGTAAGTATATTGAGCACCCAGCAATACTGTTAAGAGTTTGTTCACTGCATGTATGCCGCTTGGATAGTTATTATTTTTGCTTAATATTTTCTTTATGTGTCCTGTTCCACTAGCTAATAAACTGTAAAAAGTGTGTTGAAAGCAGTCTGGAGACACTTCACTCTTAAAAATAGCTTGAATTTCTAATAAGTGAAACATTCATGCAAAAGCAGAATCAACCCAAGAGCTTAAAATTGACTCAACATAAGTAGTGTTATGATCTCCACCTGATATGATCTTCACCACTTGTTCTTAATTACCCTTTGATCTGGTAAGAATGTTGAAGGTTAGAATGAGATGGGGGATTATTGCTATGAAATTGGACAAATATCATCCGCTTTTAGTTACATAGGTTATTCTTAGGACTGGACGTTTTTCCTGTCACTTTCTTTTCTGAAGGAATAGAATAGATAGCATGTAAAATGTCTTATGTTCTGCCATTATTATGTCTTTATCAGTTAAAAAATCAATTTATGAAGATATATTTGTAAAATGTGAATGTAAGAGCATGTTTAGGTAGTAAAATATTTTTATGCATATGCTTGTTGGTGAAAGCATCCATTATAATGTATTGAAGGTTGCATGTATGAGAGGGGTTTTAAATTTTGCAGGAGCAGGGCTTGCATTTTACTTGCAAGCAGAGTACTACTCAGCATGTGCCAGGGAAGCAGGTAGGTTTGAAATACCAAATTATCCAACACATTTCTCTCTCATATACCGCTTCTCTCTCAGGATTGGCTCTATCTGCTAAACATGTTTTTGTGTTTTGCTCTGTTAATGTGTGTATTTGTTTCATACTTCACAGACATTTGATTTTTTTCCAAAACTTGTCCTTTAAAGGGAAAGTTTTACCTAAACACAAGCTTTTTGTTTATATGAAGAGTTCACTTACAGAAGTTCTACTGCCTTTTATTACTACAAGACCTCTGGAAGTTAAGGGAGTTGGGAGTTGAAGAGTAACAATGATGGTCCCTGCGGGAGAATACTGTTCCCGGGGGGATACTTGACCGAGGTGGACTTCCGATGGCGTCTGGGGAATGAGGTGGAAGTGAGGCGCCGGCACCGCCCACATGGATCACGAGCGACATTTTGCCTCCCACTTCGGACAGCTTTGCAAGAGACAGCCGCGGGTATTAGTTGTGTGGGTTAGCAGAAGCTGCACAGTCAGGACAGGCTTCTCAATCTTCCTCAAGTTTATACTCCAAACATAGTTTTGTCCTGTAGTGTGTGTGTATGTGTTTTGTATGCATTTTGTTTTATCTTTGGCTATTTCTTGTGAGTTTTGCCTGGGGGTATGGAGTCTAGTCAGGCTGGAGCCATTGAAAGGTTATTGGCTCAAGTGAGGGCAAAGGCCATCAGCCACAGGGTAAGGATGTTGGAAGACAACAGGATGCAGACAGTGAGATACTAACCCAGGCTGCTGCTGACCCCTCCTTGTACACCAGGGACCAGCCTGAAGTGGCTGTGTCCTCTGGGGGTGCTGGGGGCCCTCTTCCCACAGGGTCAACAGTCAGAGAGAGGAAGCAGCTTGCACTACACAACATCCAAATTAGCAAGGAGGGTCTGGATGAGTGGGTCCCAGGCTAGCAGGGAATTCATGGGCTTCGCGGGCGGGCATATCATGGGGGAAACATTTCCTGACCAGTTTGTTCGGTGCTGTTCATTCATCTGGCGGTTATAAGGAGTGCGTATCGCATGTACGGCAGCATAACTTTTAGTGGTGGAGATACAATGAAAGCTTCCGTCAGTGTATGGCTAGCAGACCGGCCATGTCCTGGAACAGCAAGGCAATCGCACACTGGTTGAACAAAATGACCCCTATGCATGTGGCAATGCCCTTTTGGCCAGGGGTCGTGGACCCAGATCACGATACTGCAAGTGTCTCAGTTAGGAGGGTGTGCTACTTGTTCAATGAAGGAGTATGCAAATGGGCCCCGAATTGCCGGTTCAGACACGTATGCTCCGTTTGCGGCGAAGAACACTCAGTGCTCAAATGTGTCAAGTCAAAAGAGTCTGGAAAAATAAGTGACAACGCTACAAAGGGGCAAGACACCAGTGGTAGTAGATGAAACGTTGCCGTGGTTAGAATGCTGCGGTAGAGTGGGTGGAAAAGGAGAAGCAGTAAAGTTACTGATGGAAGGATTTTGTGATGTTTTCTCCCTCCGAGATGGAGTGCGACAACCATTTACAGCCTGTGATTCTCAAATCAGTACCCGGGGTGGAAGAGGAAAGAATTGGAAAAGATGTAGAATTGGGAGAATGATGCTATGGGATCAGGAATTTAGGGATAAAAATGTGATATTCTTTACCGATAATATGGCGGTGGTACAATCTATCTATTACACTACATATTTATCCACGCTGGTGATCAGGTTGATGCGTCATTTAGTACTCCAGTGCTTACATCTAAACATGCCCATCATGTGCCAGGAATGGTATGGCTGATGCTTTGTCTTGTTTTCAGCTGGCCTCGGATTCCAGAGCTGAAGGGGAGCAGTTCTTGCAGGTGCTCTGGGAGCGGGGAGTGGAGAGATAGTGTCATTGATTCAGAATTCCAAGGCACTATCGACCTGTTCGGCTTGCAAAAATGTTTGGTACAAGTGTTCTGATTTGGTGGCCTTATCCAGTGGTGAGGATTCGGAAGACAGGAGGCTGGTTTATTTTGTGTTGTAAGGACGAAGGGATGTCTGCTTAGTCAATGCGGAATCGGGTAGCATCCCTAGCCTTCATGTCCAGGCTAACAGGGTTAAAGGATCGGACTAAGGATTTTCTGGTAAGGAAGATTCTACGTGGTTTAGCACAGGACAGGCATAGTAAGGACACGAGACAGCCTATTAAATTCTCGCTGCTACATATAACAGCGATGGTTCAAATGGTGTGTTACACGGAGTATGAAGCCGTGCTGTTTCACAATGTTTTCTCTCTGACCTTTTTTGCGGCATTTAGGATCAGGGAGTTGGTTGCGACTAACAGACATGGACAGGAAGGCCTCAAGGTGGAAGATTTATGGCTGCAAGGGGGGTTAAATCAGGCCAATTTTGGGACCCATGATGAGATGCTTAAAAGAATTGGAAGATAGGAATCCAACCATTTTAGGTTTTATGTGAGGCCTTCATGTGTCACATACTAACATGTTTATGACATTGCAGGCCACCAGAAACAGTTATGGGTGGTCGGACACTCGTATGTCTACTGGGCTGAACATTTTGCCACAGTATCTCGTGACGGTCTGCAATAGGGCGTATCCAGGGACCACTGGAAAGTGCGTTGGTGCAGAATTAGGGGAATGAGATGGACAGACGAGTTGGTTCATAGAGTCATTCACCTATCGCTTCTGCTGCCCTAACATGTTATTGATCCATGTTGTGGGTAATGACTTGGGATTCGTTCCCATCAAGAGGCTGGTGAGGGACATGAAACGGATATTGAGGAGTGGAGGCGTAGGTTCCCTGGCATTCAGATAGTTTGGTCTGAGATGGTTAAGGAATGCCAGGGATCCTACTAGCATTGAAAAGGCAAGGCAGAAAGTTAATAAGCTCATGTTCTAATTTTATCAAGAAGCTAGGTGGGGTATCCATTCAACATCATGAGTTAGAAGGTAGGGATGCAGACAAGTTGTTTCTATAAGATGGGGTACATCTTTCGGAAATTAGTAGCTTGTTACCTTGGCCAGGGAGAAGGTACCTGTATAAGCTCTGACTTATTAGCGGGTATGGGCAGGGGCTCTAACATTACTGGCAACACTTCAATTCCCCTGCAGTTACGCCACATACTGGCATGCATAGAAGGGAGAGTTTCAGTCCCTTGTCTTGGTGATCAGCCAAATCCTGAGAGTACCTGGGTTCCTTCAGTTGTTGACCCCACTCTTAATGTCTGAGTCATAGCTCAGTCGGGCATGATTTCAGATATTTCTGCTGACATACGCACAGCAGCTTCCACTAATACCCCACCTCCTAAGCCGGATGTACCACCTTGTAGTACAGCTATAACAGTATCAGCCAAAGCTCATGAGACTAGCTATCTCTGTACAAGTAGGGAATTAGATAAAGATTCTTTCCAAGGAGGTAAAGGAAAGGATCAAATAGGATCCAACAGTTGGGTGATATAAAAAAAAAGCAGAGGATGATCGAAAAGAGTAGTATCGTAAGATCCCCAAAACATTTCATTATTAGCTTCAGGCATTCTGTATTATAGCTAGCGTCATCGGGGAAAAAAATCCATGACACTGCTTTTGCCTTTCACCTTACATTTCTAGGATTGCTGCATTTGGAACATTAGGATAAAACATTGGGTAGCCTCGTCTGATGGCAATATGATGATGAATTTAAACAAAGCTTATCTGATACCGCAGATATGCCATAAAGATATAGATGCCTGGCTAGAAATTATGACGCCCATGAGATCTTCTTCCCTGTCTTTTCAGAAAGGGGTCGGCGGTCGAGACACTTGACCGACCGCTAAAAATGTTGTTTTGCCTATAACAAAAGCCTGTGCAAGTGGGGTGGGAATTGCAGATTCAAACATGTCTGTTCCTTTTGCTCTTCCCCCTTGTTTCCAATTGCTTTAAGAAGAAGCACAGCGGCTCCGGTACTGAAGTGGCCCCTTCCTCCTTCACAGACGTCTGTACGAGCAGACAGGCTACGCCGATGGCCCAAGAAAATATGTTGTGATCTGCACTGGTTAAGCGGACTTACTACTACACGTTTTCGAGGAAGGTGTTCATATTCTAATGGTTGGTAATTTGTCCTACACTATCCCCTGCAATTTGTTATCAGCACAGTTGCATCCTGAGGTTATTTTTCAAAGGTTATCTAAGGAAGTTTTTCGGGAGGGCAATTTATTCTTATTCATCTTATTCATCTTCGTCTTATTCATTACTAATCCTACCCAAAATGTTTTTCTGTCAATGACGTGATTGACAATAAGCTTACGGCTTGTTTCTTGCTCTTCTTTTAATCAAGCCATTAGCCTCGTCCAGCGAGCTGGTACAGAGGCCCTTTTGGCTAAGGAGAATATCCAAACGATTGCTATCCATCCACAAAGATAGTCAACATCTTTTGGGCTGCTGTTTACATGGTCAATTTGTACATTGATTTGTCTCTCCCTATATGCTGTTACATTTCTTGCTCCTACTTTGAAGCCTTTAGTATCATTTTGAAATGGGTAGTTTCCCCAGTAAGTTTCTGTCAGTTCAGATATGGTTCATTATCTGGATGATTTGCTTTTGACGGATCAGAGGGCTCCTTTTCTTGTTCAAGGCTTCAGCAGATTTTCCATGTTACTGCTGAGTCATTAGGTGTTCCACTGGCCTATGAAAAATCAGAAGGTCCATGCTGTTGCCTGCAGGTCCTTGGAATCAAAATTGATTCCCAGTGCATGGAATGCAGACTGCCAGTTAGCAAGGTTCACAATTTATGTTGGCTTTCTAAGGCCACCCTTAGTAAGTTACAGTTTGCTTGCAGGATTTTTTTGCTGAAGGCTCTCCTTAGAAACTGATGGTATTCAACACCCCAACACCATATTATGCTCTCTGGGCCTTTGAAAGAAGATATCAGTCTATGGATTTAATTTTTGCAGCATTGCAATGCTATGCATTGTTCTGATCTGCTTGTATTTCTAATATGGAGCTACAGCTCTTTACTGATGCAGCAGGTTCAGTGGACTTAATGGGTGGAGGCTGGTGTTACAAAAAAACTTGTCTTTTTAAAACTCTTTCCCATAATATTAGCATTGTTTCTTTTGGAAGAGATGTTCTGAGACAGTTATGTAGTTTTCTTTTCAGAGAATCTCACACTAAAGTATACATTTGGTGTAGAGCTAAGCATGTCCCTAGGGTTGATAGCAGCTTTGCTGATTCCTTATCGCGTCTGCATCAACAGAAGTTCCAGAAGTTAGCACCAGAAGCATTTTCATTCTACAGTATCTCATTTCTGGGACCCTGGCTTCCAGAAATAGCCAGGTTGGACATACAGCGCACTTGGCGACATTGGTGGCAGCTTGAGCTGTGGGCTGGCCAATCAGAATCCTCTAATCATATTTTACACCTAATACTTTGGTTTCTGTTGAGGTGTCAGGAACATCGTGCATCACTTTCAGCTATAGATAAACACATGACTGCTTTGGCGCTCTGTTTTAAATTGCAAGGTGAGGAAGATTTTATTTTAAAGCAAATAGTGAGGGACTTAAAAAAAGGTAAAGTCACCTTTGACTCTAGGCGGCATATATCTTTCAACATTTTATTGCATTTTATGTCAGGGTGGATTTCTCCTTGGCCTTCGTTGGAGCTTTTCACATTTGCGAAATAGCTAGTCCAACAAAGTCAATCCCTCATAACTTTTCACTGGGATGTAGTGGACGAAGGCTCTCATTTCACAATTTCTCAAAAGATCAAAAACTGATCAGGAGGCTAGCGAAAGCATGTCTTTTTTCACGCTGATGGCTCTCACCTTCCAAAGTTTAAATTTATTAGAGGTTTGAGACTTTGCCTTCAGCACCTTGATTTGGATAGGGCAGATTATGGGTCACATTCTTTCCGCATTGGAGCTGCTACCGAGGCTACTTGTTACGGGCTTGATGGCGGTGCTATTCATTGTATTGGAAGGTGGGAGTACCAGCGTTTCTGCTCCTATGTTCGTCCTCATTTGCTATAATCTTCTTTGCTCTTCATCTCCTTGCTATATAAGTGTCCATTAGCGTGTTTGGGTATTTGGACACTCTTACATATACTGGGCCAAGAGGTTTACTGAAGAGAGAGACCGAAAGCTCTGCAACTTGGGATTGAACCCTCAAGCATACAAAGTTTCCTGGTTGGGCATCAGGGGACTGCATTGGCAGGATATGCTGGGTACTGTTTTTGACCATTTTGATTGTTGTGGCCCCTTCTGATGTTTTAATTTTGCATGCAGGTGGTAATGACTTAGGGTTTTTACCAATGAAAGTTTTAATAAAATGGATGCAAGGAGTAAGGGATGTCTTGAGTTTAGGTGTGGGGAGCGAATTGCAGCCTAGGTGATGGGGTTCGCTGGTGGAGGGCATTTTTGCTGCCAGGCGCCCAGTTAGGGAGGATGACCAGGGACTTGGATGTGCCTGTGGCCTAAGTGCTGCCCCTTTGGTGTTTAGTAGGCAGAGTGATGTTTCCTGGTCATTTATTTGTGGTAATTGTAAGTGTGTGGTAAGTGGGCAGTAATTTAGTACGGATCCATTGACCTTACGACAATGCCATGCAACCTCTGGAGTGGAGATTGAGTAAAGGGGGCCTGACTGAGGCAGTGGGAGGCACAAGGAGGAGGAGGTTGGGGAGGAGCCGGGAGAGAATAGATGTGAACCTCAGCTATCCCCCACTTCTTTTCAGGTGCTGTTCACATTCAGAGAAACAAATATTTAAAAGCTGAAGCCCACCCACCATCCTTGTTCAGTTGGATACTTATTTAAGTGATTGCTAGTCACAGCTTGCTGCAGGCATTTTTGCTGTTAGGTGTCCATTTAGGGAGGATGACCGGAGGACTTGGGTGTGCCTATGGCTTGAGTGCCGTCCCTTTGGTGGGCTGGACTCAGTCCCTTTTTTGGTTAGTAGACGGAGTGATACCTCTCTTTGCTCAGTTCTAAGGGTGAGACATGGTTGCAAAATCTGTGATTCCTGAACCCTGTAAGTTAGTCATGTGATCTATGGTTGTTTTGTCATGTTGATAAAAAGTTAATAAAGTGGCTGTGGCCTAATTTCTCCAAGTAATGTTTCCTGGTTGTTTATATGTGGCAATTGTAAGGGTGTGGTTGGTGAGCAGTGTTTTTGTATGGACCCAGGAACCTTAAGAAAATACCAGGTCATGTTAGCACATAGAGGGCACAATTGGTGTCCTGTTATTTTAGATAGATAGATAGATAGATAGATATGGGGAAGAAAATTATATATAAGATTTGAGATGAGGTTAGTGGTAAATATACATTGCTAAGGGACAACCAATCACTTGCCATCTCAAACCTGATTAGAGCCTCTTTTAATTAATCATTTCAACTAGCTTTCTTCCAGTAGGCATCAGGGATGATCAGGTCACGTCTCCCCTGTTGTCTTCAAGATCGGAGTCAGCAGGGGCCATTAACGAGGTCTGATCTGGGGGAATCTTAGTTTCTGAGAAGAAAGGTGACATTTTAATAACATATCTAGTGATGTCTGCTCTTATTATTCTTGAAACTACTGAAAGCTATGGAAAAAACAAAGTAGATAAGGAGATCGATTTCAATTGGTAAATTGTTATCTTATCTAGTTATTAAAGTGACTCCCTATATAACACAGTTTTCTTTAAATCTGTTGCTTGTGAAAGAAATCTCTCCAATCCCTAAGCTATTGTATGTAGTGTAAAAATAATAATCTGTACAATCTCTCAATACTGTCCCTTTTGGCATGTTATTAAAAAGAATCATCAATTAAAAACATTTTATTATTCTTTGCCTTACCCAGTGAATCATTAATCATCAGTGTTTGATTTTATGAAATAATTGTACATGTCTATTTAAAAAATAATGTGAACACTCTGCATGTTTTGATACTTTGAGAGGCAACAAAGCACACCTTTGTTTATCTAGTTTTAATTTGAAGCTTGAAGGGGCACACCAACATTGCTATAATTTTGTAATGTGAGCTTATATAATTGCAATATGATTTGTGTAATGAAATTAATCTCTATCATGCATCAAAGTGTCTATAAACATGCACATAAGCAGAGACAAAGTGGACCTTCCCCACTATGCACATTTTGTGTTTTTGTCAAAGAGAATGAGTAAAATTGATGAGATACTGTTATAGAAAGAGTCTTTACATCTGGTTGGACATACATTGAAACTTGAATGGTGATGCTGCTAGATACTACTGATGACAATTGCATAGAAGCACACACACCACCCTGCATCGAACTTAACATCTGTCAGGAATCAGTTTGACCCTCTCACAAAGGAAGCTACAACACTCGGGAGCCCCTCATTCTCTTATAGAAAACCAGAATTTCCCAGAAAAAAAGGTTGACATGAGGACTCATAGCATGCACAATGGAGTAGCAGTGCTTCAGAGACTTGAGGTATACTTTTACAGAAACTATCCTAACATGGGACACAACCCTACAAGTATGGCCTCATCTATTCCTCACTGTCACTTTGAAATATGTTGCACATGAATGTCTCATCTTTTTGCCTTACACCTTGAAGCTCTGTGCAGGCTGAACATGTATTTACCACTTTAGGGTGAAAAGCAAATTTACTCCTAACTTTGGGGAATATGCTAATCTTGAAGTTTTCTTACAATTGGTAACTGGTGATTTAGAAAAATTATAATATAGAAGCAAAGACAACAAAATACAAAAAAATATGAGTTACCTAGAGAAACTGGCCTTAGAAGAACTAAAGATGAATGAGGACATTATAGTCAAACAAGCAGACAAAGGGGTAAATGTGGAGGTAATGAATAGCCAAGATTATCTAGATATACTCAGCAAACAAAGGTATTCACCAATCCCAATGATGGTAGAACATACAAGATTGGAAAATTCTATAATTGTCTCTCTACTGGGGTCATATACATTATAAAATGTGCCTGTAATAAGCTTTATGTGGGCAAAACCACACGCCAGCTCAGAAGGCATGTTTTAAAGCACATCTACTCAATACTAAATTAAATTGATACTCCCGTGGCAAGACATTGCAAAATGTATCATGATAATGATGTTAATGTGATTTGTTTTTTGTGCTATTGATAATGTTATCCTGGGTCCTAGATAGGGTAATCTGGACAAAATATTATTACAAAAGGAATCCAAATGGATCTACCAGTTGAGATCTCAAAGCCCTAATGGATTAAATGAGGGCTTCTCTTTTACCTCATTAATTTCAGGATTACATTTGATGGTTCATTATAGAATGTAGATAGGCGTCTGTATGAGATAATATACACTTTTTTGTTTTTTGTGTATAACGTTTAACTTATACGCAATGATTGTACATGGGATATCTAACACAACTGACGGCATAAGTATTAAAGTAAACTTTTAGTCTTATCCTATATATTTGACTCTATAATGGCGTTTTATGTCACATTATATTTTACAACATATTACATATGGTATTTTACACTTTAAGCCCTTAAATACTAGCTCACATTTGAGCTTATATATTTGTTATTTTTACACAGCACACTCACATGACACTTGTCACTTGGTGATACAGTTTATTTACCAACTATAACAATTTTTGATTATTTAAATTTATTTAAAAAAAAATGTTGGCAACGTTTAGCCAGCTAAAGATTTAAATTTCACTACGTTTAGGATTACAGTACCAAATACATTGGTCCATATATACCAAAGTTTTCAATTTAAGCACATATGCATTTATCACTCTTAGTGTATGTAACATTTGAGATGTTGGTCACGCAGTTGCGTCATTCGAGAACTGAAGGCGCAACCGCAAACCTCGCATATGGAGGCAAGCCAGGGGCGCCGTCACACTTGCGAGGCGAAGCAGCTGCGCAGCACTTAGGCTGCAATGAGCGGCGCCTTCACACATGCAAGCCTCGGGGAGGCGAAGCAGTGGCGCAGTACTAAGGATGAAATGAGCTGTCACACGTGCAAGCCTCGCAAAGTGAGGCGAAGCCGCAGAGCAGTACTTAGGGTTGAATAAGCACCGAAAGTGCTGATTGCATCCAGCGGCGCCACTGCAGTCAATGGCGCCGCCAGCGGCTCAGCACTCTTCAAACTCGTAACTGTAAAAACGACCAAAACAAAAAAAAAACATGTACAAAAAATTAGAACACACTTACACACAGCACAGGGGGAGACACGGGAAGCCTGGGAGTGAGGTTGCAAGCAAATTACACCCATATTTGGCGTTTTTCGTCATTCAAAAATCGCCTAAGCAAAGAAAAAAATGGCGTGCGAAAAACGCAAAATTTCAGAAACATGATGAAAACGAGACTCAGCAACGCCAGGCTCGCAAAACTTACAAAACACACAACGCCGAAGAAAGTAACACTTACATGAACAACGCCAGGCAACCGAACACACTAACTCAACAACAATGCCAGGCATGCGTGACTTTGAAAATAAAACCAACGGCAGTCACTGCGTGCCAAGCAAACATTTAGCACACACACAGAGGAGAAAGACACAGGGAGATGCTGGATAGAGACACATGGCATTCCCAAAAACTAAACTTGCAGGTTAATGAACCCTGCAGTGAGCGATAGGAAAGGAGAGGAAAGCCTCTCAATGAGCACTGAAGGCGCTTATTGCGAACCATGCGATAAGCAACAAAGGTGCTCATCGCAGGGCTCAAGATGAGCACCGCGAGCGGTAGAGGCTTGCAATGAGCGCAGGCGGGAGGAAAGACTCACAGTGAGCGCCGAAGGTGATTAGTGCAAAGCAGGAACGTTGAAGTACATGGGGGAGAGACTTGTAATGAGCGCTGAAGGTGCTCAGAGGAGCAAAAGCCTCACATTTTGTGATGTAATGATTAAGTATTTTTGTAATGTAATTGATATAGTATGAAATAAAATTAAACGCATTTATCTACAGTATCTAGATAAATAAGTGAATACATTTGGAATAGTCTAGTTAAATGGATGAAGTCAATATAGCTACATCAAAATAATAGCAATAAAGTTTATAGGATATCCCCGTATTAGGATTTTTTAAACTGAAATAGTCTATATATATATATATATGTATATATTAATTATCAATTATATTGCAAACACATTTAGTTATGTCTACATAACCAGAGATTGAATTAATTGAATATGAAGTACAAGCCAGTCCTTTTTCCCCAAATCGGATATTATAGGAAATATTAAAATCAGGAACCAGGTTAGCTGAGCTCTCTAGAGTTTGTCCATGAGAGTGTCCGCATCTGTCTCTCTCCAGGGTGTGTGTCAGTGGCTGGATCCAGGATAGCGTCTCTAAGTGTGTATCTCTCTATTGAAAAATAATACCCACTTAAATACTCCTGTTATCCAATGAAATTGCTTAACAAGATCTAAAGTATCTTTTCCTTGGGAAAGTGTATTTCCCTAGTAGGACAATGGGAAGGTTTGCATAGTTGTATTTTTAGAAAAGTCTAAATACACCTGTGTGTGAGTTTTAGATAGATGTCTGATATTTGGATTTCAGGGAGTGAAGCCTGCTTCCCCATTGTTTCAATATGAGAACTTTTATAACTCAGAGATATACGAATACTTTAATGACCAGCCATTGTCTTAGTCTCAGGCATGTTTGAAGGAAACTTTAGCTAAGTTACTGCTACAGTTGATATTGCAAATATACAAATATTTCTGTGTATCTCCATTGTCTTCTAATTAGCCCTACCTGAATACACAAAATAGTTTCACAAAGGCAGGTACTAAAACTGGGAGATAGAAATATATTTCTTTATGTAAAATATTAAAATCAAATAAAAAAGATTATGTTGAATAAATGTATAACATAATATATGAAACAGTATATATATATATTTTTTTTTTTCTAGGAATTATATAATATATATTAATTAAAAATATTAGAAATTGGGGCTGATTTTATCCAGTCTATTGGCCATTGTGGTTTCCAAATGTGCAGGCATAAGGCAAGCAACTCTTTCACCACATCATCCTGCAGAATTTTGAATAGTTCAATTGGGATTCCATCACCTCATGCCGTCTTATTATCAGTAAGACATCCTAGGGCCCATCTCACTTTGCTCTCCAAAATGTCTGGCTTCAGCTCATTGCACTAACTATTGAGGTCATTGCTGCTGTAAAGATCCTTCCTGTATAGATCTTCAGTGTATTCCTGCCACCTCTCCTTTATCTGATCTTCTTCTGTTAACTCCCCACCATTTTTGTCACACGTCCACTTTGGCATCAAAGGTGCCTTTGAGTACCTCAATTTTCTTGACAAGATCTCTTGATTTACTCATTCTGTTATCTTCTTCGATCTCTTAAAGGCATGTGTAAGTATCCTGGATTATGAATGCATCGGATAAAGAAAAATCAGTAGTGCATGCAAAAAAATTTTTGCATGAAAAAATACCAAAATAAATATTTACAAACTCGCCTTGATGTTTGCTAAATACCTTCAGTTTGCAAACTGCATCTTTTGTAAGTTGACACCCCTGAAAAAACGCTGCTAAGATTAGCATAACATTAATAATTTGTTTTGGTCAATCATGAGGAAGCAGAGGTTAACTGATGCATTTATATTAAACTCTGGGGTTCCTGTGTTGCAAAGCGATCTGGGATATGTAGTCTATCTCTTTCTATCCTTGTGGTCTGATTCAGCTGCAAGCTCGGACCACACCTAACCATGTGATTCCATCCAGCAGCAGTTACTTCTTGTGGTATCTACCAGAAAGGGCAAAACTCTGGTTGCTTTTCCTGTGTGTACTTGGTTATTTAAGCTTCCTGTAGGTGTGTGCAAAGCTGAATGTTACTATCCTGCATTAAACTTTGTAAGTACACTGAAGTTTTCTATATAAGACATATTATTTTCTAATAATCACTGACTGTTCTTACCAAACATTTTAAACCCAGGAAACTTATATATACCTTTAACATTTCTTATTGTATAATGTCTCCTTGTCTCTTCTTGCTATGCCCTGGAATTCTGCATTCAGTTGGACAAATATTATTTATTTCTTATCTACTTGGTCTGATGATTTTCCCTCTTGTCTTCAGTTTAATTCTTTGCCACAATCAGCTCTAGGTCTTGTTTTTGCTGATTGTATAGAGCTACTCCATATTTGGCGGCAAAGTACAGTATATAGTCAATCTGATTTTTATGTTGTCCATCTGTGATGTCAATGTGTAGAGATGGCTAGGAGGCTGTTGGAAGAGGGTTTTGCTACGACCATAGAATTATCTTGACAGAATTCTAATAATCTCTGATCCGCTTCTGCAGGATTCTTGACCACAGTAGAAGATATGTTGGTTGTCTGATGTGAAATGTCCCATTCCAGTCCATTTCAGCTCACTCATTCCCCAGGATATCAATGTTTAACATTGTCATCTCATTCTTGACCACATCTAGTTTGCCTTGGTTAATAACATTCCACGTTCCAATGCTGAATTGTTCTTTGCAGCAGCAGATTTTACTTTCCCATCCACAAACATCCGCAGCTGGGTTTCTTTTCGGCTTTTCATTTTTTTTCAGTCAATTTTTAGAGAAAATGGTATACATATCTAGATTATGTTATACAAGTCAATTCTTAGAAATATTACAGTACAATTATCTAATATGAAAGTCACAAGCATTTTAACATTGCATTTTATTGGTTTAAAGATAAAAGTCTCATATATGTGTTAGTTTGTCTTTTTGTTCTGGACTAAGTAAATAACCATGCAGGCGAGAGGTGCACCAATAAATAGTTTGTTCTTTGTATAAATGGGAACATTGTGCTCACTCCTTTGGTTACTAGTAATGAGCTCAATCATATGGAATAATCCAGCTGCTGCTCAATACCACAGAATGTCCATTAAAAGTATAACTTAATTATTCAAATTTCAACAGAATATTTTTATGTTTATTCTCAATATGTATTGTGTCAATTATTGACAAGAGAACAAAGTAATATCACAGTCTTTGTTTTATTATTATACAGTATTACTAGAGTTTGTTTTGATCAAGTAAATGAGATAGTTATTGTGTATTTTTAACATTGTCCTTACACCCACACCTTATGCAACTTACTCCTTTCCCCTCTCAATATCATCCCTCTGGGTGCCTTACAATATTTCCCCTGAAAAACTCACACATTCTACGTATGAACTTTTTCACTTACTCTTTTTTAACCTCCACCTTTCACATCTTACATGTTCTCCAATGCACTGTTTGTATATCTTATCTCTTTTGCATATTTTACCTCTTTTTTAACATGCACACCTTAAAGTGACACTATAAAGCAGGAACATTTTGAAATCATCCAAAAGAGCAATGTTAAATTAAATTGCAGGGTAATTCATTATATGTTGTGAGTATTTTTCTGCTCCACTGAACAGAAACAAATAACCCTCACTGCAGGGTCACTGTCTGTTTGTTCTTGTTCCTTGAAGTGTCCTTATCCTAAAGTAAACATTGCACTCAAGGCGAATTATGTCTGCAAGCAGCCAATGGCCATGCACTGAGCAGGAGTAGGTCCAAGAGGACAAGATAGATGCCTTCAATGTTTCAGCAATATTATTTTAGAATTTAAACATTTATATTTAAATTTAACCAGATTTATTATTTTTTGTTTGTAAGGCGCCAACTTATTTTGTAGCGCTAATTATATTTAAATGTTTTTATTAACATTTACTATGATTATACTACATTTCAAAATGCCCCTGCAATGCAGTGTCCCTTTAAACATCATCCTTGTACATATTCCTTGTACATATTCCCTATACATATTCCTTGTACATATTCACAGTCACCCTATGTGTTAAACCACTATGTTCACTATGTTGTGTCCTTCCTGTTAATTTTAGCATTTCTTATAATTCTTTGCACTGTATCAACAGTTTTAGTTACACTTAATGAGGTATTAAACAAGCATGTACAGTATATTATACTTAAAGTGCATGTTGCCATTAAACAGCTATGATAAACTGTTAACACTCAATTTACAAGCTGTAGAGGAGTAACTCAAGCTGTAAAGTTTTTAAGCAATGTAGAACAAATACTATGCTATTGTTTTGCCTCTTTTATTCCTTCCTTTTCATGTTTTTTGTATTATTTGTATTCCCTCTGGCTCTAAACATTCACATAATCCCTTTTCATGTTTAATGAATAGATGCTATTTTAGATGTTGTTGCTATTTTTGCCATTAATCTCTGCCTTAACGGTTTGTTATAGTTCCTGTTATTCCCAAAGCCAGTTGCTATTTCTCTTTTTTCTTTTACAGTGAAATTTTAGTATGACATAAAAAAAAAGCCTAAGCTTTATTGAAATGACCTCTGTACAGTGAAAAAAAACATATTTTTGAAAGCTTCGAGTCTGACTAATAGCATAAATAATCAGGAAAAAAGTCAAATAGCCAATTTCAAATTAGGACCTTGAAGGGATCCGTAATATATTGGCAGTAGTTGTGTGTGAGAGAGGGCTGTTTACATTTCCGGAGAGCTATGGTTGTATCCTTCGATACATTGTCCTGCTTTTGGGCCAGTGATGGGGTAGGGGTGTGGTGTCAGTGTAAATGTTAAACAGTTATCAAGGAAAGGCTCTGGACTTCTGCTTGCTTGATACATACACACCTAATAGAACTTATATTTTAAAAAGATCTGTAATCCACAGTTTGTTTCTCACCTTTCAGAGTTGATAGAGAGTGATTTATAAAGTAGTTTTATAATATCTTCAACAAATTATTGACTAGACTGAAAATAAATTATGACAGGTTTTAATTTGATAAATTATCTTGATGAGCAGTAATACTAAATAGAATATGAAACATATTTTCAATTATGTTACCGCCTTAAATTTGATTTTATCTTATTTACGGTTAATCTGGTTTACTCATACTGTTCACTTATAATTATGTTCACTGTCCTGCAAAATAAGTACAAGACGTCTCCTTCCACCATATCCCCTTTCAAAACACCCAAGGCAACAAATCTCTAAATTAAGCACCAAACGTATAAGTCGTTGTGAATCATGCCCTTATAGAATATTTTATCATCAAAGACACAGAACACGAGCCCCTTGAAAGACTAGGTGACACATAAAGCCTTTCTTATTTGCGTCATGTCCTAGAGAAATAAATTTAAATGCCACAAATTGATACTTTATAACTAAAACTAGCAGAACAACACAATCTTGCAGAAAGATATAATCAAACTCCAACTACAGCTTATGTTAGATATTATTAAAAAACAAGGTTCTCCTTACTGACTATACCATAATATCTCCACAAAACGCATATTATATGATGAACCTTACAATCCTCGATACTTCTTGCAAGACACCTTAAAAAAGATATTCTATAGCCCACAATACTCTATACATAGAGATGATGGTGATGTTACTCA
Organism: Discoglossus pictus; assembly: GCA_027410445.1. Taxonomy (NCBI): domain Eukaryota; kingdom Metazoa; phylum Chordata; class Amphibia; order Anura; family Alytidae; genus Discoglossus; species Discoglossus pictus. The sequence goes on from CM050167.1 coordinate 338,842,507, forward strand.
TGAGCCAGATTAAATCATTGAATTTTTACCAATTGCTGATCCCTAAACTAACCTCCTCACAGACAAAAAACACCTTATGATCAGAATCACAATAGAAGAAATTGCCCAAGTTATAAAACTTCTAAAAAACAATAAAGCCCCATACCCAGGTGGGATTTCAATGTGTCAGAGACATTCACACCCAGCAGAAGTTTTAGCTTTTTTTTTGCAGCCCTGAATTTAGGTGCAGACTGCTCTTCTTGGGCAATGAGGGTTCATTTTTTCCAATAAACCCTGTTTCTTCCGCATTCAAATTTAGAGCAATAGGATAACTATCCTTCTCTACAATGCTTGAAGCTCTGCAAGAAATACTGTGGCATGTACTTTGAGATTTATATTTCATAAACCATCCTTTGCTGAATAATAATGTCTCACCACTACCTTCTTTTACCTTAAGATCTTAAAAAATTACTTTGCCTTAATAATAATAACAGCTTGTGTCAACTGATTTTTTATTTTATTTATTTATTTAAGTCATCCACCCACAATAACAATACTTTCCCCATTTTTTTCTAAAAGTATACTGTTGCTATAACTCACTTGCATTGCAATTATCGTTGCATCATGTTGCATCAACTTTTATCTTATCAGTATGATAGTCATAGGCAATGGATGTAATTTTGTAATTTTACACTCATTAGGGCATGTGTGGCTCTTTTTCATTCTACGAATTACCCACATGTTCTTTTCCAACAAGATAGATCTACGTGACCATTTAGCACCATATTCATAACCAATTATGTTTATTGCACTTCTCTAACTAGACATGACAGCTCTTTTTTTTTACTTTTTTAGCATTTTTTTTATTTGTATTGCTTTTTAGAATATATATATATATATATATATATATATATATATATATATATATATATATATATAAAAGCAGAGTTGTAATGCTTTTTAAATAAGTATTTTAATAAAATAAAATGCTTTAATGTAAAATACCAAAAAAAAGTGCATTCAAACCAAGAACTGACAGTTCTAAAAACAGAGGCTTTTATCCAGTACACCACATCTGCAAGTTAAACAAGTAACATAGAAATTGATAAAGCTGAAATAGAATCAGTGTGACAGACCCAGGTCTGGGCTTCATCATCTATCCTTTGGGGCTATAAAGGCAATAATTAAAATTACAATATTTACATCAGTTCTTGATCAATTTTGAAAAAATGAAACTATTTTTACACATGATTTTTCATCCTCCATCTAAAGGATAATAGATCATTTATGGTGACTATTGAAGTAATCTAATTACACCTGCAAGCATAGCAATATGCAGCAACATGAATGAACACTGATATTACATTAAACTAAAAGTTTTATTTATATTCTAATTACTTATGTATATGAAAAGCACATAAAACATTTCATTATAGAATTTAAGCCTTCTCTAACATGTTTCCATATTTCTTTACCGTGAATAGGTGAACAAAACATTGCTAACGAAGTCTCAAATAACCTTCATTCAAATTCAGAAGGCAAATCAAATTCTTGAACACAGATAAAGCCTGAAGCTTTGATGACTTCCCCAGGGAGTTTTAGAAAGTATTATTCCATTTACTTTATCCAATATTAGAGGAAAAGGAATTTTAGAGTGGTGTTTTTAGAGATTCATTGCCAAACGAAATAAGAATAGTGCTGCTATAATCACTCACTGATCTGTTCCAATGGTAAATGCAAATTTCATGTAGAAATAATATTCCGTTCACTAGAAAAACACAGTTATCATAATGTATTGCTCATAAAAATTATGCAGAGATACATTAAAGAAACATTGCATTGATTTAAAGTCTAATTGGTAAAGTGCAAAAAGAAGCAATATATAGACATAAAAAATATTTGGTATTTGTCAAAGGAAATAGTTTTGACCATATGGGCCAGATATACTAAGACATTTGAATTAAAGATCTCCTGGATATCCGTTGGTTAACTATTAGAGAATGTTACGCCCACCAGATTTGGGGGATTACGCTCACCCCAATTCTCTCTCTCTATGGGTCACAACTGTTCAGATCTCGACACCAGCAGACACTTCAGATGACAGCATAATTTCTGAAGAGGCAGGCACCATCAGACCCCTTTACTTAGGATCTCAGACTCACACACCATGTACCTTTGATTACTACAAGCAGACTCCAACACCACCTTTGTTTAGTGTGTACAAAATCAGACTGCCACTTCTTTATTGTTACAGAGATATCTAAAAACACACAAATATCTCACTCCCAGTTCTAGCCCATCCTCCTAGGCAAATAGCTTGCCATCCCCCCTCACCCACAAGATTTCCAGATGTATAGAGCGGTCTGGCTATCTTGCTCTCGTTACACATTTTATCTCCCATAAAACTAGCCTCCCACTTCATGACTAAAGCCAGAACCTTCACACGTGGCCGATCACAGGGCCATATAAATTCTTTAGAATTATTTAACCCTTTGAATATCCCAGATATGACTGCTTACTATCCTACTTCTAATACAGATACAGTATGTTAATGTTAATCAATTATAGTACTATATGCACTTATTACATCCATGATACAACTACATGTATGCATTACACCCATGATATAACTGTTAAGCAAGTTGTACCTTCTAACCACACATATAATAACTGATGAACCCCAAACAGTCCAGTAGGCCCTTCTGTTCATAACAGAGAACTTTTCCATTTTTTGGTAATGTTTGGGGTAGATTTACTAAGATTTCATAAGTTAAAACAGAAGACATCTGGGCTGTTGACAAAAAGGGGCATTCTCTTTGGGACATGTTGATGGTTTCTATACAATAAATAATAGGAGATAAATCAATTAGGACATTTTTCTTTTCTAGTACTATATAAACCTACATTATAGGACCTCTGTACAATAAAAAAAATATATATATATCTATCTATATATATATAAACTTTGAGCTTGGCTAAGAGAATAATTAATTTCTATTTAGAAAACTACAAATATTGATGCCACTGCTGGACCCTAGCTGAGGGCAGTGCTTGCATTTCTAGTTGCTGAGCCAGTGAGAGCATGTGGTCAATTTCAGTTTAATCACATCCTCATCATCCAGCTCTCATAAAGTGATGTAACAGACACAAAATGGATTTTTTACTCAGAATCTTAAACATTTCTGACTTTTCTCTAAAACATTTTTTTGTACATGGCTTATATAGTTGTTAATGTTGGTATTTTGTTACATACTTCACAACCAAGTGCCTTTTTCTTGAAGAACAGTAAGCTTCACATTTATCACCTCACCAAAACAATTGTATGACCCTCATCAATATGTGCTCAGCCATTTCACACACAAAGCACAATTATTTCAAAGCACAATGATCTATACAGGACCTCTTTTTCTTTAAATGTCATTATCTAGAGCCAATAATTAACTCTTAGAGTGGGGGTTCATAAGGAGTGGAAGCATGCTCTTTTCTTCTTTGCTTTAGTTGGCATAACATTTTGGAAGACTTGAAACTAATTTTCAACTAACAAGACTTCAGCTTCCTTGCTTTATAAAAAGGATGCAAACCTTTCACTTCTCACACATGGACATGCCCAAAGCTTACTATGAGTCTGAGAAATATTGTGAGGAGTTCTCCTAGTTCATAACTAATCCTTTGTTTATGTCTTTATGATCACTAGTGATACAACACAACTACATAACATTTGACAATGCTACATCTATCCTCATCCACAAATAGGATTGTCAGAAAACTTGGGGCCCAGTACAAATATTAGTTGGGGTCCCCTTCCCCCCAAATTCACTTTTGCCCCCTCATAGTTTCATGTAGTATATATATATATATATATATATATATATATATATATATATATGTGTGTGTATATATATATATATATATATATATATATATATATATATATGTGTGTATATACAGTGGATATAAAAAGTCTAAACACCCCTGTTAAAATGTCAGATTTCTGTGCTGTAAAAAAAATGAGACAAAGATAAATCATTTCAGAATTTTTTCCACCTTTAATGTGACCTATAAACTGTACAACTCAATCGAAAAACAAACTGAAATCTTTTAGGTAGAGGGAAGAAAAAATATAAAAATAAAATATTATGGTTGCATAAGTATGCACACCCTTAAACTAATACTTTGTTGAAGCACCTTTTGATTTTATTACAGCACTCAGTCTTCTTGGGCATGAGTCTATCAGCATGGCACATTGTGACTTGGCAAGATTTGCCCACTCTTCTTTGCAAAAACACTCCAAATCTGTCAGATTGCAAGGGCATCTCCTGTGCACAGCCCTCTTCAGATCACCCGACAGATTTTCGGATTCAGGTCTGGGCTCTGGCTGGGCCATTCCAAAACTTTAATCTTCTTCTGGTGACGCCATTCCTTTGTTGATTTGGATGTATGCTTTGGGTCGTTGTCATACTGAAAGATGAAGTTCCTCTTCATGTTCAGCTTTCTAGCAGAAGCCTGAAGGTTTTCTGCCAATATTGACTGGTATTTGGAACTGTTCATAATTCCCTCTATCTTAACTAAGGCCCCAGTTCCAGCTGAAGAAAAACAGCCCCAAAGCATGATGCTGCCACCACCATGCTTCACTGTGGGTATGGTGTTCTTTTGGTGATGTGCAGAGTTGTTTTTGCGCCAAACATATCTTTTGGAATTATGGCCAAAAAGTTCAACCTTGGTTTCATCAGACCATAACACCTTTTCCCACATGCTTTTGGGAGACTTCAGATGTGTTTTTGCAAAATGTAGCCTGGCTTGGATGTTTTTCTTCGTAAGAAAAGGCTTTCATCTTGCCACTCTACCCCATAGCCCAGACATATGAAGAATACGGGAGATTGTTGTCACATGTACCACACAGCCAGCACTTGCCAGATATTCCTGCAGCTCCTTTAATGTTGCTGTAGGCCTCGAGGTAGCCTCCCAGACCAGTTTTCTTCTCGTCTTTTCATGAATTTTGGAGGGAGCTCCAGTAATTGGTAATGTCACTGTTGTGCCATATTTTCTCCACTTGATGTTGACTGTTTTCACTGTGTTCCATGGTATATCTAATGCTTTGGAAATTCTTTTGTACCCTTCTCCTGACTGATACCTTTTAACAATGAGATCCCTCTCCTGCTTTGGAAGCTCTCTGTGGACCATTGCTTTTGCTGTGGGATGCGACTAAAATTTCAGGAAAGACCAACTAGAGCAACTGAACTCTATTTGGGGTTAATCAGAGGCACTTTAAATGATGGCAGGTGTATGCTGATTCCTATTTAACACGATTTGGAATGTGATTGCTTAATTCTGAACACAGCTACATACCCAGTTATAGGAGGGTGTGCAGACTTATGCAACCACATTATTTTTCTTTTTTTCTTTTCTTCCCCCCACCTAAAAGATTTCAGTGTGTTTTTCAATTGAGTTGTACAGTTTATAGGTCACATACAAGGTGGAAAAAGTTCTGAAATGATTTATCTTTGTCTAATTTTTTTACAGCACAGAAACCTGACATTTTAACAGGGGTGTGTAGACTTTTTATATCCACTATATATATATATATATATATATATATATATATATATAAATAATCAGTGGTGGAGCTTGTGAATGATGAATGGAGGGCCCCGGAGCAAAATAGTTGCGGCAAGGTGGTACAATTTCCCTGTTCTAGTTAGGTGCGTGTAGAGGTCACTAAAAAGCCAAAAATATATGTAGGTTGCAGATAACCCCTAAGGTGATCAGACCACCTTTCTATAAAATAATTATTTGCCATTGTTCCCTCATAAATTAAGAGACCCTCTTAATAGCAACTGCATAAAAAGTCACAATCTCATACAGTGAGATTGACAGGGATGTACAGCCAGGGGTGTAGGAGCCAGAATAATTATTTGGGGGATACAGCTCATTGTATACACGGGCTGTAAAGTAGATTATATATACATACATACAAACATAGAGAAATCTTGGGGGGGAGGGGAGGGGTTGTCCCCCCATTCCCTTCAGTTCCTACTCCCATGTGTGCAGCCACAAGCATTAAATGGCACAGGGTGAAACAAGCCCATTGCAGGCAACATACAGTGCAACATACACATTTGTATTAAATAGTCAGTAAAACCGCCATGTATTATAGAACTTAAAATAAACATACTTTATAACATACACATAACTACCACTGCAAAATGCCTAATGCTAAAATAAATCTTCAGGATTGTTTTATATGTCCCCATAATGGCAAAACAAAATTATTCTCAATTAATATCTGTGGGAATTTAGAATTTTAAATACAATGTAACTGAATTGATCCCAGGTTTAAAGCTTACATTTCAAATAATTTCATATTTCCAAACAAACCAAGAGCCTTATTCACTTGAGGCTTTCGGGAGGTCCGGGCTTGGAAATGGTGCCCGCAAGTTATTTTGCTTTTTAATTGGTGTCATTTTGCAGGCTCCGATCGAGTTATGGGCTCCGGGCTGCGATTCATTGCGATCCATTGCGATTCTTAAAATCACAAGTTAATGCTGATCAAAGCCTTTGATCTTTCACAGCCGCAAGACTTCCAAACGCTAAAATCGCAAATCGCTAATCTATTGCACCGATTCCCCCTCGCTAACCACTCCGTCAAGCCCGCAAATGGCAAAAGTCAAACCACAAGTTACTGGCACCAAGGAGGTCTCGCAAAGGGCTTAATGACATGTCTGGAGCACTGTAGAAGCATATATAAACACTCTACTGTACTTTTATTAAAAGGGAAATTGATGTTAGGTCCTAGAATTAATAGCACACCATTCTCAAGCTGGCAAATCGGCCCAACAAAATACTTTATTTCATGTTTATCTATCCTGTCAATCAATGTGTTAATACATATAATGGAACTCACATGTAATAGAATATCATATTTACGGCTTTATCAATATTGCATTATATCTAGAATGTGGGTCCAATCGTAACTCATAATTCAAGACCGTTCAATGAAAAATGGAGGTTGGATTTCAAAGTCCTACGGGCTTGAACCACAAGTCATGATCGGACCCAGATTCCATTGGCTGTTTCTAACCGGGAGTTACGGCCTTGCGTCAGTGATCATGTTCAACCTCGCAAATGCTACTTTCGATAGCATGGATTGCAATGTGCGCTATTGGGCCAGGACTTGCGGGCCCAGCCAACTGAATAGCACCATAAGTTGCGGCCGTTGCGGGCTCGCAGCTGGCCTGCAGACATATGGCCTACTCCAATGGAGTTGCGGCCTTGTAATTGAATCAGGCTCCAAGTGTATGTCAAACAGCCCAACTAGAATACAATAAGATATGCAAAAATGAATTTATAGACATAACACTCTAAGGAACAAGACAATAACAGTTCATAAGGGGAAAGGGAAGTGTCTTCTTGAGCAGGTAACTAATCTCAAATCACATGTTTAACCTAACCCAACATGTGCACCTGCAGATGGGCTATGTGTGTATATTGAGATTTTTTATGTGGCCAAATACATTAGTACCCATTGTACTCCACTGGAGGTCTTGTTTCCAAATATCCCCCCAATTTGTCCATTTGTTTCTCCACATATCTATTTCATGTTTCTATCTTTGTGACTTACTATTCACATAAGTCTTCTTTCATGCTATATCTGATATTTAAATTTCACGACTATGTTTTACTGGACACTCTCCAACAATCTTTACTTTCTTTACAACTACATTATTGGAATCTACCCACTACCAACAATATTATTGGGATCTACCTTCTAGCAACATCAAATCCTGTAAAATAGGCTTCAAACCCGATTGGCCCACCTATATAATATTGGTATAATATTGGCTTTTAAAGACTAGCACTGGGTAAGTCCGCTTACCAACTGTTTATCTGCCATAAACACTAAATCCCCAACTGTGTAGCTGAGAACCTTTCCTTTTCTTATCAGATGCACAGTGTTCCCACTAATTATTGGACAGGTCCCCTCACCCTTTGTGTTTGCTGCATTCTTGTTAATAATGCATTTTGTGTATTTTTATGATTGTTTTTCCATTGTGCAGTGCTGCAAGATTTCATGATCATTTTGAAATAAAACACAATCATTATAATTATATATCAGTATATGTAAATGAAAGGAATGTTGCTTCCCACCTAGCACGCAGTTCTTAGTAATCTGTGAACCAGATGCTACATCTGTCTATTTGTCATCTGTGAACCAGTTGCTCAGACACATTTGATCCCCACTCTACTGGCAGGAAACACTCTGCCGTGTGAGGATTAATTGAAATCATTATCGGCATGAGTCAGCAAAGATCCATCAATTTCTTGCTTCATAGCACAGAAAAAATATACAAATGACACTGATGCTGAGGACACTTTCTATTTTTTTGCAGAGTCTCATGTCAGTCTACTTTATTTCAGCCTGATATGTGCAGCCCTGTCTGGCTCCTTTTGCAACAAACCTTTACTTGTACAAGATACTAATATTACGTGTTTAGTAATAAAAAATAAATGCAAGAGCTCATTTTGCAGTCTTATCTATAATACTAAGAACTTAATATACAATAAAAAAAAATGTAAACATAATTTGTAATAACCTGAACAATTACTATACATTGGTTTAGAACACATGTCCAGTACTTTCATTTATTGTATATTCAATATTTTTAAGATACAAATCATAATTAAATCACTAGAAATCTAGAAAATATATAGTAGCATTTACTAATTGGATTGTTAATCTGTAATGCACGATTATTAGATGGAGTCAATGGGAATAATTTGCTAAGCGGGATAATGACTGTGCTATATTTCCTAAAAGCTGCAATACCAGCTCTTTACACGCTATCACAGCCTCAATAATGGCTTCTCTAACGTGGCTTATAATATTGGGGACTGCTAACTATTATTTGGAAATTAGACAGGGTAACATGTCAGTAAGATCCAAGCAACTGTACACTTTGCTTTCTCCCAGGTGCTCAGTTAAAATATGATGTAGATTGCGACGGTTTGGAAGGACCCAACAGTCTTAATACACAAAATACTGTGTATTGAGTCAGTGGTAGACCTAAGAACAAGCCTCTGGCAAGTAGTATTTACTGAGATACTGCCAGTGTCATGTGCTAGCCCAGGAGATAGTAGGAGCTTAGGGAGGTTATGGCTAAGACTATGCTGTAGGTAGGAAAGGGTTTTGGGTTATTAGAGCACCGGGCTGACTTATCCTTTGGGTAAAATCTATAGTGATGGAGTGCACCTTAATTAATATAGGTTTCCGTGCTTTAGGAAGGATCATAAAAGGCTGGAAAAGTATTTAAATTAGTAGGTGAATGAAGGGGTACATAGAATTAATAGTGCAGAAAGTGTAGAGAGGGTGGTAAAGGGTGAATGAACTCTTCTTGGGGAGGAGAAGGGCGGAGATTAGTATAGTCAATAGAAGGTCATGGTAAGTCAAATCAAATAGTGAGTAATTCAAACCAGCAGAGATATTTTTCTTATTGTAAGAATCTAGAATTATTAATGGTTAATGAAAAGTATGGTAGGATAGGATTGGCATTCCCATAATTGAGAATCAGTTTGGAAGCCTCTAACCTATTTAGGAGAGGGGTAAATAAAAGCATCAAGACTTTGTATGTTAAACCCGATTTAAAGCCTATAGTCAGAGAAGGGATGGTGACACTAGAGATAATGTGCAAGACTTGTGGATAGAAAAAGATAGTGGATGTACAAATCCTAAATAAATATTGGTAAAGACCTACCATGAACCTGAAGTATAAGGGAAAATGAGGAAATGTGATCACTCTTACAGACTGTAAATTGAGCAAAGCATGGTTGGGTCCTAATAATGGTGATGTTAACTACCCAGAAGCAAACCGAATAAATGAGACCAGCAGTGCAACAGAGGGGAGCGTGTTTCTGGTTCCTTTAGACATCATTAGATGGGACAAGCTATACAAGAACCTATTGGAAATGCCGCTATCTTGGATCTACTAATCACATATAATATTGATAAAATATCAAATGTTTTCATCTGAGAACCTTTGAGGAACAGTGATCATAATACAGTCTTGTTTGAATTTAATTTTCAAAAGCAATGTTATAGGAGGTCATTAAAGACTTTTAATTTGTAAAATGGAAAATTGTAATGTTCTAAATGTATTGTTAGTGACTACTGACTTGGACAAAGCACCAGCATGTAAAAATACAGAAAATAAATCCTTTAAGGTATTGTTAACTCATTATACATAACAATCAGGGGACATGGGCGGGAAATTCCCACAGATTATTTGGTTAGAAGGAAGAGTTTGTTGTATGTATGTACAGTATATATATATATATATATATATATATATATATATATATATATATAGTAGATCTGTGTTCACATTTGAATGTATAAAACAAGTTTAAAGACCTGTTTCCAGCTCAGAATTCTGAGAAAAACAGTTATTACACTGCATTCTGGGAAGCTGAGCTGGGACATGCAAATGTGCCCACAAATGCCTCGCTCTTCAATCCATAGCCCATTTTAAACATGGCTTCTGTTACGCTTATGCCTGCTGTATTACACAGCTTTTATGCAAAGCCAAGGCTGGATTATACACAAGCTGTGAATCATATCCACGTACAATTGTTTCAAGCTTACTGGCTATCATCAGCATGGAGCAGGATCTCAGCTTGTGCTGTGGACTTTATGAGTAGGTAGTTCACCACAATAATCATTTAATGTATGGTGGGCAAAAGAGCGATACAAGCCCTCCACTGTGCAGTAGTACAGTAAATAAATAGTACATCTGTGTTCACATTTGAATGTCTAAAACAAGTGTATGCAGTGTAATAACAGTTTTTCTTGGAATTCTGAGCTGGAAACCATTTTTTTACTACAATGCTACATAACATGTTGGCACATTATAAATAAACATTAATAATAATAATAATAATAATAATAATAATAATAATAATAATAATAATACAAGGAGGAGGGAACAGATGCAGTTTTATGCGCGTTCAAGAAATATTACATAGTTACATAGTTACATAGGGCCTCATTCTATTATCGGCCGCAGCCGTTGCGGGGCCGCAAGGACCGGCCGCAAGCTATTCGGCTATTCTATTCCCTTACGGCCGGGGATTCCGGCAGGCTTGCGGCCGGTGCCTTGCTATCTCTTGCGGCCGATCGCGCCGGAGGAAAGCCTTTGATCTAAAACGGCCGCAAGAGATTTGCAATTCAATTGCTCCGGGAAACCTCTCTGCAAGGCTAAAAACGAGCCGCAGTTACTTGCAGGAAAAAGGTCTCGCTAGCACCAATTAAGCACATAAAATAGCTCAAATAAAGCCATCCTGCACTTTGAGAAGACTATAAAGGGATTTTAGGTGTTAGAAAAAATAGCACATAATTATCCTGTACTCAAATCCGTAAAATATTTCATTTTTAATATACGTAAAATATCCATGTAAAAAGTCCAGAGTGCTTGGAGCACCTCAGACCCGCCCACGCCGCAGCCGGAAAATAAACAGTTAATGTAAACTCGGATTTGGGCTGATGTGCAAGCTTGAGAGGGGGTTCCTTTTAATCCTCATGTCCCCCAATATGATCCCTAGCATTTACAGAGCTGTACAGTGCAGGCTTGAATTTATTTTTCAGTTTTTATATTTCACAGATTACGGCCGGTTCCAAGATATGCGGCCGGCCGTAAGATGAGATCCTTGCGGGGCCGTATAATAGAATCGCGAGTTAACTGAACCCTCGCAAGGAATCGCAGCCTTACGGCCGATTTACGGCCGATAATAGAATGAGGCCCCAAGTATTTAAGGTTGAAAAAAGACTTTCAGTCCATCAAGTTCAACCTTTTAAGATCTCCTCTGATCTGCAATATGCGGATTAACTATTAATTCATTAGTTGTTAATTAATTATTAATCAATTATTTAATGTTTTTTTTTTATTATTTTTTTTTAATTATTAATTAGTCAAGTCAATATCTCAAGTCTTGCAAAAAAGCAAATAGAAAATGAACATTAATTGCAAACAAAAGTAAAAATAACTCTACAAACTGAAGCCACCATCAATCCAATTAACTTACCTCAACGTGTATAACCGTAGCCCGTAACGTAGCCTGCAATACTTGCAGCTATTAAATTGATGCATAAAGCAACCTGCTAACGATCTGTGGGTTACAAGCAGAAAAACCCTATGGGCCGTCGAAATTTGAATTTGAATGTGAAAATATAGATTCAATGGTAATCAAACAAAATAATATACCGTATATACTCGAGTAAAAGCCGTCCCGAGTATAAGCCGAGACACCTATTTTACCACAAAATACTGGGAAAAATGAGTGACTCGAGTATAAGCCCCATCCTCAACCCCCCTCCTCCTCCTAAACCCCCCTCTTCAACCTCCCTCCTCAACCTCTCTCCTCAGCCCCCCTCCAAAACCTCTCTCCTCAGCCCCCCTCCTCAACCTCAACCCCCCCATCCTCAACCCCCTATCCTCATCCTCAACCCCCCATCCTCAACCTAAACCCCCCTTCTCACTTTACCCCTCTAAATACCTCCCCCTCTCCCTTTGCCCTCACTTACCTCAATCTGCAGCTGCTCCTCCGCTCTCCAAGGGGGGTTTAGAATTTGGAGGGGGTTTAGAATGAGGAGGGGGGAGGGAAAGAGACACGGGGGAGGGTTAGAGAGACACGGGGGGGTTAGAGAGACACGGGGGGACGGTTAGAGAGAGACACAGGGGGGTTAGAGAGACACGGGGGCGTTAGAGAGACACAGGGGGGAGAGTGACTCGAGTATAAGCCGAGAGGGCCCTTTTTAGCCTTATACGAGTATATACAGTAATAGAATCTAATGTTTATTATACACAATTCAATCAACAATACATGGTATAAAAGCATTTAAAAAATATATTTGCACAATGACCGTCACCGGCATTCATTCAATATTGCAGTACCAACAACTGGTCTATAATTATCTTATATAAAGTTGATAAGTGATAGATACCTTTGTTGTATAAATCCCTAAGATGGTTTGGTGGTAGCGGAGCCCACCATTTACTCCTTTATACTAATTCTTAATAAACTATCTCAAAAAATTATATAAAAAGGAAAAATAAAAATGCTAAATACGCTAATACTAATGGTGGAACTGGGGATCCACCAATTACCCCTTTACCTAAGAAGTGAAAGCTGACCTACTCTACGGAGACTAAAGTGCTAATACAGAAACAGCATAGCTGAAAAAGTGCATAATGGGCTCATATAAAGTGCAATATGAATCCATAATAACATTTTAATAACCAATACCTATATAAAGTGCATCTGTATAATGAAGAGCAATATGGTAAAAAGTACTGAAATATTGAGCCAAATGAATATATTAACAGGAATTGATAATATATCACTATATGTTAAGTGTATAATCTATGGTGCTCTAAATAGCAATTTGTTGTATACAAAAGTAACCTTAACTAACAAGTCTAGTGATAGTTCAAAATAAAGATCTATTATAGATCTATAAACAAATACAAATAGTATATATATATATATATATATATATATATATATATATATATATATATAAATTAAGCTGCTAAATAAACGCACAACACTTTCAATTAGTGCCCTCTAGCTATGATAACTATCCCAGGCTCACCCTCTATTACCAGATAAATAGATAGAGGTTATACACATAGACAACATGATAATACAATCAATAGTATCAACATTCATATATAGTTAGAAAAAGTTAGAGAAACACTTAACACAGTATAGAGTAGTCTGCAAACAGAATATCCAGCATGGTACGCCGAGAGACACCAATGTTCTCAGTTAACGCCGGTGATGTCAGAGCTGAGAGACAAACCGTTTTATCATATAAAGTAAAATTAAATGCATGTTGCCCCATAGGGAGAGAGTTTCATTCATTTACTCATTTTTTATCCACTTCTTTTTCTTTCTTATTGCCTGTGCAGCTTCTAGCGCATGCATCCAATCTGGCACTTTACATGCTTGGCTTTAAATACAGTTCCTATCTGTCTTTGGACATTTCACTAAAATCTCTATGTTTGAATGACTTTTCAAGTTGCCAAATAAGCTTTTGAATGAAGATGCACTCTTCATACTCCATGATTATTAGTTTATGTCTAGAATGTAATTCTAAGATCATGTTTCATCACATATACAGTATAATTGTCATAACTGCAACTGCGGACCTCGCAACATTTACGGACTTACGACACACAAATACGAGACGCGCGACTTAGAGAAAAAAAACATTTCGACATCGCAAAAATACGACTTTAACGGCCGACCCGCGCGAACCTCAAAACATTAAAAACAAAATAAATACACACAACAAACACATAAAAAGCTTACTCACAGCAAGAGGGGAAACCCAGGACCTCTGCAAGTGAAGTTACACCTCCATTTAAGTCCAAATTCCAGAGTTTAGACACCGGAAAATCACCTAAGCAAGAAAAAAAATGTCCCCACAAAAAAACGAAAACGAGGCTACAGGACCCTAAACACGCAAAACACCACCAAACACATACAGATTTTCCGAAAAAGCCAGACGAGGTCCAAGAACAAAGACGCTAAATCACCAACAGCTGCGTACCACACATTAGGCGCCATTTTACAACACTAACTTACAGAAACGGGAAGTACACAGCTACCCTAACGGATTTTCCTCTCGCACGCACACTATTTACACTACACACTGCACACATTACTCACACTTACACAGCAGCTCCACAGCACTCAAAACACACATTGTATACTGCAGCAACATGAAAACAGATTGTCAGCTCTTCAGCATAATGCTTCCTGCATTTATTACTTCCAAATAGGTAAAGTATATTAATTTATCAATGTATTATTAATTTGATTACCATACACCAAACAGCATTAGCTCACTTACAATTTGATTCCCGTCATTTTTTGATGGGTAATATTCTATTGTAGTTATAACATTGCATTGGTGTAACTGATCTGTTTGGATTTTTTGCATTTGTGAATGTGGAGTTTAAATCTTTTCAGTTTTTTCGGAATTCCATTTAGCCCATTATTAATTTCATTTTGTTGAATTTGGAGCCAACATCAAGGCATTTTTCTCACAGCAAACATTGTTGACTAAATATTGGCTAAACAGATTTGTATTAATTTTGGCAAGTAATGAGTGATAGTCATAGCAGGGCCCTATTAAATTTGTCGATTTTGAGTTCCCATAGCCTATAAAGTAGCCCACAAAAGTTACATCTATTAAATTGGCCTCTTTTAGCTACCTATAAACGATTTGCAGGTTACAGGCGTAAAACCCTATGGGCCGTCAAAATCTGTACTCTATCCCAGCTATACCTTTGATCTGTCAAGCCCGTAAATGTTACTGTCGTAAATCGCTATTAAATTGGAACGATTCCCCAAAGACGCACTGGCGTTCAAATCCATAAACGGCAAATGGAGCCAAAAATTCTACGGGTACTAGAGAGGACCCACAAGGGGGTTAAACTCCTGTCCGTAGCACTGTAAAAGCAAATATAAACACACTACTGTATTTTAAATTAAAGGGAAATTGATGTAAGGTATTAATATTAATAGCACAATCTTTTCAAGCAAATCGGCAATAAAAAATAATTTATGTTTATTTTCTGTGTTATATCAATCCCGGCAATCAATGTCTTAATACATAAATATTATCCTAACCCTCTAACCGTAACCCTCTAACCCTAAACCTCTATCCCTATCCCTCTAACCCTAAACCCCTTACCCTCTAACCCTAATCCCCTAACCTTACCCTAAACCTCTAACCCTAACCCTCTATCCCTAACCCTAACCCTAACCCTCTAAGCCTAACCCTAGCCCATAACCCTAACCCTCTAACTCTCTATGCTCTACCCTGCCCTCCCCATCACCTCTTCCCCCCTTTTGTTTCCCTGTGTCTCTTCCCCCCTCCCTCCAATGACCAAGGTAAGAGAGGGGAAAGGGGGGTAATTCGAGGGAGGGGGGTCATGGGAGAGGGGGTAAGGGAGGAGGAGGGAGATAAGGGGAGAAAGGTAGGAAGAGGGTGGAAGTGGGGAAGGGACACAGGGGAGGGAGAGGGTGTAGGAGGAGGATAAGGGGAAATAGAGTAGAAGGAAGATAGGTGTACAGCAGGATGGGGTAGCGGGGCCTAGATGGGGGCAGTGTAGGGCAGGAGGGGGTAGCGGGCCTAGATGGGGCAGTGTAGTGCAGGAGGGGGTAGCGGGGCCTAGATGGGGCAGTGTAGGGCAGGAGGGGATAGCAGGGCCTAGATGGGGCAGTGTAGGGCAGGAGGGGGTAGCGGGGCTCAGATGGTGCAGTGTAGGGCAGGAGGGGCCATCAGGGCCTAGATGGAGGCAGTGTAGGGCAGGAGGTGGTAGCGGGGCCTAGATGGGGACAGTGTAGGGCAGGAGGGGGTAGCGGGGCCTAGATGGGGGCAGTGTAGGACAGGAGGAGTAAGCGGGGAGTAGATAGAGGCAGTGTAGGGCAGGAGGAGGTAGCGGGGCCTAGATGGGGGCAGTGTAGGACAGGAGGAGTAAGCGGGGAGTAGATGGGGCAGTGTAGGGCAGGAGAATGAAGAAACTGGGGTAGAATGAAGAAACACACAGAAAAGAAATAAAATAAAAAATGTATTCATGAATGGGGGCACAGGAAATAAAGAGATGGGGAGCAGGAAAGGAAATATGAATATTAGACATGTAACCTCCTCTTTCACCATCTTTTTGGTCTGTGGTTGCTGCTGTGGCTTCTTCTTCTGAGGGATGCAGGGCACGTGCAGATGTCGGTGGCGGGCGCACATTTGTTATTTGCGTGCTCCCGTTGGGCGCACTTCAGTGTGTAAGCGACTCAGTCCTCGCCCATTTTTTGAGCTTGCGCGAAAGTCATGCTACCAAATTACGGATTTGGATGTCGGCCATGTATGTTGTGGGCTTGTCGAATTGAATCGCTCTGTAACTCCATTAAATTTAATAGGGCCCATAGTGCTTATGCTGTTATTGGAATTATTTTGTTTAATCAATCAATTTTTATTTATTATAGGCATATAGATAGTATATATGAGATACATACAAACAGTTCAAGCAAAATCATACACAGTATTAGTATTTTTACACAAGTTGTTAATCCAACAAATGATTCTATGTATCTAAATCCCTTGTTGATCATGATCTGCCATTATTCTGTTGTACTGGTTTTATATTGTGAGCCATTAACTGAATTTTTATTTTTAAGGTTTAAATATCAACTGGAAATGTTTGGATTTATTATTGGAATTATTTTTTGACTGATTATTTATTTTTGATAAGGATTAGGGGGGATGTCAGGGGGGAGGTAGTGGGGATGAGGGATAAGCCCCAAGGAGAGAACAGAGAGGCCAGGAAGCCCAGGCACAGTTGGAAGGGCAAGAGGCTGTGGCAAAGTACAGGGCCGCCAATTATAGCCCAGAGGAGATGACATCCTACTCATGGAAATACATGCCCGCTATCAGATCATTCATGGTGGGAGAGATGTGAGGCCTAGCCATAAGGCTGAGGCCTGGAGTGAAATAGCTTCAGCTGTTGCGGCATTAGAGGTTGCAAATAGGGACATAAAGTCTGTCAAACAGAGATATGATGATAGCCGGCTGAAGAGGACGATGGCAGAGGAGGCAAGAGCTGCACGTGCAACGGGTGGTGGGCCACCAGCCAACATCACAGACCCTGAAGGAGTGGATTGAGCCAGCGGCAGTAGTGGGCCTACCAGGACAAGAAGACACTGGTGTGCCAAGAACCATGTAAGAGTATCATATCACACCACACACATTGGTGTGTGTGTGGTGGTGGTGGTGGTGGGGGTGGGGTGCAGTGGATAAATACCCTGCATATATCATGATGTTTGTATATATGTATAGCTGTATCCCCTAGAACTATTTTGGCTCCTACACCCCTGCCCACACACATAGATAACTGACATATCATTTTCATAATTTCTATCAATGAAATGTTAAAACTGATTCTGAGTACAATTTGCTATTACATCAAGATTGATCAAGATTGATTTGACATTCAAAAGAGAGTACATGTCTGGGTGTGCGCACTGCTGCATGTGTGGATACAGACTCTGTAGGACTGCATGTGCTTGTCATATACTGTCCTAACTTGGACCATGTCTCAGCTGCATATTAACAACCATTGCTGGGAACACGTCACAGATTGGTCTCAGTCTCACACACTGCAAACCAGATCCAGCAGAGCCCGTGCAGTTCACATATTCATATGAGCCATGATCCACAAATGCTCATTATGCAGGCTGTGGATTATCTGTGTAACACAAGCACCACAGTCAATCACAAGTGACCATGATGTCAAGGATATGGAAACACATAGCTGGCAATTGTGTAGGGAAACCAACTCAAATATATTTTTTCTTCCATTTCACTACCCAGGAGGACAAGGCCGGCCACAGAGAAACAGGTGGAGGCTCCACTGGAGGTGGAACAAATCCACCCATGGAGGGTGGTAGACAAAGAAGGGCAGGACATTCCAGAGTGCCCGGGACCATCCACAGAAGCTGGCCATACACAATCCAGATGATCATCCTTACCTCAGGAGTGGAATTCACTGCCCGTGCCCTCAAACGCATCATCAGGCCATGTGCAGCTGTTCCAGCCCCTTCTACCAGGCATGTCATGGAGCCAACGAACAACCACACCAAACCTGACGACGTTGTTCAGGCCCCAGCAATCATCACAGCTGCCACCTGCTACAACAACATTGCAGCCTCAACTGAAGGACTGAACAACAAATAATAAAATGTTCCCCTAGTACTTGATATATGTGACCTAAGGGTGTAATTTGGCCACTATATATTTTCCCAATGTAGATGTGATGAGCAAGATGTATATGCAATTTTATATATATACCAGGGTACACATTAGAGCTTCTGTGAGAGAGAAAGGGTTAAATGTGACAAACAGTTTCATATTTTTGTGTTGCTATTTAATCAGGTAGTGTCTCTTTAATTGCTTTAAGCATGTTGCAGCATGGCTTTTCATATTGGCATATGCATGACCATTCCAACATATGATGAAAAACAAATTATTTTAAACGGCTATTTTGTATTTGGAGATTGTTGTGCAAGTAATTGTAATGTCTTTCAATACTTTCCCATATTTTAAAGTCCACTGGTGTATTTATATTTTCTTTTACAGAGTTCATAACTTGTCAACACTTTCCCATCAATAAATGGAAGTCCGCAGGATTTAAGGCTATAGGGGACCTGTTTATTAACAATGAATGAATTAATCTTTGAGTGTTACAACCCTGGGATTAGAGATGTGGGGAAACTGAGAGAATGGTCAAAATGGGACAGAGATCTAGCTAAGAAAAGCTGGGATAAGGCGTGCTGATTGGTAAAGAGATCGTCAATTTGTATGTCATATAGGGAGACATATTATAAAGTGTCCCATAGATGGTACTTAGTACCTCTTGTGATGAATAAAATGTATACAAGCTCCTCCAATTATGTTGGGGAGAATGCGGGGTGGTAGGGTCTTATACATATATGTGGTGGAGTGTGTAAAGGTCCACAGCCTTAGGAAACAATTTATGTACAGAATTTATCAAGAATCACTGGACTGGTGCTTCCTCTTAAGCCAGAATTGTGTCTGTGGCATATATTTCCAGACTCTCTCCCTTTAGGAGCTAACTTATTGATCTCCCATGTCCTGCTGGCTGCCAAATGGCTCATGGCAAGGCGTTGGAGATCAATTTATCCAGTGACATGGTAGGAATTAGAAAAGATCATCCTAAATGATAGAGACATAGAACAATCTTCCTGTTTTTGGAACATAAGGAAAAGAGATACAATTATTAAATGGAGAATATGGGATTAATACGCCCAGGAGTCTGAGAAGTAGAAAAAAGAGCTTTCTCATTCTGATCTTATTCGCCAAATACCATATATACTCGAGTATAAGTCGAGTTTTTCAACCCTTTTTTTAATGCTGAAAGGTGTCCCCTCTGCTTATTCTCGAGTCACCCCCCTGTCTCTCCACCCCCGTGTCTCTTCCCCCTCTCCCTCTCCTGTGTCTCTTTCTCCCCTATCCCTCGTGTCTCTTTCCCTCCCCCTCCCTTATCATCCCCCTCAACCCCCCTCCTCATCCTCAACCCCCTCCTCATCCTCAACCCCCCTCCTGAACCTCAACCCCCCTCCTCATCCTCCATCCTCAACCCCCTCTCACTTTACTCCTCTCTAATTACCTCCCCCTCACCCATTCCCCTCACTTAACTCCATCAGCAGCTGCTCCTCCGCACCTCCTTGTGTCTTCCGGCTGCATGCGCGTCACGTCATTAGCATTGGCCAGATCCCGACACAGCGGGAAGACGCGCAGAGGAGCGGAGGAGCAGCTGCTGATGGAAGGTAAGTGAGGGGAAAGGGAGAGGGAGAGGTAATTAGAGAGGGGTAAAGTAGGGAGGGGGGTTGAGGATAAGGAGGGGTTTGGGGATGAGGGGGGTTGGGATGAGGAGGGGGGTTGGGGATGAGGGGGGTTGGGGAGAAGGGTTGAGGGGGAGGGTTGAGGAGGGGAGATGAGGAGGGGGGATGAGGACGAGGGAGGGAAAGAGACATGAGTGAGAGGGGCCACGAAACACAGGGAAGGGAGAGTGGGGAAGAGACACAGGGGAGGGAGAAGGGGGAAGAGACACAGGGGAGGGAAAGGGGGAAGAGACACATGGGAGGGAGAGGAGGGGAGGAGACACAGGGGAGGTAGAGGGGGAGACACAGGGTAGAAGAGACACAGGGGAGAGAGAGGGGGACACAAGAAAGGGGCACAGAGGGCACACAAACGGGGACACAGAGGGCAGAAGAGGGACACAGGGGGCAGCACATTTCCCACCCTCGGCTTATACTCGAGTCACTACGTTTTCCCAGTCTTTTGTGGTAAAATAGGTGCCTCAGACTTATACTCGAGTATATACGGTAAGTCACTTTTAATCAACCTGTTTTTGTTTTTTTTTTGTGTGAGAATGGGTGGGGGAGATTTTATGAGATTTAGATATTAAAGAACAACATAGTCTGCAAAATCTATTTTTTTGGGACTAGGTATCATAAAACTAGACATCTTTTCCTAGTATGGAAGTGATATTTATTATTGAAATTTATGTTGTACTAGAATATTGCCCGTCAAAAAATGACGGCAATGAAATTGTGAGTGAGCTAATGCTGTTTGGTGTATGATAATCAAATAAATAATACATTAATAAAGTAATATACTTTTACCTATTTTGAAGTAATATATGCAGGAAGCATTCTGTTGAAGAGCTGGCAATCTGTTTTGATGTTGCTGCAGCATTAGTGCTGTGGAGCTGCTGTGTAAGCATGATGAATATGTGGAGTGTAATAGTGTGCGTGCGCGAGACAAATCCGTTAGCGTAGCTGTGTACTTCCGCATTGTATAAGTTATTGTTCTAAAATGGGGGCTAATGTGTAAAAGCAGCTGTGGCTGATTTAGCGTCCTTCGTTTTGGATGTCGTCCGACTTTTTCAGAATATGCGTAGCTGTTTGGTGGTGTTTTGCGTGTTTATGGTGGTGTTTTGCATACTTAAGGTCCTTTAGCCTAGTTTTCGTTTTGTTCGGCAGCCATTTTTTCTCTTGCTTAGGTGATTTTTGGGTGTCTAAACTCAGAAATTTGTACTTAAATCGAGGTGTAACTTTACTTGCAGAGGTCCTGGGTGCACCACCTTGCTGTCGGTAAGCTTTTTATATGTTTGTTGTGTGTATTTATTGTGTTTGTAATGTTTTTGGGGTCGCGCGGGGTTGCGTCCTTTATTTTCGAATCTCGTATGTCATTTTCGGGAAATCCGTAGGTGTTTGGTGGTGTTTTGCGTCTTTCGACTGCTGTAGCCTCGTTTTTGTTTTTTTCGGTGGCCATTTTTTCTCTCGCTTAGAGGATTTTTGAGTGTCTAAACTCTTTTATTTTGAGTTAAATTGAGGTGTAACTTTAGTTTTCGAGGTCCTGGGTGCCCCCTCTTCCTGTAGGTAAGCTTTTTATGTATTTGTTGTGTGTATTTATTGTGTATTTCATGTTTTGATGTGCCCGGGTTTCGGACGATTTTTGCAAGGTCGTAATGGGTCGGAACGTGTCTCGTATTTTCCTTTTGTAACTACGTAAATGTTGCAAGGTCCGCAGTTGCTGGCAATATCACATATATAGTTGTGAGCATGCGAGCCCGCAAGCGTTAGCAACGGCTCGCATGCTCACAACTATATATGTGATATTTTTTTTAATTTTTTTTTATTATTCTATGTCTTTAAAAACAAACAATTAAAAAAATGTTGTTAAAAAAATAAATAAATAACTTGTCTGTAAACCCTTTGCGGGTCCTATTTGGAGGCCGTAATATTTTTGCCTCCATTTGCCTTTTATGGGTTTGAACTCCAGTGCATCTTTGGGTATTCGTAGCAATTTAATAGCGATTTGCGATTGTAACATTTATGGGCTGGACAGATCAAAGGCTTAGCAGAGATGGAGGCTGGATTTTGATGCTTGTAACCCGTAGCTCGTTGGCGGGTAGCTGAAAGACGCCAATTTAATAGCTGTAACTCTTGCAGTCTCCTTTACGGGCTACGAGTTTTGCAGTTGGGGAAATTTAATAGGATTGTTGGTTGTATAAATGTAACATATGTTTCTTTTCTAAATATTACATTTGTAGTCAGCTCTCAATGGAAGTCGTGAATTCCCCTATATTGTTTTCTTTTTTCTTTTTTTTAACCTTTTTTGTTTAGTTTGTGATTTATTTTGTGCTTTGTCAATTTTGTTGTGCTTTAAATAAAGTGGTTCAACTCTGAATTCTTTGTGCTGTATGTTTTCTGTGATATTGTTTTCATTCTTAATTCAGTTCAAATAGATTGTGTTATAAATTACCACCACCACCACCTATTATTTGTGCCTTGTAACTATTACTTCTTGTACGAGGCTGATCCAACTTTTCATAGTATATAGACATTAATTTCCTTATATTTTTCTTAGATGCTTATTATGTTTATGAAAACCGGCCGATAAATATGTCCAATCAATAGGGTAAGAGAAGACAGTATTGATAGTATTTAGATTTTTAACCTTTGACCTTTTCTGCCCATTTTGTTTTATATCTGCTACTTTCTTAGGCAGGTGTGTCCTTTTAATTTTGTAAGTAAAAAGAACATATGTTCTGACACACAGACCTCAATAAATAATCATTTTAGTAATCCATAAATAATAATCTTAATAATCTTAGTGTCATTTTCCAAAATAGTTTGACACAGCATGGCAATGTTAAATGCAGATAGTTCAATAGAGCAATGGATATCAGTTATCTCTGACCTTATAACTGCTAAAGTCTGAGTTCTAAAAAAAATGCTGTTCTAATAAAGGAAGCTTGCCTTCAGAAACCAAAATGGTACATCTCCCTGCAGAATAAATGCATCGAAAAAATAATTAAATAGCGCATGTATTTTTTTTATTTTTTTTTATTAGAAACGTATTTTGCCTATTTTCACGTGTAGTTCTTCAAAAGAGTACCTTTAAAATACAGGAGTACAGTGGTCCTTTGCAACAGATTTGAAGCAGTAATTCTACAGATGTTATTTTGCATGGGCTGCCAGGTGACTGATTCTCTCATATTTGCTGTGCAGTTCTTTCATTTGTGCTCAGACACTTGTGCTATTTTAATTGCATTGTCTATTGTGAGATCATCTCCTAGCAGCAATTTTACATGAATTTGATCACATCAATATTCTGTCTTTTATAATACCATCACTGTCAGGAAAAGTACAATCTTTCGCTAGCAATTTATAATCGTAACATTTATTTAAGGTTTTTATTTTGTCCTATTTTCTCTGTGCATATGTATTTTTAGGATGTTGGGATGATTGAAGTACTGCAAAGTGAATGTTGAGATCATTCTTAACTGTAACTTGAGTGTCATAGTTAGACCTGGAAACACTCAAGGTTGACTCTCACATTCATGATTTCTTATTACATAGTTAAGCACTAAAAGTTTGATAGGGTATGTACACAATCACCCTTTGATGGCAACAGACAGGGTTGGCAGTTCTGTATTAATCTTCCTCAACTTCTCTGCAGCATTTGACACCGTGGACCATGATATTTATATTGACTGAATAATGTGGACTAGAAAGTACAATGCTGAGTTGGTTCAGATCCATCCTATCAGACAAATCCTAGAGATTGTCTTCAGTGACAAATTCCTCTGAATCTGTGCCACTAATATGTGGATTTCAAAGGGATGCATTTTATGTCCCCCATGTTGTTTGCTATGTAAGTGCTTTCAATGGGTGATATAAAAAGACAACATGGTCTAATCTATCATTGCAGGGGCAAATCTACCAGTGGTGCAGGCGGTGCAGTGGCCCATGGCTTTGTAATTTTTAAAAAAAAATAAAATTTTGCATTTAAGTCTTTTCTGTAGTGTAGGGGCGCATGGGGCCTCCTACCCTAGCCCAACCTGCCATAGTACCCCATGGACCCCCTGGCCCATACTGTCTGGGGGGGCCCCCCCCCCCCCCCCCCCCGTGCCTCCTTGGCTGCACCCTACCTTGGCCTGAAACTGGTGTCTGTTTAAATAAGAGCATTTCTACTGAAGCTCCAAGAGGTGGCAGTGTGGATTAGTTCAGCATGCTGGGAATATGTAACATGGATGAGGTCCGAGAGCAAGGGCTGCAAAGTGACAGCAAAGTACAGAGGGTATTGGAGGGAGGAAATAAAGAAGATAGCGATGGGTGCTATTTGAGGTTGGTGCTGAGATGGTTTGGGGATGGATGCTGAGAGGGGATGGGGATGGCTGCTGACAGGGACTGGGTAGGGATGAATTCTAAGAGGAGTGGGTGCTGTGCAGGGGTGATGTTTATATATATATATATATATATAATGTGGAAAGGGGTCTTGGGGTGGAGCGGTAGTGGGTAAGGCTCTTGGGAAAGTTTGCTGTCATGGGAAGGGGTCTTCAGGAGAGAAGGAGCACTGGGGGATTTGGTACTGGCAGGCCCCAGTGATAAACATTTTTTACAAACCCCCAGAGGTGTCCACAACTTGTTTTGCACCAAGTCCCTCCATTCTCTAGCTCTGCCACTGTATAATTGATATGCTGATGACACACAAATGTAGCTATCATTTAATCTGAGTTCAAATAATACGGTAATGACTTGCAGACAGGTACATCGGAACTGTTATAATGATAACAGAAATCACCCAAATGGCCCTGATCAAAAGTTTACATACCCTTGAATGTTTGGCCTTGTTACAGACACACAAGGTGACACACACAGGTTACAATGGCAATTAAAGGTTCATTTCACACACCGGTGGCTTTTTAAATTGCAATTAGTGTCTGTGTATAAATAGTCAATGAGTTTTTTAGCTCTCACGTGCATGCACTGCGCAGGTTAGATATTGCCATGGAGAGCAGAAAAGTTCTGTCAAAAGACCTGCGTCGCAAGGTAATGTAACTTCATAAAGATGGAAAAGGATATAAAAGATATCCAAAGCCTTGAAAATGCCAGTCAGTACTGTTCAATCACTTATTAAGAAGTGGAGAATTCGGGGATCTTTTGACACCAAGCCAAGGTCAGGTAGACCAAGAAATATATCAGCCACAACTGCCAGCAGAATTGTTCGGAATACATTGAAAAACCCACAGGTAGCCTCAGGCTGCTTTGGAAAAAGACAGTGTGGTTGTTTCTAAAAGCACAATACGACGATACTTGAACAAAAATTATCTGCATGGTCGAGATGCCAGAAAGAAGCCTTTACTGCGCCAATGCCACAAAAAAGCTTGGTTCAATATGCCCAACAACACCGTAACATGCCATACAGCTTCTGGCACATTTTAATTTGGAGTGACAACACCAAAATAGAGCTTTATGGTCACAACCATAAGCGCTATGTTTGGAGAGGGGTCAACAAGGCCATTAGTGAAAAGAATGCCATCCCCACAGTGAAGCATGATGGTGGCTCACTGATGTTTTGTGGGGGAGTGAGCTCTAAAGGCACTGAGAATCTTGTGAAAATTTATGGCAAGATAAATGCAGCATGTTATCAGAAAATACTGGCAGAAAATTTGCATTCTTCTGCATGAAGGCTGCGCATAGGATGCTCTTGGACTTTCCAGCATGACAACAACCCTAAGCAAAAGACCAAGTTGACCCTCCAGTGGTTACAGCAGAAAAAGGTAAAGGTTGTGGAGTGGCCATCACAGTCTCCTGACCTTAATATCATCAAGCCACTCTTGGGAGATCTCAAACGTGCGGTTCACGCAAGGCGACCAAAGATTTTGCATGACCTGGAGGCATTTGCCAAGACGAATGGGCAGCTATACCACCTGCAAGAATTAGGGGTCTCATAGACAACTATTACAAAACACTGCACGCTGTCATTGATGCAAAAGGGGGCAATACACAGTATTAAGAACTATGGGTATGTTCACTTTTGATCTGGGTCATTTGGGTAATTTCTGTTATCATTATGATTTAAAAATAAGCCAGACAACTATGTGATAATAAATGGCTTCATATGATCACTATCCTTCAATAAAATACTTTTTTTTGCATGATCAGTTATATTTTCAAAATAAATGCAAAATTTTACAATTTCTGCCAGGGCATGCAAACTTTGGAGCACTGTATATGTGCAAAATGCTGCCGAAAGGATGCTAACAAACAAGACCAGCTCCTGTCACATAACACTCATTTTTCATTCTTTGTACTGGTTACCTGTCAAATAGCAAATTTATTTCAAGGCTGGCTTACTGAGATTCAAAGATCTAAACAATTATGGGCCAGCTACCTGAAAGAACTTTTGGTTCCCTACACATCTACTTGTGCTCTTGAATCGGCAAGTAAATCAAAGATAAGTAACCAATAGTTTGCTTGCCATCTTTTGGAACTGGAGCTTTTAGTCATGCAGTTCCAGTTTTACAGAGCCTTCTTTCCATAACAGTTTGAGAGTCCCCATCATTATATATTTTCAGAAATACGTTTTAGACATATCTGTTCCCAACTTCGGGAATGCAGTATCTGGGGAAGTATTGTAAAGTACTTTGGGCTTTATTCAATTGCAAGCCCGCAGATTACGTTATACAGGCTGTATGTCTGCAGGCTTGAAATTTGCTTCAATTACAGAGCGATTCAATTGAACAAGCCCGCAAGTTACGGGTCGAAAGCCGAAACCTTAAACCATGCATTCGTATGTAGCATTTCAGAGCGTGATCATGATCAATTAAGCAAGGCCATAACTACCGATTTAGAAACAGCCAATAGTAAATGAGACCGTCATGATGACATCAGTAAAATCATTTAGAGGTCAAATATGCGATCAGACTCACAATTCAGTAATGTACAAAATAATAAAAATGCATGACGATACCGTTTTAGTCCATGTGGGTGGCCTGATATGTATTAACTCATTGATTCCTGAGATTGATATGACACCAAAATGAAACATGAAAAAAATCTATTTTTTTAATTGCAGTTTGCGAGCTTGTGCAATTAATTCTAATGTCTTACATCACTTTCCCCGTCTTTAAAAGTGCAGTATTAATTTTATTTTTGCATTTACAGTGCTACAAATTGGGATTAAACTCTCTTGCAAGTCCTATCTGGAACTCGTAGGATTTTCTTCTACATTTGCCATTTATGAGTGTGAAAACATTTGCGGGCTTGAGGAATTGTAGCAATTGAATAGCGATTTGTTATTTTAGCGATTGTAACTTTTGCGGGCTTGAAAGATCAAAGGCTTAGATGGCCTGTAAGTTACAATTTTGACAACCACAGGAATTTTAAGCATGTAACCCGTAGATCGTTTGCAGCTCGCTAAAAGGCCCCAATTGAATAGCAAATTAGCTTACAGGGATCCATTACAGGCTCCAGTAATTTACAATTGCTCAATTGAATAGGGGCCCTTGAGTCCAACTAGGAGAAGAGTCTTATATAAGTTATTATTATTATTATTATTATTATTATCTGATTGTTTGCTACTTACCATGGGCCTCATTCTATTATTGGCCGTAAATCGTCCGTAAGGCTGCGATTCCTTGCGGGGGTTCAGTTAACTCGCGATTCTATTATACGGCCCCGCAAGGATCTCCTCTTACGGCCGGCCGTATATCTTGGAACCGGCCGTAAGCTCTGAAATATAAAAACGCAAAAATAAATTCAAGCCTGCACTGTACAGCTCTGTAAATGCTAGGGATCATATTGGGGGACATGAGGATTAAAAGGAACCCACTCTCAAGCTTGCACATCAGCCCAAACCCGAGTTCGAATTAACTGTTTATTTTCCGGCTGCGGCGTGGGTGTGTCTGAGGTGCACCAAGCACTCTGGACTTTTTACATGGATATTTTACGTATATTAAAAATAAAATATTTTACGGATTTGAGCAAAGGGTAATTATGTGCTATTTTTTCTAACACGGAATATCACTTTATAGACTCCGCAAAGTGCAGGATGGCTTTATTTGAGCTATTTTATGTGCTTAATTGGTGCTAGCGGGACCTGTTTGCTGCAAGTAAGCTGCGGCTCGTTTTTAGCTTTGCAGACAGGGTTCCCGGTGCAATAGAATCGCAACCAGGCTTTTCTTACGGCCGATTTCCTTGCGGCCGTTTTAGATCAAAGGCTTTCCTCCGGCGCGATCGGCCGCAAGAGATAGCAAGGCGCCGGCCGCAAGCCTGCCGGAGTCCCCGGCCGGAGGGGAATAGAATAGCCGTAAAGCTTGCGGCCGGTCCTTGCGGCCCCGCAGCGGCTGCGGCCGGTAATAGAATGAGGCCCCATGTATCCAGAGCTTTTCTCTACAGGCAGTTAGAGGACAATGGGAGTTTAGAAAAACTTCACATTTGTGTGAAGATTTACACAAAATAACAACATTAACAGCTATTTAAGTTATGTAAGCATTTTTAGAGAAATGTGGCTAACTCTGCTTCTCTTAGGGAAGCTTTTATCTTGGAATACTAATCTGCCTGTAATATTGGAGGTGGTTATCCTGCTGTTACTTGCTCTTCTAATAAGCCCTGTTGTCAGGTAGCAGTATTTCAGTAGGACAGAATAAAGATAGTATCTGTATTCAACACTCCAATTCCCATTTGGTTTCTTTTCCATTTAAGAACAAAAGAAAATGTTTTTTGTCGTTAAATTGAAACTTATTTATTTTAAACTTTAGAGAAAAGTTTTGCACACAAAAGTACCACTAAAGTTATTGTAAGTGCTCTTCATATAGTTATAATTCATATGAAAATAAGTGCCATTTCAATATCTTAAAAAGCTATAAATATATTTATATATATATATATATATATATATATATATATATATATATATACACAGTATATATGTATGTATTATATGTTATTATTAGGTCCTAAGCATGAATTCTCTTTAAAGGCATATCTTAGTAAGCTGGGTTATGAATGCACCTGACAGAGGAGAATTAGTAGTGTATACAAAAACATTTTGCATTAAAAATCACAAAATTTAAACACTTAAATTGAAGTCAGCAAATCTCTTGTAATTTCTGACAGTTGCTAATTAGGTTTAACACCCTCCAAACCAGGTTAAATTAGCATCACATTTAAAATGATTTGTTTTGGCCACTCAGGTTAGCTGAAACATTTGATTTAAACTTTGGGGTTCCTGTTTGTGCTGTAAAGCAGCCTGGTATATGTAGTGTATCACTGATATGTGCTATCTATTGCTGCTGACATAGAGACAGGAAGCTGCAAGGAGATTGTCTGAGCAAGCAACAGCAGGTAAATAATGGGTACTATTGCTGCATGCTGACTGGGGGGATCAGATGCCTGTGTAGAAACCCCCTGGAGGTGTCAACATAATTAGAGGGATTCTTAGAAATTAATAAAAATAAAATGTGAGGCATACACATAAGCTGTTTTTTGCCTAAGGAGTGCAGAAATGTATCAGCCATGAAACATGCATATGCCTTTAAATATTCACAGGGGTATGACATTAGAGTTTACAGTTAAGTGGCTGGCAGCTTTTATTTGGCCGAGATATTGTCAAATTCTGATAAACCACAATGTTTCCATCAAACTGCAAATGTAAACCGTCTGATTGGTTGCAGTATCCTGGTAGAACCAAGCCCCTTAGGCTTGAGGATTCAATCAGCATGTGGGCGGACTTGCACACACATAAACACAAATTTTATTTTATTTTATTGGGTATTTCACTGCAAAATGCACATATTTCATACATTCAAAAAATATTTCAACACGTTTTTAAAAGATTTTTGTGATGTAATCCAAGTTGAACTCAATATAGTGGCCCTTTAAGTCAAGTTCTTCATAAGAAGATACTATCAGTGTGACAAATAAGGAAATTGACTGTTGTACTTTAAACAAGTTGTAGTCATGTTTTGTTACATTCTTATTATATCTGAGGGCTTTAGAATGCTTTATAAGGAAAATATTTTACCAAATACACTTAAGTACATATTCACAGACAGTTAGCACAAGTTTGGCACAATAAATATGTCATATATTTAAGTGGCTCTGGGTGAAATCCCAGGACTGTTAATGATCTATGCATGGCTCTATGTGTGACTACTATACACATTAAGAAATACCTAGCCTTTTGGTTCTCCTACAAATTGTCAGCTCCTGGATGTGAAAAATTTTAGCATAAAAAATGAATTACAGTAAATGCAGTGTTTGTAATGTTATAAAAGTACATAGCTCTCCAAGTACAAGCCTCAGCTGGATTTAGCTTTTCCTCTCAGCAATAACTTTGCTGTGTTCACTAGTATAGTCTCATTATTACACAGACTGTATATTTCCAAAGTTCATACAACATTAGATACATATTTTGTACTGTAACATATATACATATAAAAATTAATTATATAATGTTCAATCTTTTATTTTTGTATATCTGTTGCTGTCCCTTTAAATGATTAATCATTTGGCAAGCAGTTAAACACACTGACTTATCCACTTATCACATCTCCCCCTGCTGGTGACTTGCTTTGTACTACAGATCAGGGCACAATACTGCCTGTGCTTGATTTGAAGCAATGAGCCTGTCTGTCACACACAGCATCACCCAATCAGAATGACTGGGATGGAGCTGAAGCTGTGGGACCTTTCAGGGATCACCCAATCAGAATGACTGTGAGGAGCTGAAGCTGTGGAGACCCATTGGGGCAAACCCCAGCTAATCACTGACACGGCCCCAACCAATTAGGACTGCTAAATTGCAGTATGTAGTGCATACTGGGAGATGTAGTTCAGTGAAAGCTGCCCTGCTGATAGAGCTGTTCAGGACTGGCTGAGTAGTCTCAGTCTGTCTATTATTCTCTCTCTCTGTTTCTTGTTCTCTGTGAGTCTCTCTTATTCTCTCTGTGGGACGTGTACTCATATTGCCTGTCTCTTCCCACAGGCACCATGCATCTAGATAGATAGATAGATAGATAGATAGATAGATAGATAGATAGATAGATAGATAGATAGTTATAGGCAGCTTCATAATGAAGACTAGTTGTTTTGTCATGTCAGTTTGCTTTTAATTTGATACTGAAAAAATGGTTTCTATTTAGTGCAAAAAACATTTGTGACTATATAGTTTATATACAACTTGTTTTTACAAATTTAAATTTATTGAAGCAGTCTGTTTGCTGAAGGAAAAAAAACGCCCACAAACACACTTTTTTATTCCCTATAATCTCTCTTTCTCTCCTCTTTCTGAATAAAGTTTATTGAATAAAAAAAAAAAAACCTCCTGGCTGCATCCCTATGAAGGACCTCCTTCCAGGCTCATAGAAAGCAGCCTGTTGTGCTCCTTCAAATGTTTTCCCGGTTCTAATGTTTTAGATATTTTAATATTCCTCGCCACCCCTTTGTATGTGTATATATGCGTGTGTAAGTATGTCCACAAGCACATATATAATGTATAATACATGTAGAGGGGCCAGAAGAAAGCCAATACTTTCAGCAAAAAACAAAATGGCACATTTTGAGTTTGCGAAAAGGCATGTGGGAGACTTCCAAAATGTATGGAGGAAGGTGCTCTGGTCTGATGAGACTAAAATTGAACTTTTTGGCCATCAAAGGAAACGCTATGTCTGGTGCAAACCCAAGACATCACATCACCCAAAGAACACCATCCCCACAGTGAAAAATGGTGGTGGCAGCATCATGCTGTGGGGATGTTTTTCAGCAGCCGGACTGTTAAACTGGTCAGAGTTGAGGGAAAGATGGATGGTGCTAAATACAGGCATATTCTTGAGCAAAACCTGTACCACTTTGTGCGTGATTTGGTAAAAAAACACGAAAAATGCCAAGGGGGTGAATACTTTTTCAAGTATTATATATATAAACACACATATATCATATAGAATATACATTATATATGTACTTGTGGAGCTTGCAATCAACAGTTTTAGTACAGTTTAGTATAACAGTTAACATCTGATTTTATTTAATTCAAATGATACACAGAGCTTGTAGCCAGTTTAAGACGATGGAGTATGGTACAAGAGGTTGGGTGATTTTTACTTCAGTTTTAGTTCTTTGTATTGTCAAGTAAAACAACTTGATGTCTGCTTTTTAGGTTTTGCTTCAATCAGTCTACCTGTAGGGCATTTAGCCCATGTAGTGTTGTAAAAATGTATTTGTTAAGTCATGTCCATCTCTATGTGACCCTATGGACCACAGCACATCAGGCACATATGTCTGCCACTACCCTCTGAGCTTCCTCAAGTTTATGTCATTGCTTCAATAACCTAATCTGTAAATCTCCTACTCTGTCGGCTCCTTATTCGTATGCCTTACATTTTTTCCACCATCAGGGTCTTTTCTTGGAAATCCTGTCTTCTATGCTGAATTGTTCTTTACTGCTTGCTTATCTATCCCTCTCTCTATCCCCCTCTCTTTCTCCATCCTTCTCCCTTGATTCCTGTCTCTCTCTATAGGGTAATTTTTGTCTATTTCTATGAGCTGCCACAACTATACATCCTGATCTAACATGTTTTATATGTATTCTTTTTAATTATTGCATGTCATCAACAAAATGCAAGCACTTCCCATCATAAGAATAGGGAGCAGAACCAGCACCACCTCACCCTCATCAAGATAATACGTACGTAAAGTGACAGAAAAAAAAATCAAGTGGAGTATGTGTCAGTGGACAGGTCCTACAGAGATAACATGTTGTGAAGGGGAGGAGTTTCTTCTTTTGGGCAGAGTCAATTTAAGGGGAGGGGCCAGGTCTCTGCCTTCCACCCCACCAACTTGGAAAGTCACCAGCCGACACTGGTTTGATGATAAATGGAATTAGGAATTAGTCACTAGACTTTTAGAATTGCGATTTAAATTATAATTCAATGCTGTCTGGCAAAGCCCAAACATGGAGTTCGCTGATACATTTTATATGCATTCCCAGTTACAACACACCCCAATGAAATAAAGCTGATAAGCAGGTAGCCAATGAACACAATATCTTACTGCAGGGTTAGTCAATAGGTGAACCTGGGTCCGATTCAGGACCTTCAGCCTCTTATTTCTGAACCTCAACTGCAGTATTACATTTTCTGCAATAAATTAATGTTGCAAATGTATACAGGCCCAAAATATGGTTTATTACTTGAAAATGTGTCTGAACTCATGAATTTTCTGGAAGCAAGCGCTGGAAGAATTTCTCATCATCTTGAGAGATCAGTGTTATCTGTTAGGAAGTAAGTTTCATACTCCCTGCTCCGTGTTTGGGAACTATCTTTGGACTGTTGGGCTCTCATGATGTGTTGGAGCACACCAGAATGGCATTGACTGGAGAGTTTGAATTGTAGAGAAATCATACTGGTTTTTGGGCCTTAGATGGGACTGGCTTTGTGTGACACATGACATAGAATTGCGTGAAGAGCTGTTTATTGTTTTTCATGCTTTTCTATTCTGTTCTAACCCCATCTTCTTTCTGTCTTGTATTTAAGCTTTTAGCAATCTGTGCCAACTTGTTCTGCCAGCCTGCCAAGATAAAAAACTTGCTAATATCTGACAGGGAAATGCAACCAGGGAGAGAGGATGAGGTCTTGCACAAACTCTAAATTACTGCTAATTTAATATAATAATGTATTATGCTGAAATCTGAACTGAGCATATCTGCTGAGAATTTAGAGTTTAAAAGAAAATGAAATTGGGTGTTTAATTTAGCAGAGAATCTAGAACATTTTCTGTTGTCATAATAACTAACGAGAAATCAGTTTACTACAACTTCTATAAATCCATAAAGAAGAATCTAAATCTTTAAATAAGATATCAGTTAAATGGTAGCCCATTTCTGGGTCCAATACACAATGTAATCGTCAATCCTGCACCAATTGGAATGCCATTAAATTAAAATATTTGTGTGTTTACCCGTACAAATGTATGGATTCCAGACCTTGACTTAATTTTCACAGGTAGAGTTGGACTACCTCTGCCTTATTGTATACACTGCTGTGAGGTCACTTCAGAATAGGATGCTATCTTCAATGCAATCTTTCCAAATGACCTGTGTATAGTTATGCATATCAGTCTGATCTCAATCAAAAGATTAACCCAGCCCCGAAATACCAGGCAATTCTACCCTGAGCAGGAGAAACAGCAAACCACAGACGTGTTTCGGCCTCTATGGGCCTCGTACGTGAGGTGCAGCTGTGCTCCCTAAGGCACAGTGATCAAAGGGTCCACGTCTGGAGCCCCCTATCACCCTTAGGGAGACTAACCCCTAAGAGTAATTTGCATAAACAAAACAACAAAGTCAGAGGTGCTCATCAGAGAACGAACTAACGTTAATAGGTTAGTTCTATGAATATAATATGCCTATGTATCTATTAATTTTATGTACTTTATTTTATTAAGAAGTGCTTTATTTCTACCTAAAATCATACATTTTGCACCTGTTTGGATCTGGCCTCTGTAGCTCATGCAGCTCATGAATATACAGACTGGGAAGTGCTTTTTAAGTTGTAACACTTTTTTTTTGTTAAAGATAAACTGCACATGTTTGTGATATAGTTAACAAACCAACAACAATTGTAGCTGTGTCCACGTTGAAAATTATAATTTTTTAAGCCTCTGTTTATACACATAAACTTTATTTTGTCTGCTTTCATCACAACCTGGCAGTTTGAGGCCTAAGGGGTGTGCATACCTTTAAAAAAAATGTTCAGTAGTAAGTAATACATTATTTACACTTAAACATTTTTTGAGGGTTAAGTTGCTTTTGGACATTGTATATGAACATTGGAACAGCTATAGTTTAAGATGATAAAAGACAGAGATGAGAGGACCACGTGCACCCCAAACCCTCCTGCTTTCAGCTTTTATAACACTACTGAGTGCCGAGGTTCTATTCATCTCAGGCCCCAATTGCCCACAGGAACCAGTAGTCACCCAGCAACGGTTACCGGCTGTGACAGAGTCCCATGCAGGATCAGCAGCAATAATCCCAGTAATAATAATTATTATTCCCTCAGAATGAAACATAGGCCTCAATTACCTATGTTTAAACTGACAGCAGCCTTTATTGATGTGGTTCAGTATTTATGCACAACCCAGTCCTGACCATGTGGGGAGGCCTGTCCTACAATGATGTCACACCCATACTCACCCCCCTTGTTCCTGGAATTTACTACACAGGCTAATTGGCCCTTTGATCCTGTTTTTACAAGAGATATCTGATTAGATTAGGAATGAAGACACTTAGTGGTAATACACTTTATTAAACCTCCTGGGGAAAATTCAGCATTTTAATACTAAACATGCCTGGGCACCACCTTTACATCAATAAATTTACATAACAATACAATAATTCCTGCCTGTTACGGCCACACACAAACACTGCACTGTATAACACACACAAACATACAATAACTATTATTAACCCCATATTGTGGCCTCTTCATGAACAACATGGCTTACCCACACAACCATAACGGTTCATCACATATTAACAAGCATAACATGGCTCATCACAAACAGAATGGCTGACAGTTAAACATGGCGTAGTAACATTATACATCTTGGGCCAACATGGCGACCACAGTCCAGGTATTCAGGGGTTTGGGCAATCTTTTTGGTGGAAATGTTAAGGATCTGTGTGTAGTGAATTATGTTTCACAAAATTACTGAACGTCCAAATGTATTTGTAAAAAGTTAAGGTGCAATACTGATATTTTAGGATTTTGAATCTTCAGTGTGGATATATTGTAAATCTAATGAGATAACAGAAGTTCAGAAGAAAGGGGCAGGGTATACATATTGGGATCTAGGTCCACCTATTACCTTCCCTTGCCCTACACTATCCTGAAAGTTTATTCTTCTCAAGATATTTGGACAGTTGTAAATAGATTGAGGAGCCTTTTTTAGCCAAGTACCTCAAAATCTGGACTGTCTCTGCTACTTCTCTGATATCAGTACATGCTTGCTTGTTGCAGTGAGAAATAACTCTCTCTGTCCTGCAAGAGTTTTTTTTTTTTGCAGGAGACTGAGGCTGAAGCTCAGTAGTCACTACAGCATAGTGACACTGTAACACACAAAACTAGCTCTAATATCCCCCCTTCCCCATCTATATAAACCCCTTCAGATGGCAGGAAAGGGGTTTATATATTAATAAAAAAAATAATGCAGGACATTTATGACCCCTCTGCCTATAATCTGCTAGCCCCTATGAGCCCTAGGATTTCTCTCTATACTTGATATAAATCGGGAGAACCCCAGGGATTTATACTTACCTATGTGCTATGAGTGGGGAACCCCAGGGATCCCCCCTTCCCACATGCTATACCTGGGATTTCTCCATCTATTTATAACTATGGGGGTTCCTATAGACATCAATAGCACCTAAAATGTAAACCCCTGCCATGGAGGTCCATAAAGGACCTCCGTGGAACCTAAACTTGAACCCATATCATGGGGGTTTTCAATGGACCCCCATGGTAAGATATACCCAAACCAGGGGGTCCTAATATTGACCCCTTTTCTTTTTTGATTTAAATAGTGAATTCTGTGGATTCTGATTGGCTAGATGGAGCTTAGTTAGAAAATCTTTTTTTTTATAGAGTGGCAGTTTTTTTTAGGTGGAAGCCCTTTTCAATGGCCAGTAGATGAGGATACATGGACTTCAAGGACTTCAATCAATAAAGAAGAGTACCATGTATAGCCCGCTTATCAAGGGAAGAATATTCAGGACAAGGATATAGTGGATCATCTCTGGAGGGCATCACAGTATAGGTAAGTATATTTTTAACCACTGCAGGTTTAATTTTTGTTTATTTTATGTGGGGTTTTTTTAAATTATTTTCTGAAATATGTTTTTTATTTTCAGAAATGTTATTTTTTATTTTATGCAGTGTTTTTTTAACTGTATACTTAGGGCCTATTGGAGCTCTTCATGGACCCCCATGGGGTCAGTTTACATGGGGACCTTTGAGGACCCCATGGCATAAGGAGTTAATGATAAGTGCCATAGAGTCCATATGGACCCCCAGGGTATAAGGTGTTACTATTAGGTGCCATGTAGGTCCTTACTGGATCCCACCATTACCTGTGCATATATGTTCAAATACAAAATGGGCATTTCATGGTATAAATATACAACATTTCCACGAATATAGCTCTACTTGTTACACCGTGCAAGATTATCTCCTTTTTGGAGGCTTGATCCAACCTGATCTCATTATCCCTCTTCTAATATGTACACAACATCCCTGGAGACTGTTCATAGGCATCCCTGTGATCCCTGGATCCTGTGGTCATTAAAGTGAGGGCCTCATGGTTACATTTTGTTACAAAATCATCTTGATCATCAACAAAATCTGATTATGATTTGTTTTGTAAGCTGTTTATGATGCAAGACATACCAATGAAAATGTGATCAAATCTAAAGGTAATAAGATAGAACATTTCTGCAGTTGTTTATATATTAGTGTACTTTTTATTTCATTTCAAGAGCTGTGGGTTTTTATTTTAAACAAACGTCAGTTTAGAGCATTGTGAAGGAATCTCTGTAAAAAAAAAAAATGATCACAGTGTTCAATGTTAACGTGAATTTCTAGCAAAGGTTTAAATTTGCTTTGTACTTTTAAGCAGCAATTCCCTTTGGCAAATAATTATAAAAAGGCACAAGTGAATCACACGTGATGAAAATCACATTAGAGCATAATGTAAAATGTGCTTTATTTAAGAATAACAGAATTATATGGATCTTTTTGGCAATAAAAGCATAATAGAATTTTCGGGTTTCATGGTTATGCTGAATGGCTTGGGGTAATATATTATAAGAGAATATAAGTGACACATGCTGTACCTAGACTTACATTTTATGCTACATAGTATTGATTGTGGTAAAAATTACATTAAAAGCAATGGGCTGAAATACACAACACAAATCTAAAGCGTCTGCTATGATAAATGACTCAGTTTGCATTTATAGTGCTGCTCAAGATGATACTTATTAAGATGAATAGCAGAATTTAAAGACAAAACCATTTTTTTCTTTCTTAGCACTGATTTGGAAATAAAAGACTCGATTTGGGGATATACAATAGGTGCACCTGTATGGGAATCATTTATTCTGGAAATTTACATCATTGTCACATATTCTACATAACCCTCCTAAAACTTTCATAATTTGAAATATGCTTTTAGTTAAAATGTACAGTATTTATCATTCTCTATAATCTCCCTGCACCCTTTTCAGTAACATCATTGTATTTGTCTGTGAATATGTAAAAAGAAATATGGACTTTGTACCTTGACTTCATTTGCACAACTATATTTGAAGCTTTGTGAATTTCATAAAATATAATTTACTATCCTGTCTATTTTATACAACAACCACTAAGAATTTAATTAAAAAAAGCTAATTATATACAATTTGATTTAAATATTGTCTAGCATGTATTTAAAAGGAGCAATTTTAAACCTTATAAAAGCTTTTGGGGTGGAAAATAAATAGAACGTTTAATGACTATGTAGACTGCTTTTCCAATAATGTTAAGACAACTCCTGATACACTTCAATTAGGGTGTGATAGAACACTGAGTTCAAGGACTGTGGAGTATGACAGCAGGTGGTGCAGAGAGTGCTGCAAAGCTGCACTTAGCAAACAGGTATTTTAACCATTTCAGTAATTTTCACTACATAAAGCCATTAAGAGTTAGAGATTCACACCTGAGAAGAGACATTGCTTAATAGCACATCCTATGATAGCCACCCTTGAGATCCTCTCTAAAGTATTAGCTTACGTTTGGTATAGTGGCACTCATATTAACCAAGAACAGCAATGTAATGTTTATACCTTTTGCCATGTTTTAATGTGACTTCCATGTGCTGACCCAGACTACTGCACAAAAGACAATGCACCCAATGCCTCAGTAGCTAATCATTTATTTAGTGATTACACAATTATTTCTCATTATGAAAAAAATAAGAATATTGGTTTATGTGTGGATCAAAAATGCAATTTCTAGTAGCATTCATTTGATAAAATGACCTGTAGTTTATAATGATATCATATTTGGAGCATCACCTGTGCCATTTTATTGACCATTAGAAGAAAAGAGTATGCTATTTTGATGAAATAAACACATTTTCTTTAACAGTCCCAGTAACATCACTGTTAAACAAAATACAAATAGACATTGATATCCATGACAAAAATATTGAGCGCTTATCTTTTGTGCTGGACAGCTTGCACCACGTAGCTTATCAGAATGCCATGTTCTGTGATATATCCTTCTCCTGGGGCTTGTTGATAGGCCACTAAGTGCATGCGAGGAGAAGACAGTACATGCCACAGGGATAAGATGCAATTAAATTGTCCGTCTTTTCAGACTACTTAAAAAAAGGAGGAGAAAAAGACCTGCTTCTTAAATGAACTCGCTCATCTTGCAGCTCTGTAAGTTTGTTTGCAACATGATTGTGTTTACCTCTTGGCTGCAAAAATTATAGAAAAAAAACTACATTAAGGAAACTAATGGGATTAACTGGGATAATTAATATGAAAAAGACTTTTGTACTGGTTTTGCAGTTGAGAGAACTACATTTCCACTATAAATTAGTAATCACAGTGAGATATAATAGACATTGTATAAATTAGATTATATATAGATATTGTCATCTTTTCTATATAAACACGTTTTTTTTAACAGATAATATATATTTTCCCTACAAACTAAGATAAAACATTTAGGTAGAAATGTGCATGTTCTCCAGTTTATTTTAATTTAATAATATATATACATAAATATATAAAAGAATTAAGTTGTGCACCTTTTAATTAAAGGACCACTGCAGTTTGGTAAAAACTACACATGCTGGGGAGGAAGTATGTAATAAAATGACATTAACAGATATGTAACAAAGGAATATATCAGAATTGTAGAAAAAAAATTGTATAAATTATTCTGATTGTATCATGTGGGATTCCATCTTAAGGCTCGATTACATGTTTCCAGTACTAAATCTTATGAATGTTATGTGGCTATTATATGCTGCCCGCAACAAACCATTATATGTAAGCCCTAATAGCTGAGTGTGATATGTTCCCTGTTCTATGTGAATTCCTACCTTTAAGAAATCTAGCCTAATTCTATGCATTCTAGTTAAGTTCCTATGGATCCCCATGGGGCTCTACCTATATCAATTTAGTCCTAATGGGCCCCATGTCTCTATGGAAATGCAATGTTGATTGAAGCACTCAGATCTACATCTTCTGGCCATCATGGAAAAGGAAAATTCAGTCTTATTTGAAGACCCTCACTCCTACTATTTGGACCATGGCAAAACCCATCAAAAAAAATCTGTGACTGTGCACTTGCCTTATAGATGCTTTTTCTAGGCTTCTGGTTGCCTCAAATATGTTTCAATCATTTTTCAGCCAATAAGAATTGAGTATTTGGATGTTACTCAGTAAGCATGACTGAACTCTTTGGGCAGTATTGACAGGTCTACTCAGCAGAGACAGCTGAGCTAAGTATTAAGCATCTGAGCAGAGAGCCAATCTAGACTTTAGGCTCTTTGGAGTAAAATTAAAATTTCAGTCACTATATTGGCTTCTGTTAGCATCAAGGATAAAAATTAAAACCCTAACATAAAAAGGCCCTCAGCAACTGTGCACCCTTCTATCTCTCCCCCCTTTTCACTAAATACTCGGTCAAGTGCCCTCTTTGCTCTGCTCATAACCCTTTTCTTTCCTCTTTGTTTAGGTGCCCCAAGTACCTTTGCATGATACCTCCTTCTTACTTTTTCCTTGTCTCAGAGAAAATTAGAGTTGTGCTATATGTAATTTATCCCACTGATTTTGAAATTGGTCTCATAATTGTTCTATCACCCATAGTATTAAAGTTATCTTTAATATAATACATTGTGCTATATAACACATCCATACAGAATTAAGAAATGTTAATTTTTCATCAGTAAAATCCTAGTACTATTTTTAATTGTTGTAAATTCTACTGATTAGTCAACGTAAAAAGGGCCCAGAGTAATAAAAAGTTGAGTCATATTCTCTTGATGCTCTTGAGGCATGATGAGTCACGTGTTTGCTTGTTTACTGTATGAGCCAGCGCTCCTGGCCAGTTGGTGGAAAGAGCTCGTTCTTGAAACGTCTAATGCTGTGAGTATCTGTTAGTTGTGTAGTTCTATATACATTTTATGTTCATTATAAGAAGTTGAACAATGCCAAGAAATTGTATTAATCATCCGGACTCATTCTGATACATTTGCTGTGAGGTGATATTTAAAAATCGTAAATGTGGTTTTACTCCACTTATTAAGAAGTGTTATGAGCTTTACTTTGGATGCAAAGTAGGTGACCAAGATAAAAGTTGGGCATCTCCTTTTTTGTTGTCGTACCTGTGTCAGACTTCTCACAAGTTGGTCAAAAGGTTCTCGGCACATGGATTTTGCTGTTCCAATTATTTGGCGAGAACAAAACGATCACTCCACAGATTGTTACTTTTGTCTTACAAACATTTCAGGCATCAGTTCTAAATCAAAGCACACTGTGACATATCCGAATTTACCATCTGCCATCAGGCCAGTGCTGCATAGTGAAGAATTGCCTCTGCCAATGCCTCCAGAAGAATTAATACTTAGTGATGATGAACAAGAAAAAGATCCTGTAGAGTATGGTGATGATATAAGGGTTGATCAAACTTTTGAGGCTTCCTGTTCATCATTACAACCACATTTCCTTACCCATGGAGACCTCAATGACCTAGTCCGAGACTTGAACCTATCTAAAATGCAAGCAGAACTTTTAGGCTCCAGGTTGAAAGGCTGGAATCTTCTCCATAAGGAAACTAAAATTCCTTTTTTTAGAGATGTTTTTGCCTTGAAGATGAATTTGTGTTTTGCAATGATGTTTATTCTGGCATGAAAGCACTTTTACAAAACGAGTACAAAACAGAGGATTGGTATTTGTTTATCGATTCTTCTAAAGTTAGCGCGAAAGCTGTGCTTCTCCACAAAGGAAATAAGTATCAATCAGTGCCACTAGCTTATGTTGTCAATATCAAAGGAACTTATAAGAGCATGAAATTTGTGCTTGATAAAAATCAAACATGAAGAATACAAATGGAATATCTGTGGTGACTTGAAAGTAGTCCCTATTTTGCTTGGACTACAACTTGGTCACACATAGTACTGCTGTTTTCTTTGTGAGTGGGACAGCAGAGACCTAAGAAATCATTACACTCAGAAACAATGGCCAAAGCAAACATTAAAAACTCCAGGACAGAAAAATGATGCCAATACACCACTCGTTGGTCCAGAAAAAGTATATCTACCTCCACTCCATATAAAGCTCGGTCTTATGCAGAACTTTGTCAAAGCGATGGATCGAAGTGGGCCTGAATTTACATATTTAAGAAAGAAATTCTGAAGATCAATGATGCAAAGATCGAAGAGGGGATCTTTGTAGGACCTCAAATAAGACAACCGATTAAAGATGAGAACTTTGATAGTCAGGTGAACTAGGCTGAAAAGGCTGTATGGAAATCTTTCAAGAGTGTTTGCCAGAACTTAATACAAAGACAAGTACAAAGAAATCGTGGATGATCTTTTGCAATCTTACAAGACCATCAGCCCTATTAAGTTCCCTCAACATGTAAAACAGTAGCCCGTAACGTAGCCTACAAGACTTACAGCTATTAAATTAGTAAAGCAACCCACTAACGATCTGTGGGTTACTGGCTGAAAAACCCTATGGAACGTTGAAATTTGAACTCCGCGGCTGCAAATCTTTTGATTTGTCAAGCCGTAACTTGACAGACGTTCGAAAATTGCTATTAAATTGCTACGAATCCACTAGCGTTTAAACCCGTAACCCGCAAATGGAGCCAAAAAGCCAACAGGTACTAGAGAGGACCCGCAAGGGGGTTAAAATCCTATCCATAGCACTGTCAATGCAAATTTACACACACTAGTGTATTTTAAATTAAAGGGAAAGTGATGATAGGTTTCAAAATTAATAGTACAACATTCTCAAGCTCGCAAATCTGCAATATAAAATACTTTTATTTCTGTTTAATTTCCGTGTTATATCGATCCCAGGAATCAATGTGTTAATACATATAATGGAACTTGCTTGGACTAGAATATAATATTTACTGATTTATTAATATTGCATTATCTCTGGAATAAGGGTCCGATCGAAACTCGTAATTCAAACCCGTTAGGCTTTGAAATCTAACCTCCATTTTTCAGTGACATAATGGTGAGAATCTCATTTGTGATTGGCTCCGTCTTAACCTGTAACTACGGGTTTGACTAATTGATCATGTTCACAGCCGCACATCCAACGGTGCAAGAATGGTTTACAGGTTGGTGTCTACGGCCTGTAACTCGTGGCCTGGTGTAATTGAATAGCTCTGTAACACAGCTAAATTTCAAGCTCACAGCCTTTGCGGGTGTGCCGATGCCGCTACAGCTTCAAATTTAATGGGGCTGCATGGCATGTAACATATCTTTGAAAATCCATTCATTGGATTCGCACCTGGATTCCTTCCCAGCAAATCTTCGGGAAATCAGCGATGAACATGGTGAACGATTCCACCAGGACATTTCCAAAATGGAAAAGCAGTACCAGGGCAAGTGGAGTCCATGCTTGCTAATTACTGTTGGACCCTTAATAGGAAAAAATACAGGAGAAAATCCTATACTTCTACATGTTAGGAGAGTTAGTCCTTTACTATGTAAGTATTATAAATATGTAATACTGTAAACTTTAAATTACTGTCTCTCAAAATCCTTAAGTGATAGAGAAATTCTAAAAATATATTTGTATTCAGCACAAAATACTATAAGGTTCACCTATTTTGACTTCTGAGACAAAAACATAGTAACATTTTGTTGACCAATAATTATTGTAGATAAGTTTATGAAGTTTATAAGTTTATCTGACCAATGCTTTATGAGGACTTGTCTGGTGCAATGGTACATAATTTAGCCTAGACATGTCCACTGGAAAAGAATCATAACTTACCACCCAGTGGGTGGAGTGCTCTGCTAGGTTTCCCAGTATCAGACATTACCGTATTGGTCCGAATATAAGCCGCACCCGCATATAAGCTGCACGCGTAAAGTTCAAGGGAAAAAAAAAAGAAAAAAGATAGTACTCAAATATAAGCCACATCCGTAAAATTGGAGAGAAAAAGACTCTCAAAGTGATCAGCCATTGCAAGAAACAGGCTTTCTAATTAGCACTGTAGCTTTTTTTGCAGGTTACAGGCTTTACAGGATGTTTGAATCACTAAAACCGTAAATCGCTATTCAATACCGCAGTCTCAAGCACGAAAATCGGCACCCTTAACTCGCAATCACGCAAATCGGCAGTCATTTTGCGTTCGCGAATAGAAGCCGCACACCTAACAAGCAAAGTTCGTTAATATGCAA
The DNA here is from genome assembly GCA_027410445.1 of Discoglossus pictus. Classification (NCBI taxonomy): domain Eukaryota; kingdom Metazoa; phylum Chordata; class Amphibia; order Anura; family Alytidae; genus Discoglossus; species Discoglossus pictus. Next base: position 338,887,402 of record CM050167.1, read on the forward strand.
TATTTTTTTTACGGTTGCGAATATAAGCCGCACCCGTAACTCGCAAGCTCAAAAATCTGAAAAAAGGTGCAGCTTATATTCGGACCAATATGGTATTTACTATTTAATGTATATTTATGAAGTCATACACTGCAAAAAGACATTTAGATTGTCCTTGCATTTGTTTTTATTTGAGATTTGAGAACCTCATATTAATAGCTAGCTATACATGGACCCTCAAGGTGACCCTAATTGCAGTGTGTATATATATTGATTTTATTGTATAATACATTTAAACATGACCTGAAAAGGCACTTTGAGGAAATTTCACAGCCATTTATCACAAAAAAGCATATGTGTCACAGGGCATTATGTATGTGTTAGCAGTAGCATATAATCACCACAAATGAAAACCACTTGGTAAGACATATCTATTTTAGGACACCTTTTCAGGTTCATTAAAGTTCAACATTTTCAATATAGTCTTTTAAGAACTAAGGGCTCTATTCAATTTCCTATTTTGTAAAGATATACCACTTGTAAATGTAATAAAATGCAAAGTAGCTATTCAATTTACTCTTTTTCTCATATCTGTAAGTAGACCACGCAAAACACTCTAGAACATCACATATTCTTAATATTATGTGATGATTTTCCATTGATTTTACTCAAAGGCTATTCAATTCTTATTTTACTGATGATTCTCAAAATATTTATGACTTGCAACTCACTACAGATTTTTAGAAAAAATATTTACATGCTTTTAAAAGCCTTACTGAGAACTGCAAAAACTGTTAAAGAGACAGTACAGAACTAAAAAGTGGATTGGAAATAAATACATAACAGTCACATAGGCACAACTGAAGAATTACAATATTTGTATTAAATATATATGTTTTAGTTAGTATAGATACTGGAAAATGAACTAATGGCCATGATATACCTCCACATAGCACATATCACTTTCAAGTGTAACATAGACCCCATTACTCAAGAGGATGAAATAAATCAGCAAACCCACATGACTTACAACAGGGGCTCCAATGCATTGACTATTAAAGGACTAGCCACACTCCAACAATACTGATCAACAGTATTAATTCTAATTACATCACAGTACTGAGATCGATCATGTAAGTCACATCCATGGGAAGGTATGTAATATTCACAATACTGTTGGGTATTGTACACTGGGGTGTGAGAAATGTCATCATGTGCAACCTTTGGTAGGTAACACTAATTATGGCTAAATAGGGGCCACTAATCCATACTGGGGTTGAACGCCAGTGGTATACTACTATATAGCACAAGCCATGTACTGGATTGTCATAGGGAGCATGTAAGGAACCGGGTGTTATAGGCATATGGACATGCGTATATAGCGTATATATGCGTATATAGGGACAATGGGTATTGCATTAATGTGTATTAGCTGTTGAGGAAGGTTAACAACAGCACAAGGAGACTCCTACTTACTCTAAAAATCCAGATGTCCCTTATCTTTCCCACTCTCTCTTGCTTAAAGGTATATAGAAGCTACCTGAGTTTCAAATGTTTCCTAAAAAAACACTACTAATTAGCAGAAAAAAATCTATTATATTGAAAAGTTCAGCGAACTTACAGAGTTATATGCAGGAAACTGATATGTGGATTTGCACACTCACAGGGAGTTTATATTGCAGTGTACTTGGAAGAGAGCAGCCAAAAGGAAGTGCAGCTGCAGGATCGAATGCCATGGAAAGAGAGCGTTGAATGATGAGAGAAGAGGAAAGGGAGAGTGGGAGAGGGGGGAGAGAGAAAGAAGAAAAAAGAAAGATGGGGAAACAAAAAAGAGGGTGAAATAAAGAAGCAAGGAGAGAGGGGGCAATAAGAGAAGGGGAGGCAAGACGGGAAAAACAGAGGGGGGAAAAACACCAGCAGAAGTAGTTAATTTAGGAAATGTAAAAAATGTAGGAGTGGTAAATGACACAAGCGGGCTCAGCTCTGCCAAACAGAGAGAGAGAGAGGGAAAAACACACACCAACAGAAGTAGTTGATACAGGGAATGGACAATCTGTGGGGGTGGTAAATTACACAAGTGGGCTTAGATCTGTCAAACAGAGGGAGAGAGGAGAGAAAAACAGCAGAAGTAGTTGATGTAAAGAATGAACAATATGCAGGGGTGGTAAATGACACAAGCAGGCTCAGCTCTGCCAAACAGAGAGAGGAAGGGAAAAGACACCAGCAGCAGTAGTTGATACATGGAACTGACACTCTGCAGGGGTGGTAATCAAGTATGAATGTGCTGTACAGAGAGACTCATATGAAAAAGGCATATCACCTTCTAACATTGTGCCACACTACATATCCCAGGCTGCTTTGCAGCACAGACAGAAACTCCAGATTGTGATGCAAATGTTTCAGCCTTTGCTTCCTCATGCTTGGCCAAAACAAATTATGAATTGTATGCCAATTTAGTCTGGCTTTGAAGGAGGTGTCTACTCTAATTTTCAACTGTCAAAAATTCACAAAAACACATTTTGCTAGCTTAAAGGTAAGTGTTTATTTTGGTATTTATTCATGAAAAAAAAATGTTTGCATAGACTACTGATTCTCCTCTATCAGATGCATTCATAATCCAGGAAATTTATATATGCATTTAATTCAAAATGAAATAAATGATGAAAAAGTGACATTTGTTATTACAATTAAAACATGCTTGTGGTTAAAGGGATATTCTAACAGTTTGTGTAATTAATATCCAAATATAAAGTTTGTTACTGACTGGCATCTAGGCAGTGTGATAGGACACAGCACAGTATTACATTGTAATATAACTAGTTTATTACACATATTTTGACCTTGTACAATAATAGTGGCATCCTAGATGGGAAAACGGATGTGTCTGAAGGGGAAAGGAAAGTCTTCTGCTGCAAAGACCAATTCATAATAGGAACCTGGAATGTTAGAACTATGAACCAAGGCAAACTAGATGTAGTCAATAATTAAATGACAAGGTTAAACATTGATATCCTGGTAATTGGTGAACTTAAATGGACTGGAATAGGACATTTCACATCAGACAACCACCAGATTTTATACTGTAGTCTATCAATCCTGCAGAAGAAATAGAGTAGCCATCCTAATCATTCAAAGAGTGGCCAAAACAGTGCTCGGTTACAACCCAATAAATGACAGAATGCTTTCAATTTGAATTCAAGGCAAGCCATTTAATATAACAGTCATCCAAGTCTATGCTCCAACCATGGATGCTGAAGAGGCTGAAGTTGTCCACTTCTATGAAGACATTCAACACGTCATAGATATACAGTAACACCAAGAAAAGATGTTACTATCATCATAGGAGATTGGAATGCTAAAGTAGGGAACCAAAAGACACCTGGAATAACTGGCAAATGTGGCCTTGGAGTACAAAATGAAGCAAGTCAGGGATTAGAATTTTGTCAAGATAATTCTCTGGTCATAGCAAACACCCTCTTCCAATAGCCTCCGAGATGACTCTACACATGGACATCACCAGATGGACAACATAGAAATCAGATTGATTATATACTTTGCAGCCAAAGATGGACAAGCTCTATACAGTCAGCAAAAACATTACCTGGAGCTGACTGTGGCTCAGACCATGAGCTTCTTATTGCAAAGTTGAAAATTAAACTGAAGAAAAGAGGAAAAACCATCAGACCAAGTAGATATGAAATAAATAATATCCCTTGTGAATATGCAGTGGAAGTAAATAATAGATTTAAGGGACTACAGTAGATATGGAAGATAGAATGCCTGAAGAACTTTGGATCAAAGTTTGCAACATTATCCATGAAACAGCAACAAAGAATATCCCTAAAAGAAAGAAAAGTAAGAAGTCAACCTGGCTGTCTGATGAGGCTTTGAAAGTAGCCCAGGAAAGAAGAAAAGCGAAAAGTAGTGGAGATAAGAAAATATTTGACCTGAGTGAATGTGTGTATGGATGCACATTGTACTTTATTGACCTTACAACATTATTAAGAAATCTGTTCTTTATGTATAGAATATTGTGGGTACAATGGTATATCTTTTTTTGTCTTTGTTTATTGTTTGTTTATTCATTTTTTTGGTGATGTAATTATATTTGTTTAATAAAAAATAAAAAAAATTGTCCAACTGAATGCAGAATTTCAGAGGATAGCAAGAAGAGACAAGGAGAAATTCTACAATGAGCGATGTAAAGAGATTGAAGAATATAACCAAATGGTAAATCAAGTGATTGCTTCAAGAAAATTGGGAACTTAAAAGGCACCTTTCAGGCCAAAGTGGGCGTGATAAAAGACAAAAATGATAGGGACTTAACAGAAGAAGATCAGATAAAGAAGAGGCGTCAGGAATACACTGAAGATCTATACAGGAACGATCTTAACAGCAGTGATGACCTCAATAATTTGTCCAATGAGCTGGAGTCAGACATCTTGGAGAGCGAAGTGAGATGGGCCCTAGGATATCTTGCTTGTAATAAGGCTGCAGGAGGTGATGTAATCCTAATTGACCTATTCAAAATTCTACAGGATGATGCTGTGAAAGTGTTACTTGCCTTATGCCAACACATTTGGAAATCTCAACAATGGCCAATATACTGGAAAAGGTCAGACTACATCCCAATCCCAAAAAAGGCAGTGCCAAATAGTGCTCCAATTATCGAACAATTGCACTAATTTCACATGCCAGCAAGGTAATGCTTAAGATTCTACAAACTCGACTGCAACAATATATGGACCAGAAACTACCAGACGTGCAAGCCGGATTCTGCAGAGGAAGAGGCACAAGAGATCAATTTACCAATATCCACTGGATAATAGAGAAAGCAAAGGAGTTCCAAAACAAAAACCATTTTATTTCTGCTTCATAGACTATTCTAAAGCCTTTGACTGTGTGGATCATAATGAAATATGGCATGTCCTTAAAGAGACGAGAGTACCAGATCATCTCATCCTCCTCCTAAAAAATCTGTATGTCAACCAAGAAGCCACGGTCAGAACCGAACATGGGACAGCAGAATGGTTCAAGATCCGAAAAGGAGTGCGATAAGGATGTATTTTGTCACCTTATTTATTTAACTTATATGCAGAGTACATCATGCGTAAGGCTGGACTGGATGATTCCAAAACTGTAATCAATATTGCTGGAAGGAATACAACAACCTCAAATACGCCGATGATACTACTCTGATGGCTGAAAGTGAGGAGAAACTAAAGGACTTATTGAAGAGAGTAAAAGAAGAGAGTGCAAATGTTGGCCTGATGCTCAGCGATAAAAAGACGAAGATCATGGCAAACGGCAATCTCACTTCCTGGCAAATAGACGGGGAAGAAGTGGAGGCTGTGACAGATTTTATTTTCCTTGGATCCAAGATCTCTGCAGATGGTGACTGTAGTCATGAAATTAAAAGACGTTTGCTTCTGGGGAGGAAAGCTATGGCAAGCTTGGACAAGCTAGTAAAAAGTAGAGATATTAAGCTATCAACAAAGGTCCGCATAGTTCAAACTATGGTATTCCCAGTAGTAACATATGAATGTGAGAGCTGGACCTTAAAGAAGTCTGAGCAACTTTGAGAATTGACAACTTTGAATTGTGGTGTTGGAAAAGACTGCTTAGAGTCCCTTGGACTGCATGAAGATCCAATAAATTAATTATTCAGGAAATCAAGACAAACTATTCACTAGAAGGTATGATCATGAGGTGGAAGCTCAAATATTTTGGCCGTATAATGAGACGGCAGGATTCCCTAGAAAAGACTCTGATGCAGGGAACGATTGAAAGCACAAGAAGAATAGGACGACAGAGGCGGAGATGTATAGATGAGCTCACTGAATCAATGAACATGAACTTGATGGAGCTCAGAGGGGCAGTGACTGAGAGATGCACCTGGCGTGCTATGGTCCATAGAGTCCCAAAGAGTCGGACACTGAAGACTAAACAACAAAAAGATGGAAAAACAAAAGCTGTGGAAATATTAGCATCATTTTCATAGGCAGAGATAACAGTTTTGTGCTCAGGGTAGAGAAGAGCTATGAACTCTAACAGGAGGGTCAGTTTATCACACAATGTGATAGGTCTAAGAAGTGCTGCATCATACAATGCTGCTATGTACATACAACCTTATATGTCACTGTGTAGTAAAACTGAATAAACTAAATAAAATACCAGTAATACAGGTGCAGTTAATGAATAATAATAATATGAGAGGTTCTTATAATATTTAACATCATACTGCTTTACCTGGCCATGTCCAACATCTGTAGCAGGCTTGAGGTATGTAAGATATAGCTCATGAACCCAACCTCTTTTGCAAGTAAATTTAACATTATAGAAAGAAAGAAGTTTGGTGGTAGCTGGTGATAAAATGTTCTTGATAAAAGGTTTCTTGTGTTCCCACCATTTGAAGAACATTATTGAAGAAGCCCTGTGATTGCGTCTTATCTATCAAGATGTTTTTTCTTAAAAAGTAAACATTCATTTTGCTCTTTCTCAATACCAAAGGTAAAGAGTTTTGGAGGCTCAAAAACTGTGTTTAGTCCAATATTAAAATAAGGGGAAACTTTTTTTTTTTTTTTAAGTGTTTGGATTGTGAATTAATACAAATACCAATATTGCTATTGACATGAAAAAAAACAGACTTTCAGTTTGTAGTTTTTACTGTGTTTTTTTTTCAATATCAAGACCAAGACCTAATGATTAAGTATATTTATTTTCAGTAACTTTCAATTGAAATAACATCATTTGATTTTATTTGCTGTTTTTTCAATAAGAAGCGGTTATAATTTAGTTAAATTATTTTTCTATTTTTATTTGTTGCATCAGACAGCAGTCATTCTTGGTATTCTTAAGTGGCCTCCATCTGCAGATCTGGCTGCAATTTTCCTTTCACACTTTTTAATTTGGTGTCCAGTGTTCCGTGACAAAATAGCCAGGTACCTCCTCATCACCTTCTCCTTGCATTAGCCAAGTTGGCTATATATTGGCCTAGGAATCAGTGTCTATCCGGGAAAATTCCAATACCATATGAAGCTTTGTGCATTGCACTGTTGTATTGCCATATTTAACCAGATTTATAGCCATGTCGACTGGAAAAGTATCAGAATTCGCTATCTGATATTTTTAAGGTGTATATTTTGCTTTATTGATTTTCTTCATTTTTTTATGATGTCATACACTGCTTAGAGACATGTTTGATTGTTTTTTTTTTAAATTTGCTTACATTCTGTATTATATGTTTATGTATGTGTATTTTATTATATGTATTATATTATATGTTTACATATCAGTATCTGAAAAATAATAATTGTATATGTCCCCTCAAGGTGACCATAACTGCCGTGTATTGGATTGATTTTATTATATAACACTTTTAAACATGGCCTGAAGAGACACTTTGAGGAATTTTCAGTGCCATTTATCACAAATGCTCAGAAACCTATTTGTCACAGGCATTATTTATTTGTTATTATGAAAACCCCTTAGCCAGCCATATTTACTTTAGGATACCTTTTCACGCACATTGAAATCCCATATTTTCAGTATGGCCATTTAAAGAACTAGAATTCATTATAGCAACATATTCCTAGAAAGTGAAAGAAACAGATTTATAGGTGACATCTTAAACACACTAATGGAAATTCCCAGAACTGCATATAATCGGTGATTAATTAATTTAGTAATACTCAGAAGAGACTTATATATATAGTAGCCACGCCTGGGGAAGGCCCTGGGGGAGGAGACTAATAAGTTCCCACAAATTACTTCTGTGAGAATGGCCAGAGGGGAATGAGGGTTTGACTAAGAGTAGCCACTCCCTCCACTGTGTGTGTGTGAAATGTTTTAAATATGTGGTTCCAAAATAAAAGGTGGTTCATAATTTTCATCAAGACTTTGTGTGCAGATGTATTATTTACCCAGGGACATATGCTTGCAGTAAGATTCGTCAGACTTACTGTCAATATTGCTCAGTCTAAACCAAGGGCTGAGACATGATGTTCCTGTGATCCAAAAGTCCAGAGTCACCCAAATCCGAGCAACAGACCCCAGCCAGAGAGTGGGTCTTGATATGGGTATTATGTGAAATAATTGCTGTATAGAAATACTCTTTACAACAATCAACACACAAACCAGGCACTCACACCATACTGAGGATCGGCAGTAACCGTGAAACAGTACTGTATGTGGTTAAGTGACCTGGTTTGTGAAAAATCCATCCGTTGCTGTGTCTAAAACTGTGTAATACAGTAAGCATATGCATTTAAGGAGCCATGTTTAAAATGGTTTGGATTGACAGAGTGATGGTGCATTATGTGGCCTCATTTGCATGTCCTGCCCAGTTTTCCCAGATTGCAGTGCATATACTGTGTTTCTGAGAATTTTGAGCAGGAAATAAGTTTTTATCAACTTATTTTTAGACATTCAAGTGGAATCACTAATGTACTATTCCTTATTTGTACTACTGTACTTTGTACGGTGGAGGGCTTCTATCACTCTTAGCCCACCATATGTGAAATAATTGCTGTATAGAAATACTCTTTACAACAATCAACACACAAACCAGGCACTCACACCATACTGAGGATCGGCAGTAACCGTGAAACAGTACTGTATGTGGTTAAGTGACCTGGTTTGTGAAAAATCCATCCGTTGCTGTGTCTAAAACTGTGTAATACAGTAAGCATATGCATTTAAGGAGCCATGTTTAAAATGGTTTGGATTGACAGAGTGATGGTGCATTATGTGGCCTCATTTGCATGTCCCGCCCAGTTTTCCCAGATTGCAGTGCATATACTGTGTTTCTGAGAATTTTGAGCAGGAAATAAGTTTTTATCAACTTATTTTTAGACATTCAAGTGGAATCACTAATGTACTATTCCTTATTTGTACTACTGTACTTTGTACGGTGGAGGGCTTCTATCACTCTTAGCCCACCATATGTGAAATAATTGCTGTATAGAAATACTCTTTACAACAATCAACACACAAACCAGGCACTCACACCATACTGAGGATCGGCAGTAACCGTGAAACAGTACTGTATGTGGTTAAGTGACCTGGTTTGTGAAAAATCCATCCGTTGCTGTGTCTAAAACTGTGTAATACAGTAAGCATATGCATTTAAGGAGCCATGTTTAAAATGGTTTAGATTGACAGAGTGATGGTGCATTATGTGGCCTCATTTGCATGTCCCGCCCAGTTTTCCCAGATTGCAGTGCATATACTGTGTTTCTGAGAATTTTGAGCAGGAAATAAGTTTTTATCAACTTATTTTTAGACATTCAAGTGGAATCACTAATGTACTATTCCTTATTTGTACTACTATATATATACTTATATACATATATATAGATCACACTGTGTATAGCAAAGATAATATAATAATAAACATATTCATATATTTTTTTGGTTTTTCTCTCATCAAAAAGTGGATTTTAAAATTAATTATACTTGTGGTAATAGGATCATTACAAGGTTTTAAGTTACAATATTGGGCTGCTTAGAAAATAGCAAATAATTAGTAATACACAAGTAATACATAAGTAAATATGGTGTGTTATTGCTCCTTAAGTTTTACATATTTTTGTTGTTCAGTCATCTCTGACTCTGTGTGACCCTATGGACCGCATCACACCACGCACATATTTTTCTTAAAGCTCCCAAAGAAAGTGCTTAACACTATTTTTTGTCACATATGTGAATAGAATAGGGATACATTATTCACAAATATTTACAATAACTCAGTTTATTCATATACAATGTGAACCATGGTGCAAAAAAGTTAAAAAAATTATAAAAAAATGAAAAAATAAATAATTAAATTAAATGAAAAACATTTAAAAGGAAGAAAATTGGATCACTCTTTGTAAATGTAAGGAGTGTATGGAGCTTGTTTAATTATTAATTCTATCTTTCCTTAGTTCCATTTGATATTAATCTCTCTATAATAGATATTGATCATACGTCGCTACTATCACTTTAACAAGAAGCAAATTATATAGCTTATTTTGAGGTTACAGTGAGCTCCTCCGAGCTTTGAAACTGATAGTACGCTTTTAATATTAGAATTGGTAAGGTGGAGAATTATTTTTGTAGCCCGTAAACTACTTTGCAACGCAATAGGCGTCTTTTTGCGATCAGCAAATGTTTCTACGCTACTGTGTTTTTTTAAAGGGATAGGGTGAACCATAGCTCTCTACTCATCTATTTATGCTCTCAATTATGTCATTGTCATAGTAACTCTCAAAGGATACTTTGGCTTTCCCACAGTATCCCCAGCTTTATATTTCCTTCCTAAATTAATCCATGATAATAGCCTATTTCCTTATTAAAAACTATAATCCAGGTAAGTACAGTATGTCCTGCAGGTTTATGTTATATAGTGCCTATATGATTCTGAAACCTGTATGGATGGATGTATCCAATATAAATATTATTGTGCTACTTTTGGTCAGTAGCTCTGTTTTGCTCTGGTTTTGCTAATCTATAAAGTTTTCATGTCAAAGATACTGGAGTGGGTTGCCAGTTCCGTCTCCAATGGACTGAAATTTTCTGACCTCTCTGCTATAACCTGCCAATCTTGGGTGGACCTACATGGTATAGCTCACGGCTTAACTGAGATACACAAGCCTTTCACCATGAAAAGGTAGCGACCCAGAAGGGGTTTTACATATAAAACACTCTTAATATGTGAATAAAATGCCCCTACTGTGATGAATAGCTTATAATATGTTACTAGAAACTGGGCTCTTTATTTTCCACATTTATAATTATTTTACTATGAAACTCTGAAAGGATAAAAATGTAATTGAAGAAAAGACACAAACTCAGGGATCTCTCACTTGTATCACCAACTCGGAAATGTTAAAAAAATATATATTATATTTAATCATCAAAAAAATCAACCTGAGCAGTAATAGAACTGTATGGGTTTACGCATGTCTTAATAATGTTTTATTAATGAAGAGGAAGAACTATTGTAATGTTTAAATACATGGTGGAAAAATATTTGCATTCAATGTTCCTTTTTTATTTAGAAAGTGCAGATCACTCAGCGACTTTGCATTCCCTACCTTAAACATTTAGAAGGTTCTGTTTTATTTTGTCCCAGAGTTATGCTATCTAAAAGTGTTTTCAATATAAGAAAGTATTATACAGATTACAACTGATGATTTCCAGATGACTGGAATGATGTAAATGATGAAACATCAAAGGTGTAAGTATAAACTTTGCAGGGAGGACTCAAACAGACATGGTCATCAAACTTGAGTATGTGATACAAACACTTTGCTTACTTGCAATCTTATTGTATACTGTAATTATGTATGTATACACTTTATGCATCTACTTCACATAATTGGGGCCCCATCACCCCTCCCCAATATATCTGTGCAAAAAAGCTCCCTCGTAACTGTGGGAGCTTTTCTTGAGCAAGATACTGTACATACCATCACAATCTCTACTAGTTATGTTTTGCATCCTCGAAATACATAAACCTATGTAACATCCGTTAGAAAAAAGTCTTTGTAGTAGAGGAGAATAGACTCCCAATAGGCAAATGTCTATCTAAGGGGGTATTGTTGTCTTCAAAATGGTAGAGGCCAAATCCATGACTTTGGTCCAAATGTTCTGAACTATTGTGCTTTCCCACTAAGTGTAAAATGTACCTGTAGTTTGACATAGTCTATAGCAACTTGAAGATGTTTGTGTGTTAATTGTATATAATCTATCCGGTGTGAGATAAGCTCTGTGCAGCACCTTTATAGAAGTTTCAAGTAGACTGTATTTTTGTGAGCTTTTGCTTATATTTGTGCAGATTTTTTCCCACTTATGTGGATCCCATTCAGTTCCCATGTCTGATCCCCCTGTTTCATAAAGTTAGTTTTTAAATTTGTTGTCGGGTCATTTATTATAGAGTAAATAGATCCAAGGACACATCTGGTTACTGGGGCTTTGCTGCATATAAGGACTAACCAGTTGATTTGCGGTTTACCCCATTTTTTTTATTACTGAGGTCACTAAATGTTCTATTTTGCAATTATTGTAATGCTCCTTCAGTGGGATGTTATACTTAATCCTCAATTGCTCAAAGGTAAGGAATTGTCCATTTGATAACCAATTACCTAATTTGTCAAGTTTAGCTGTTGTCCACCAATTTTTAGAATCCTCTCTCAAGCTATCCCAAATAGGTTGAGATGTAAGTGTAGGGGTTAGTTCTGTTAATCTGACTGCTAGTTCGCCCTTTTCTAGTTAGTTATCGAAAGCTTTGTTATGTTTCAGTATATGTGGAGGGATTGAAGGATTCCATATAACGGATTCACATGTTTGGGGTTTCATTTGCTAATTTTCCAGAAATACCCAGTATGGTTGTTGTTCACTGGAGTGTGCTTGGGGTATGAATGCGATCTGGGCCATGTTATGATATAATTTTAGGTTACTGCACGACAGCACTCCTGTTTTTTTTTTTATTCTGAAAATGTGTGTATGGGCTATCTTCACTCTTTTATTATTCCATAAAAATCTAGTTATACATTTTTGAAAATTCTCTAACTCTTTGGGAATAATTGGTAAAGGTAAGGAGCTGAACAGATATAGTATTCTTGGTAATATATTCATCTTAATGGCGTTTATACGCCCTGTCCATGATAGTGGATGTTTGCTCCATTTGTTAATATCAGTTCTAAAATGTATACTTAAATCATGGGATATAGTTTGCATTGTACATTCCAGACAGGTTAGGGGTTATGTTCAATCCCGGGTATTTTATGTGGAGAACGGATATTGTCTTTTAAGATCGTCTAGGTCTTGTTAGGGGAGTAATGATCCTATCACTTCTGTTTTATCTACATTTACCCTGAACACTGAATCTAAGATGCCCATCAGCGCTGGTATGGAGTTTACCGGATCTACCAATGGGCACAAGATATCATCAGTGAGCATGCAGCACTTACATTGTTGCAGTTCAACCGTGACTCCCTTTATTCGCGCCATGGACCTAATAGCTTGTCCCAGGGGCTCAATCGCTAAAGTGAATGGAAGTGGGGAGAGAGGGCAGCCCTGTCTAGTCCCTCTTTGTATGGAGACATGGTCTCTATTTGAGCCTTGTAGTTTTAGGTGCGCTATTGGATTTCTATAAGTTTTAAGTAGATTAATAAAATTACCCTTAATGCCCATCTTGGCCAAGACCTCGTGCAAATATGACCATTCCAGCAAATTAAAGGCCTTCTCTAAGTCTAAGGCTATTGTGCACAAGGGGACATAATAAATGGATACAATTCCTGCTTATGGCCACGAAAAAGCCACATTGCAAAAAAATGGAAGACGCCACATCTTCACCTCCAAGAAATAATACATAAACTAAATTTCATAATGATTAATGAAAAAATGACTAATGTCATATCCAATACATATCCAATATTTACAGAAATATGGGATGTATGGATCAACTCCCCATACTCAATCACAATCATATAAAAATTACAAATATCACAAAACAAACACTAAAAAATGATATTAAAACTGGTTGAATTGATAACCTCTCGGAGTGGAAAGCGGATGCTGAACAGGTACGGATTCATTGACAACTTTATTGACACAATTGTAAACTTGAGATCAAACCCATTAGGGATAAAAGAAAGAAATTAAATCAACTATGACTCATTCAAGTGTACCACCCCCCTCACCTGAATGTTAGCATTAGTTCAGTTTAATTTATTATGTTTTAGGTTCATTTAGTTAATATGTTTTACTGAATCTACAGCTACAGTGAAACAGAGAAAAGAAAAAAGGAAAACACTGGAGGATGGTCACAGTTAAACAAAAGAACTACAACAACAACAACATTTTTATACAAAGACTTTCAGATTTTATTAAATGCAGCTTATGACGTGTATTTAAATTTACAAGAATGAAAAATGTTATGACATATGACTGTGAAAAATAAGCATTAATAATTAAAGAAAAAAGGCTTTGTGTAGTATGTGTAGGGGCTGGGTTGTGTGATGTATCGGCAAATTAGCCCATATGCATTGTTTACTGAATTTCAAGCTGCACCATAGCCCTAGAAACCAATAGAAAATGTGCACATTACACTAACATCAGGTCATAAAAGTGCGTGTTTTTGGCCCAAAAGCTGACTGTGTTGTAGCTTTTCCAAGTTAATATCTAGGAGTTGGTGGTCTTTGTGCTTTACTGTAAAAGAGTTGTTGTTTATTTGAGGTAGGAGGGAGTTTGTTGCATTATTTATACAGGTAATACACTTACAAATTCCACACATAGGTCTCCACATTCATCCAATACCCCCACCTTATAACCTTAACCTATACACTCACCCTTACACCATAATTATACACATATTAGATGTGATCCTTTTATAAATTTTTGTTTGGAGGGAGAATGGAGGAAGGAGTAGGTGGGGGGGGGGGGAGTGTGCCCTGGAGAGAGGACCCGGGAGAGGAGTGGAGAGGAGGAGAGTTAGCCCTTTTCCAGTAAGGAGAGGGGGAGAGTTGTGTAAGGAGGGAGAGTAGGGGAGAGAGGGAGAGGAAGGGAGAGAGGGAGTAGTGAGGACAGAGGGAGAGGACCAATTGATGATGAATAAGGAATGCAGCTGAGAAGAGATGATGTAGTCTCTCTTAGGATCTTAATTTGTTTCTGCTAAACCTACTTTATATTTTTTAGGCACATTTCACATCCATGAAAGCAGTTTGTTCATCTGCAAGCTGTACTACCAAATGATGTAAGTACACTATATACAGTGGCTTTCATATAGCCATTCTACTGATGACATCCCCCCAGTAGATTGATCTCACATGTCATAAATAAATCCATATATCATGTTTTAGGCCCCATGATTGTTTTTACATTTAATATTTACCATTGTACATATGGCTATGCAATTGCATAGTCCTACAATACTATGTTAATGAAACCCAGACATTATACATTTATGAGTTAAGCATGTCATTCTTTTTAACAATATCAAACATGATAGGCTTTTCTGATCTTATTAAAAGACAATAAAGTTGATGTTTGATGGTAACAATCATGTCTATGTGTTTAAACATGACTATCATATGATCATATGATAACACCTGTATACCTTTAACATTTTATATTAATGTGTCTTAACAAAAATTCTCAATTTTAAAAGGGCATATTTTAATGGTCTAATGGAAGCAATATAGAGTATAAACTGGGATAAAGAACTGACAACATTTAAAACATTACTAAATATACATACGTATCACCATATACCATGTGGAAATAAAAGAAGAAGGAGTACATCACAACCCATGTGGCTTAACAATGATTTAAAGATCAAGATGAGGAGTAAAACATGGGCATTTAAGTTATACAAACAAGAAGGGACACAGACTGCTTTACATGAGTACAAGGAAATCAAAAATGCTTGCAAAAGGACAATTAGACTGGCTAAAATAGAAAATGAAAAATTTGTTGCAAATGAGAGTAAGACTAACCCTAAAATATTTTTTTAAATATATTAATGGGAAGAAGGCCAGAAAGGAAGCTATAGGAGCATTGCCATATGACACAGGCCGTCTAATAATTAGTGACCAGGTAAAGGCAGATGAGCTAAATAGGTTCTTTTCTTCGGTATACACAAGGGAGGTACCAGTGGTTGCAACATAATGAGGCTACACTACCTTCACCAATTAATAGGTTGACGCAGGAAGAAATCTAGAAGAGGATGGAAAAAATAAATGTTAATAAAGCCCCAGGTCCTGATGGAATACATCCAAGGGTACTGAGGGAACTGGGTTCTGTAATAGCCAATCCATTATATCAAATTTTTCAAGATTAACTCAACACAGGGTCTCTACCAGATGACTGGAGAAAAGCAGAGGGGATACCTATATTTAAGAAGGAAGCAAGGAAAAATCCAGCAAATCATAGACCAGTAAGTCTCACTTCAAAGGCCCCTGTTGAGCTGAGATCCACGGATCTCACGAAACGTACGTCGGGTGTTGATGACGTCACTTTGGCGCCAAAAAAACGGCTGAAGCAAAAGCTGATAATATGCTATAGCTTCTTAACAAAAAGCTTCTAAACATATGTCCCACGAAGATCTTACATGCTTATACTGTTCCATACAAGGTATATGTAGTGGCCCAGATATAGAGTGACCTTGAGGTATACTATATCTAGTCCATATAAATGTCCAATTGCATTAAGAACTTTGGGGTATAGTAGTGGTGTCTAAAAAAGAACCACGAGGTAAAACTTACTTAGTCCTATAGTGATACAGAGGTGTAGTGGTCTTTCATAGTAGAACCAAGAGGTATAACCTACTTAGTCCTATAATGATACAGAAGGTGTTGTGGTCTCTCATAGTAGAACCACGAGGTAAACAGCATAGATTTCCAGTTTCTAACTTGTAGTGTTTATCATAGTAGAACCAAGAGATATATTAACAGCTTGCCCTTAAGTTTGCAGAAAATATAGTTGGTATAGTAGTGGCATTTTTTTGCCACAAGGCAATTATTGCTGAAGTCGCCGCTTGTGAAATGGTGGTCTCATAGAGATTACACAGATTGTGAGAAACATAAATACAAAGTCACTTATTCTAATATAGTTAGTGTTGCAATTTATAGAGCAACTCTAACCAATATTTGTAAAACACTAATATCACCTGCTATATTCACTTAGCAGCTATAGAGAAATTGTAAAAATCTTAAGGGACAAAAATATATTGGTTATAAGCCGTTTTTAAAAATAACAAATATATCACATTATATCTAAACCAATTACTGTAGTTACGTCATTGTATTCTCTGGAGAATAAATTCAGAGATCTGTTTGTATATATTCTTTGTTTTAAACGATCGGATTTTAATTATAAAATTTTTTAAATAATTTTCATTAAAGATTGTTTTTTTTAAATTTAGTATGAGGCAATTCATAACATATTTAGCCACATAAAAGTGTTCCCCTTTTTTTGTTATTTCTCTCTGTGCCCATCTTCAGTGACACAGATAACAAAAAGATCTATTATCCTAGTGTCAACCTGGCACTATCAAAGTTTGTTCACTACAATGTATATACTTTTCACCATTTGTACCATTGTGCATAATAACAAAGTGAATTCAGTTTCATTTAGAATGATTTCACTGGTTTAAGCCCAAATTGGTAACTATACTCAATTAGGGTTCAGCAAAACCTGGCTTTACTTATTTTTTTATTTGTTATAATTTTATCATGGTCTGTTTTGGAAATAAAAGAATGTTGTTTTTTCATTTAAATTGCCTTACTTCATTGGAAACTATCATTATTCTTATACTGTATAATCTTTACACAATCATATATTCCTATTTTATACAGCCTCTTGTCCTCTTGGGTTTTAATTGCACCACACCTTGGCATTAATGCAATGTCTACTACATTTAAGACTGTGTTCTGTGGATATATTAATTATTTTTATAGTGTAATCCATGTGTTTGTGTGTTTACTGATTTGTAAAATAAACATACATTACATTTAGTTTGTGATCTGATTTGTATAAATATCATATTTCAGAATACCCATCCTGTGTTAAGCTATAGTGGATGTGTATAAATCATATTTTCTGAAATCAACTGCATAAAGAGATTAATAAAATATGTATAACAGCAGATTATATTTATGTGTCATTAATGGTTGATGGTAAAATATATCTGGACACTTCTGTATCTTCAAGAATTTGCTTACTGTAATCCTATGCTTCTATGTCAATAATGTTACCTCAATTAGTAAATAATGTTGTTATGGCCAAGTGATTACACCTTCAATGTTAAATATGATGTCAACATCATCATAATTTTACATCAAATCACATACAGTATTGGTGCACAACACCTGAAATAAGCATTAAGTGTCACATTATAATCAAATACCGTATTGGTTAGAATATAAGCCGCACCTTTTTTACGAATTTTGAGCTTGCGAGTTACGGGTGCAGCTTATATTCGCGACCGTAAAAAAAATAATTGCTGATTTGCGGACTTTGCTTGTTACGTGTGCGGCTTCTATTCGCGAACGCAAAATTACTGCCAAATCGCGCAATTGTGAGTTTAGGGTGCCGATTTTCGTGCTTTAGACTGCGGTATTGAATAGAGATTTACGGTTTTAGTGATTCTAACATCCTGCAAAAAAAGCTACAGTGCTAATTATAAAGCCTGTTTCTTGCAATGGCTGATCACTTTGAGAGTCTTTTTTTCTCCAATTTTATGGGTACGGCTTATATTTGAGTACTAACTTTTTTCTATTTTTTCCCCTTGAACTTTAATGGGTGCGGCTTATATGCGGGTGTGGCTTATATTCGGACCAATAAGGTATTTAGCCTTATTTTCCATTAAAAACATGTTCATCTGAACAGTATAGACCATATCAGTGACACAGGCTTGGCTTAAAGATGTCACCTGAATTAATGTGCCCAAAGTGTGTTAATTCTTATGTTATACATTGTTAGCAGATCTTAATGCATTATACTGGAACAACAGTAATACTTATTTTCGGAAATAATACTACTGTTTACATTAAAACACTGTTCTGGATCACCATTCTGCTGAAGAGGTTTTAAATAAATCCCATTTAATTTTCATAATTAATTAATACAGTAAAACTAGATATAATTTAATGTATTTATTATATGTATACTTATTGTCACATGCACAATAGCAATGTTGTGGAACTTAACAGGACAGGTGTGCGTTGATGGAGGTAAGTTCCCTGGGACTCCTTTTGCCTCTCCACAGCTTCCATGTTATTATTTGGCCCTATATCCCAATGTCTCTGTGCCGTTAACACCCTGTTCCTTAACACAATCCTGTGCATGTCCTGTGTTATATAGTAATTTGCACTTTGAGATATACCTTCAGCATGGATTACTGTCCCCCATTTAGTCACAATCAGTACCAGGTTACTAAGTTGCTGTGGCAATTGTACTTTTGTTTGGAGTGAGTGAATACAAACTCTGGTTTTAGGATATATTTGACATGCGTCTTATTCATGGCAGGAAGATGGAAGGGTGCAGAGCTAGTGTCACAGCTACAGTGATCATTCCACATTTGCATGCCTTGGGCCAGCAACCAAAACATCAATCATTTGAGGTATAATGAATGACTAGATGTAGTCCCACTCTTTCTATGGGTGTCAGTAGAAGTGGTTCTTTAATGGCATATATTTCCTAAAGGCTGTTCTTCATTATAAAGTTTATTGGCTCTTCTATACACAATCTTCCATTATTCTTTGTTATACCAGTATGTTTGATCTGATCTTATGTTGTACTAGATTTTCCATCTGTTCCATTACCTTTTCTTCAGGTTCCTCCTAATATACAAAACAAGCTTTTCAGAGTTTTTCCATCTGTGAAAAGTCAAATAAATTATGACTTTAGTAAGGTCCAATGTACGCTTGCATCTTAAGATACACTGATATGGTATACTTAGGACACAAATGTTATCAACACTAGCATGTTTAGTCCTGTTTTCAGTTGTCAATATTGTTAGTTACTAAAATAATTGCCAACTATGTGAAAAACATTCTGCATCTACAAATCTTAATGATAATATAGGCTTTTACTGAATAATCAAAGCACAATGGCCCAGATTTATCAAATTGCATAGGCTTTGCTCCCACAAAAAAATAATCTCGTTAATATACTCGCAACCAGGGGGTTTGCCTGTAGCTCTCTAGCTGTAAAGTGTGCTTTCAGCTTGCTCACAGGGGACTCTGAGTCTGAATATTATTAGTCTCCACAGCAATGCCATGGAACACTACCAACTATATAACATGAACACATTTCACTAACACTAACAACCTCCCATATTCTTATATATCTATATAAACAATGTCATATGACAATTAAAGGCTGAAATAATAATAACATCAAATGAGGGGGGTTTATGACCCCTCCAGCAATTAACCCCTACTCCCTATGAGCTCTGGGCAAACCCCCCTTGTACAAGTAAGTACATTTTATGGGATTCTTTTTTGCAATACATAGAATAGCTCCACGAAATTTATTTTTAAAACCCACATATGGAATGTATATCCATTTATGCCATTTTACATATATAAAATAAATGTGTTCAATAATATCATTGCTGGTTTATGAATAGACATTTCTAAGCTGTTCACCACACTTTGTGCTGCCAAACTGGATGTCTGCATTTTCTATCATATTGAATAGCATATAGGTACGTTCACTACTTCATAGATACTGCTTTCCATATAGGGTGGTGTATTGCCTGTTGTAATGGATGTCATATTCTGTTTCTCTCTTTGATAAATCTGGGCCAATGTGTTTGTCATTGTGAGAAAAGATAGATAGATAGATAGATAGATAGATAGATAGATAGATAGATAGATAGAAAACAGCAATGAGAAATGCTAAGCAAACAAATTACTTCTCGAAAATAGACATAGTTATGTTTTAGAACTAAAAATTATATTCTGACTACAAGTTGAAAGGAAAAAATGAGCACATATTTAATGTACATAACTGGTTAAAATATATGTATGATGATAAGGTATACAAAAGCTGTGAAATTATGAGTGCATTTGTTTGTATACTTATATATACTTGCATATATCATGAAGAATACTAGTGGGTTTCCATTTCATATTTATCTACTGTTGAAATATTTTAAATTGATCATAAAATTCCCAGCAAAAGCAAAACAGTTGCATACTATATAAAAGACCCCTGCTCACTGTTACATATAGGCAAAACTAAATGCAAGAGGCGATGACTTTTCACAGAGGAATTCAATTAAATCAATTAAATCTGAGCACCCAGACCACACAAAGCCATTCTTATTCAATCTCAGATATATATATATAGTTAAAGTAAGAACATGAGGTGGAGATGAATGAAATTTCTAATACTCTCCCACACAACTTTGAATGTCTCCTGTGGCCTGTGCTTAACCATGTAGTTTTGAGGTAGTTTTGAGGTATTTAAACTGCTTATAGGTGATGGTCCTTCAAGACGTTTTATAATACGCCATGTCTTTCTTTCTTTTCTCTTGATGATGTTCTATGTTTTCTGAATTTTTGTTTTGTTCATATAATACTAGCATATGTATGTATGCATAAATAGTATTCTTAAAAAATACTCTACCAAAAATGTAAAATTTTATTCAATGTAGAGAATGTTTTTTTATTTAATGTGGAGATTTTTTTTTTTTTTCAAAACCATTTTTTTTAAATGACAATAGTGTGCTAAAAAACATTATATACGAAAAACTAAGATGCATTTCACTGATTGTTCTGTGGCTTCATCAGTTAGAGTAAATCAGTATTTATAAATTCACATATTCTCAACAATACTCAACAATTATCTAGTACAATGTCCACTATAGATAAGTAGATAGTACATTTTAAGACGGTAATATTCAAATTAATGTGAATGTCACATATACTTTACTATTGTGGTTAATTGTACTTAGATATAACCATATTCTTTACAACTCATATCTCAACAAAGTATTCCCCCAGGAATTTTTAACAATACTAATAAAACCAATGGGCAATATAACACCAATACAGCATTTTTAACAATATTCCATTATATCAAGACTCAATCATTTGTTAAACGTATTCAGAATACACATATAGTTAACAAAATACAACTGAATGACGATAACATATTGGGAATTGACTTACCCACCAAAGATACTATTAGAATTTTATAAGTTCCAGAAATGACTGGACCATTTGCAACTGGAAAAAAACGTAAGCAATAAAACTAAAAATATAACCTGTTTATTACAGAGCGAATCGTTTCAGAGCGATGACTACAAAACTGGGATCTTGAAATCCCAGTATTGTTTCTACTCATGTTTACTCATGTGAATGCTAAATGGGCAGATGGTTAATCAATTATGTCTTGTTTGTCTGATAATACTGTAATTGTGTTTATTAAGATAGATTAAACACATTTTATTTTTCATATAGTAGTCCTTTAATTTGAACAGATTTAGAGTTGATACTTCAATATTCCAACTGCTCATATCACTCAACAACTTGTGCTTAAAGGACCACGCTGGTACAAGAATAAAGACATTAGTTTGTCAAGTATGGACCAAACGAACAATATTAGCAGCTGTATAAGCCATGGGCATACAGTATTATTGGGGAAAATTTGTATATTTGAAGATTCTTTTTATGTGTACAGGAATCCATTTTCTGTTTGTTACATTATTTCCACAGGGCTGACACATGATGGTGTGTGATTTAACTATCTATGGAGAGAGGGGTTGGGAAGGAGGAAGCAGAGAGCTTATATTAAAGGTACCGTATTTATCGTCGTATAACACGCACTTTTTCTCCCTGAAAATAGGGAGCAAATGATAGTTGCGTGTTATACGCCGATATTCCCTCCCTCCTCCTCATCCTCAACCTCCCTCCTCATTCTAAACCCCCCTCCGCATTCTAACCCCCCCCCTCGTCAACCCAAACCCCCCTTCTCAACCTAAACCCCCCGGCACCCGCTATATGCTTATGTTGTGGCGCGCATGTGATGTCACATGCTCGCCGGGTCAAGGAGCGGAGCGGAGGCCGGAGCAGAAGCAGGTAAGTGAGGGGGAGGTATTTAGGTGGGTTCAAGGTTGAGGAAGGGGGTTTAGGTTGGGGGGGGGTGTAGAATGAGGAGGGGGGGTTAGAATGCGGAGGGGGGTTTAGAGTGAGGAGGGAGGTTGAGAAGGGTGGTTGAGGTTGAGGATAGGGGGGTTGAGGTTGAGGAGGGGGGTTGAGGAGGGGGTTGAGGATAGGGGGTTGAGGAAGGAGGATGAGGATGGGGGGTTGAGGGGGTTTGAGGATGGGGGGCTTGAGGAGGGGGTTTGAGGAGGGATTTTGAGGAGGGGGTTGAGGATAGGGGGGTTGATGAAGGAGGATGAGGATGGGGGGTTGAGGAGGGGGGTTGAGGGGGTTTGAGGATGGAGGGGTTGAGGAGGGGGTTTGAGGAGGGAGGTTGAGGAAGGAGGATGAGGGGGTTGAGGGGGTTTGAGGATGGGGGGTTGAGCAGGGGGTTTGAGGAGGGAGGTTGAGGAGGGGGTTGAGGATGGGGGGTTGAGGAGGAAGGATGAGGAGGGAGGTTGAGGAGGGGGTTGAGGATGAGGAGGGAGGTTAAGGATGAGGAGGGAGGTTGAGGAGGGGGGTTGAGGTTGAGGAGGGGGGCTGAGGATGGGGGGTTGAGGGAGGAGGATGAGGATGGGGGGGTTGAGGAGGGGGGTTGAGGGGGTTTGAGGATGGGGGGGTTGAAGCGGGGGTTTGAGGAGGGAGGTTGAGGAGGGGGTTGAGGATGGGGGGTTGAGGAGGAAGGATGAGGAGGGAGGTTGAGGAGGGGGTTGAGGATGAGGAGGGAGGTTGAGGATGAGGAGGGGGTTGAGGATGAGGAGAGGGTTGAGGATGAGGAGGGGGTTGAGGATGAGGAGGGGGGTTGAGGATGAGGAGGGGGGTTGAGGATGAGGAGGGAGGTTGAGGAGGGGGGGTGAGGTTGAGGTGGGGTGTTGAGTAAGGAGGATGAGGATGGGGGGTGGAGGAGGGGGTGGAGGAGAGGGTTGAGGATGGGGGTTTGAGGAGGGGGTTGAGGAGGGAGGATGAGGAGGGAGGTTGAGGTTGAGGATTTTGCTTCAAAATTCTTTATATGAAATTTTTTTCCCCTGAAATTTCCTTCTTAAAATGAGGTGCGTGTTATACGCCGGTGAGTGTTATATGCCGATAAATACGGTATATGGAAGTTTAATCGGTTATGCATGCATCTAATAGAGGAGAATCAGTAGTGTATGCATTTGCATTAAAAATCCTAAAGTTATATCCTAAAGTTTGCAAAATTACTTAAGTTTTCTGTCAGTTGGTTTTGAGAGGGAGCGCCCCTGAGAATGCAAGGTAAATTTGCATGAAATTCATAATTAGTTGTGACCAAATCAGAATCAGACCGGCTTCTGACATGCTCAGTACAACAACAGCCCTTCTGTATGAAGCACATGGGTTCCTACATTTCCTCTGACATCACTTCCTTTGGTTCATTTTCCTGCTGTTCAGAGAAAGGCATTTAGATCAAGACATTCTTACATTACAAACTGTCTCACTTGAGATGTAACTGTACTTGTTGCTGATTGTGTGTGTATTCCATCGTTCTATACAGATGCACCTGTGGAGAGGCCCTATGTTATTGTTATATATACATATATGAATTGGTAAGTACACACTGCCTAGGTAGGCACACTGGGGGCTTGGAAAATAAGCAATCTTTTCATATCAAATAAATGTATTCCCCTGATTTGAATACAAATTAAAAATTATATAGATTTCGACAAGCATCGCAAGCCTACAAAATAGCCCATTAACCCCACAAACTTCTATATACCTTTAAGATAATCTAATAAGCTAAACCTTCGGGAAGCTCAAAGTTACAGGTTTAACCATCGCAAAGTTTTAAAGGCCGTAACTCACAACCCATTCGGAGCCCGCAAAAAGATGCCAGGAGCCCATACAATGGACTGTGATTATTGTCTATTTATGGTACGTGCCATCAACAGAGGCATGTTTTCATTACCTGTCTCAATGCAACAAAATACATCAATTCTTTATATGTTGCTGAAAGTTTTCTGTGGAAAAATGGTGCTTAAGCAGTTTAATTCTCTACTTTCCCTACAACAATAATAGCAAATTTCAACCCAAGCTTGGATATCTTAATGTGCAGGTCAAATGGAAGGTAGTTAATGGAATAAGTACACTGCTCTACTCTACAGAGACCATAATGCGCTTAAACCTCAGAAAACATTAGCTATTTAAAAGCCTTGCTAATTTATTTTAATGAACCTTCTTTGCAACTGAAGCTTCAAATTGACTAAATCTAAATCAGCTTGTGACTGCTTTGTGTACAGATGGCAAACAATGGCAGCAACATAAAACGCTGGAGAAGAGATTTACTAAGGGAAACTTTTCAGTGCTGAATTATATTGTATTATTGCTGAGACTCGTCAAAGTATTTCTAAATTATATGTTTACTTCATAAAAGAAATACCATCATAATTATTAATGTTTCCTTTGAATGGAAACGACTTTCTAATTATATGAAATACAAGACAATAAGGTCTGTTTAGTATACAAAGATTTGCAAACTGAAAGAAGTATATTAATTAAAGTCTAATATCCAAATCATTTTAAACATAATTTTAGAACTTATTTGTAAACTACAAATTAAACACTTGATTTAGAGCTTACAACTAGAAACATACAGCATTATTAAATTATGATTTTGCCAATTGAATAGGGCTCTATATAAGCACATAGCATATTTTTTTTACAGACGTTTTTAGTTAGTAAAGACCTTGCTTTTGGATAGAAGTTCACTAACTAAAAACCTCTGTAAAAAAATGTGCTTATATATAGCACTTTTCAATTGGCAGAATCACAATTTAATAAGGCTGATAATCATTCAGAATCTCTGAATAGTTAAAATTGAACATGCTCATTAGCTTGCATTTAATTAGCCCTTGTTTAATTTTTGAGCAAGGAAAGGATTTTGAAACATTCATTAAATTCGGCTCTAGTGCACTTTTTAAAAAATCGCTGTTTCAAGGTCACTTGTTATACTATTTTATATTCTAGAATTTGCAGAACTGTCATTCATATTGTGCCGCAAAAAGTGTGCACTACTTCAAAGTAAAAATATAATTTTTAAAATGTTAATATATAAAATACCCATAAAAATAAATTGCACCGTTATCCTACAAAACTACATTCTCATCATTGCTTACATTTGCTAATGTAATGCATTCCTGATTGTCTATAAACTGTGTAAAACATGCTATTTTTTACATTTGGCATTTTATATACTCATCTGTACTGTCTAAATGGTGAATATTTTAAGTAGTTTGTTAACATCATTTAAGTACAATTTATTGCATATCACTTTTGCATTTACTGGATTTTGTACTTTTGCCATTACTGGATCTATCTGTTCCAACTTTCTCTGCACCTAATTCAGCCCTGGTTTTAGTTATACTTAACTTGTTCCTCTTAAGTTGTACTATTCAGTAACTTCACATTTTTTTCAACTAGTACAGCCAACTAGCTGTTCATATAATGGAAATTGATAGTTATAATTTATATAAAGATTGTTGTTTTGGTTAGTAGACACTTGTGGGATGACATATGGAATAGTCCAACTGCGGCAGGTTTTCCAATTCAATAGGACAAAAATGGAAAAGATCAACTACGATATATAAACTGATGTTCTGCAATGTATTAGTCAACATATGTCTTCTTTGTCATGTACAAGACAGTAAGCAATGTGCAGGTTGCAGCTTTTCACCGTCTGGACAACAACCCTCTGATTTAGTGTTATGAACCAATCCGATTACGGATGTGAATTCAAACCAGTGTTGTTGTGCTTCCTCTGCAACTTACATCATTTGTCAAAACTAATACTGAGAAAGGAAGATGACATGTTACAACATGTGATAAAATAACTTTTTCATTCTCTTTCATATTAGACCATGTTATGTTTCGACATTACCGGTAATCATAGAGAGCAACACACAAGCATTTATTGAGCTGCATATCCATAATGCCTTTATTAATGTTTTATTCTGATATGTGACTTAGAGGTCAATCACATAATATCTTCAGTGCAAAATGAGACACTGTATGTAATTTTCCCTATAGGGATCACTGCAATGATAAAATATTCATTCAGTGACTGCTTAAGGGAGTTCTAAATTGAATTACTGATATCTACAAATTAAATAATTAAATTTATCATGTTTTAGCTTCACATAGGACCAACTAACATAATTTAAATACAATCCAGTCCCACCACTCAATATAAGAGTAACTAACATATTAAAGTATTAACATCAGTAAAAGAAGATGCAGTCAATTATGGATCTGTCAAGCAAATATTTATATTACAGTGGTACCTTGCTTCTTAACCTTAATCTGTTCCGGACGGCAGGTTGAGTTCCAAATTGGTTGAGTTCCAAGATAGCATTTCTTATACTAATCAATGTAAATGGTTCCGAGCCCCAGATATTTCACATTTTAGTTTCAACTGATGGTGTTGTTTTTTGATGCAAATAGTGATGTCGCGAACCTAAAATTTTCGGTACGCGAACAACGGCGAACCGCCATAGACTTCAATGGGCAGGCGAATTTTAAAACCCACAGGGACTCTTTCTGGCCAACAATAGTGATGGGAAAGTTGTTTCAAGTGGTCTAACAACTGGACTGTGGCATGCCGGAGGGGGATCCATGGCAAAACTCCCACGGAAAATTACATAGTTGATACAGAGTCTGGTTTTAAGCCATAAAGGGCATAAATTACCTAACATTCCTAAATTGTTTGGAATAACGTGCTTTAAAACATCAGGTATGATGTTGTATCGATCAGGTAGTGTAAGGGTTAGGCCCGCTTCACAGTGACAGACCAAACTCCCCGTTTAACGCACCGCAAACAACCGCAAACAGTCCATTTGCACAACCGCAAACTCCCCATTTGCACAAGGTTGGATACCAAGCTAGCCATGTCCCGTTCCTTGTCCTCACTGATGTCATTGAAGGTCTCTTCCTCCACCCAGCCACCAAGGGTCCCCGAAAGGTGACAACAAGCCCCCTTGGTCTTCCACCTCCTCAAAGCCAACTTCCTCCTCTGACTCCTCTTCTTCAGACTCCTCTCACTGCATTGCCTCTCTCTGCGTTATTATAAGGTGTGTTAAGTAGTACTACTCTTATCAGTTTAAAACCTGTTACAGCACCTATCAGGGGGCGTGTATAAGGCCTGGATTTTTAGAACCAGGAGATGGAAAAAGATGCTTTGTTGGTCGTATCACTTCAATTTTGGGGCACGGCACGTGCAGTCAAAGGTGCCACCAGATAGGAGTGACGTGTTTGTAAGTACTACTCTTATCAGTTTAATACTTGTTACATTACCTATCAGGGGGCGTGTATAAGGCCTGGATTTTTAGAACCAGGAGATGGAAAAAGATGCTTTGTTGGTCGTATCACTTCAATTTTGGGGCACGGCAGGTGCAGTCAAAGGTGCCACCAGATAGGAGTGACGTGTTTGTAAGTACTACTCTTATCAGTTTAATACTTGTCACGTTACCTATCAGAGGGCGTGTATAAGGCCTGGATTTTTAGAACCAGGAGATGGAAAAAGATGCTTTGTTGGTCGTATCACTTCAATTTTGGGGCACGGCACGTGCAGTCAAAGGTGCCACCAGATAGGAGTGACGTGTTTGTAAGTACTACTCTTATCAGTTTAATACTTGTTACGTTACCTATCAGGGGGCGTGTATAAGGCCTGGATTTTTAGAACCAGGAGATGGAAAAAGATGCTTTTTTGGTCGTATCACTTCAATTTTGGGGCACGGCACGTGCAGTCAAAGGTGCCACCAGATAGGAGTGGCCTGTTTGTAAGTACTACTCTTATCAGTTTAATACTTGTTACGTTAACTATCAGGGGGCGTGTATAAGGCCTGGATTTTTAGAACCAGGAGATGGAAAAAGATGCTTTGTTGGTCGTATCACTTCAATTTTGGGGCACGGCACGTGCAGTCAAAGGTGCCACCAGATAGGAGTGGCGTGTTTGTAAGTACTACTCTTATCAGTTTAATACTTGTTACGTTACCTATCAGGGGGCATGTATAAGGCCTGGATTTTTAGAACCAGGAGATGGAAAAAGATGCTTTGTTGGTCGTATCACTTCAATTTTGGGGCACGGCACATGCAGTCAAAGGTGCCACCAGATAGGAGTGGCGTGTTTGTAAGTACTACTCTTATCAGTTTAATACTTGTTACGTTACCTATCAGGGGGCGTGTATAAGGCCTGGATTTTTAGAACCAGGAGATGGAAAAAGATGCTTTGTTGGTCGTATCACTTCAATTTTGGGGCACGGCACGTGCAGTCAAAGGTGCCACCAGATAGGAGTGGCGTGTTTGTAAGTACTACTCTTATCAGTTTAATACTTGTTACGTTACCTATCAGGGGGCGTGTATAAGGCCTGGATTTTTAGAACCAGGAGATGGAAAAAGATGCTTTGTTGGTCGTATCACTTCAATTTTGGGGCACGGCACATGCAGTCAAAGGTGCCACCAGATAGGAGTGGCGTGTTTGTAAGTACTACTCTTATCAGTTTAATACTTGTTACGTCACCTATCAGGGGGCGTGTATAAGGCCTGGATTTTTAGAACCAGGAGATGGAAAAAGATGCTTTGTTGGTCGTATCACTTCAATTTTGGGGCACGGCACGTGCAGTCAAAGGTGCCACCAGATAGGAGTGGCGTGTTTGTAAGTACTACTCTTATCAGTTTAATACTTTTTACGTTACCTATCAGGGGGCGTGTATAAGGCCTGGATTTTTAGAACCAGGAGATGGAA
Organism: Discoglossus pictus; assembly: GCA_027410445.1. Classification (NCBI taxonomy): domain Eukaryota; kingdom Metazoa; phylum Chordata; class Amphibia; order Anura; family Alytidae; genus Discoglossus; species Discoglossus pictus. Next base: position 338,916,772 of record CM050167.1, read on the forward strand.
AAAGATGCTTTGTTGGTCGTATCACTTCAATTTTGGGGCACGGCACATGCAGTCAAAGGTGCCACCAGATAGGAGTGGCGTGTTTGTAAGTACTACTCTTATCAGTTTAATACTTGTTACGTTACCTATCAGGGGGCATGTATAAGGCCTGGATTTTTAGAACCAGGAGATGGAAAAAGATGCTTTGTTGGTCGTATCACTTCAATTTTGGGGCACGGCACATGCAGTCAAAGGTGCCACCAGATAGGAGTGGCGTGTTTGTAAGTACTACTCTTATCAGTTTAATACTTGTTACGTTACCTATCAGGGGGCGTGTATAAGGCCTGGATTTTTAGAACCAGGAGATGGAAAAAGATGCTTTGTTGGTCGTATCACTTCAATTTTGGGGCACGGCACGTGCAGTCAAAGGTGCCACCAGATAGGAGTGACGTGTTTGTAAGTACTACTCTTATCAGTTTAATACTTGTTACGTTACCTATCAGGGGGCGTGTATAAGGCCTGGATTTTTAGAACCAGGAGATGGAAAAAGATGCTTTGTTGGTCGTATCACTTCAATTTTGGGGCACGGCACATGCAGTCAAAGGTGCCACCAGATAGGAGTGGCGTGTTTGTAAGTACTACTCTTATCAGTTTAATACTTGTTACGTTACCTATCAGGGGGCGTGTATAAGGCCTGGATTTTTAGAACCAGGAGATGGAAAAAGATGCTTTGTTGGTCGTATCACTTCAATTTTGGGGCACGGCACATGCAGTCAAAGGTGCCACCAGATAGGAGTGGCGTGTTTGTAAGTACTACTCTTATCAGTTTAATACTTTTTACGTTACCTATCAGGGGGCGTGTATAAGGCCTGGATTTTTAGAACCAGGAGATGGAAAAAGATGCTTTGTTGGTCGTATCACTTCAATTTTGGGGCACGGCACATGCAGTCAAAGGTGCCACCAGATAGGAGTGGCGTGTTTGTAAGTACTACTCTTATCAGTTTAATACTTGTTACGTTTAACTATCATGGGCGTGTATAAGGCCTGGATTTTTAGAACCAGGAGATGGAAAAAGATGCTTTGTTGGTCGTATCACTTCAATTTTGGGGCACGGCACATGCAGTCAAAGGTGCCACCAGATAGGAGTGGCGTGTTTGTAAGTACTACTCTTATCAGTTTAATACTTGTTACGTTACCTATCAGGGGGCGTGTATAAGGCCTGGATTTTTAGAACCAGGAGATGGAAAAAGATGCTTTGTTGGTCGTATCACTTCAATTTTGGGGCACAGCACCTGCAGTCAAAGGTGCCACCAGATAGGAGTGACGTGTTTGTAAGTACTACTCTTATCAGTTTAATACTTGTTACGTTACCTATCAGGGGGCCTGTATAAGGCCTGGATTTTTAGAACCAGGAGATGGAAAAAGATGCTTTGTTGGTCGTATCACTTCAATTTTGGGGCACGGCACATGCAGTCAAAGGTGCCACCAGATAGGAGTGGCGTGTTTGTAAGTACTACTCTTATCAGTTTAATACTTGTTACGTTACCTATCAGGGGGCGTGTATAAGGCCTGGATTTTTAGAACCAGGAGATGGAAAAAGATGCTTTGTTGGTCGTATCACTTCAATTTTGGGGCACGGCACATGCAGTCAAAGGTGCCACCAGATAGGAGTGGCGTGTTTGTAAGTACTACTCTTATCAGTTTAATACTTGTTACGTTACCTATCAGGGGGCGTGTATAAGGCCTGGATTTTTAGAACTAGGAGATGGAAAAAGATGCTTTGTTGGTCGTATCACTTCATTTTTGGGGCACTTTGTGACATTAGCTTCTTACGCTCAAACATGTCCTTTACAGGCACCTGACTATGGGCAGATGAGCAGGAACTGCTCAAGGTGAGAGACGGAGTGGCGGGTGGTTGAGAGGGGGCAAGGAGTACAGCAGTGGTTGATGTGCCTTATGATGCTGCACCAGGAGGAGGATGGCGGCTTTGAGTTTGTGTACTGCTTGTACTCATGTGTTGGTCTGGAGTCACCCAAACATTAGGTCTTAACCTGTAGAGCATAAGGGAACCAGGCTACTCTAGACCTCATTCATCATTACAGGTTTTGACAGATCGGTACTATGCGTCCAAGCTACTGTGACAACAGATATGAGTGGCACTGTGCACTTGCAGAAGTTGGTAGAGTAGACGCTGTAGGTCTGACACACACGCTTGCAGACAACTAACTGCTATGCAATCTATTACAGTAGAAAAAATGTTTTTGGTTTTAAATGTACACTACTGTTACACCAGATATGAGTGGTGTGTTAAGTAGTACTACTCCTATCAGTTTAATCCCTGTTATGTGCCTTTTTTTGGGGTTTGGTTGTTGAAGCCACAGTGCAGCACCAGAGGCCAGAAAAATTAGGCATGTACACATGCCTGAAAAATTAGGTATTGTTGATCTTGCAGCGAGCAGAGAAGAAGGTAGGCCTGATTCATTGCCCCATCCCTGCATATCCACACTCAGAGATTGAGGGGGCGACCCTTACAAGGCCACGGGCCGGAGATATACAAAGGTAGTGAAGGGGACATAGAGGCCCATGGACTGACAATCGCCATCTTGGCAGGAAAAGGGCCCAGCAATTAAGCCAAACTGACCCAGCACAGGCAGCTACTTGAGTCAAACGCCGTACAATTACACCTTAATAAAGCTGAAAGATGCAGCAGCAGGGATTCTAAACGGCCACACAGGGACAAGGAGGCTAACAGCCCCCACAGTCTCTGCACCACTCTTTTTAACAGATAACCCAAGGGGCTAACCAGTGACCTTGCCCACAAAAAAAAAGCAGAATTTTATTGGAGGAATTATTAGTGTCTTTACCCCCCAAGAGAGGACATAATATACGGTATCTTTAGACTACCTGATGGCCAAACCTCCTTTAGCCCCAATGCTATCCAAGAAACATTTCAAAACTTCGATCAGACCATATATTCATCCCAATCCCGCTGCAGCGGATCTGACATAGAGTCCTTCCTACTACAGCAAGAAGTCCACAAAATACCTGTACCTCAATTGGACAGCTTGAACCTAGACATATCCCAAGAGGAAGTTAAATCTACAATCCAAGATCTTAAATTTGGCAAGTCCCCAGGGCCAGACGGTTTTACTCATCTGTACTATAAGAAATTTGAGCCCTTGCTTACCCCCGCACCTAACATCTTTGTTTAACGCTATACTAAATGGAGAACCTATGCCCCCTTAATTGAATCAGGCCGACCTCATAGTCTTTCCAAAAGAGGGTAGGGACCCGAATCTCAAACTGTATTACAAGGCAGCACAGCTGGCTTTCATTCCTCTGGCGCATTCTCCAAAACACATCAGCCGCTCTGGGTATTTATGGAAAATCTAAGCATGTCACCTTATACATGCGATACAGTAATATGGATTCCAGGCCTGTATACTTTTTTGAGAAACTTGAAAAACCCATTGATTATGCACTCATTAAAAATATGGACGGAGATGAACTGGACACAAAAACTGGACACTCCGGTATCAGATCTTACCCCTATCGTACCCAATCCCCACTTTAAGATACATCTTCCGGAAAGCTCTCTCAGTTGGTGGAAGTCTCAGAACCTACTAAGGGTTGGTCCATGGTGGCATGACGACAAAATAATGACCTTTGAGTGGGTGAGAGATAGATACAATTTACCCCTGGCTGAACACTATAATTTTTGCAGGATACATCATTTTATATATACGATAAGTGGTAGGGGAACCCCCCAAAGAAACACCTGGCTACTCAAAAAATGTAGGGATTCCCCCTTTCAGCCTGGTATTATTAGCCTCTTATTATTAGCCTCATGTATGAACTATTTAATGAAAACTCATGGGCAAACAAACCAGACTATACCAAAGCCTGGGAGAGGGATTTGGGCACAGAGTTGCCAGATAGCACATGGGATAAAAGTTGGCAAGGCTTAAGTAGGGGATCTTTAAATTATAGTCTGCTTGAGACTTCAATAAAGGTCCTACACAGGACATATATTACTACTTTTAAGCTAATAAATGGGATCCAAAATGGAGCAGCTCATGTTTTAGGAACAGTGGTAATGAGACTACATTTATTCATGTCTGGTGGGAGTGTTCGGCAGTCATAAGATTATGGGAAGAAACATGCTTACAAGCTTCTAAAATGTTTAAGATTGACCTAATAAAATATTTTTTGAAAGAAAAAATACACATAGCTAGTAGTTGGAAAACCCCAAATTAAAACTTTCAGGAATTAATAAAAAAAATCAACTATTTAATGCTCAACGAGAGATTTAACCATGTAGTCTTGTATAGAATCAACCAGTTCCAGACAATTTGGGATCCCTGGATAACATCCCCATTTAGTGCCCCCCTAATATAATAAAACATTTGTTAATGGTTGAAGCGACTCAGGGGGAAGGACCGGAGTGGGGGAGCCCTGGAGGAGACCCTTCAGAAGCAACCGGCGGCAAAATCATCCGAGGAAAGGAGAGGTCGCCTACTGAAGCCTGCCCTAGGGTAACCCAAGGGCGATTGAGTAGGTTAGATATTGTAAATAATAAGCTACTGCTGGAGTGATGATAGATAATAGGACTTTACTATTGTCTGTTTTACCATTTCTTAGGTTTCTCTTAAAAATTGCAATTACAGTAAAAAAAAAGAAAATGTATTAACCAAAAAAGTAAAAAAAAGAAGGCCTAGCCAGTAGCCACCTAATTTAAAAAAAATGTCTTCATTGTAAATATGTATTTTTGCACAACTGTTGTGTTATGCAAGACTGTTCAATATGCTTTCTTTTCCATTACATGCCGTACGCCTTCTGGCATAAAAATTGAAATTCAAAAATTAGATATTGTTGCAGCCGCTGCTGTTGCAGCGGCCAGAAAAATTGACCTTTGTTCCCCAGGCAGAAAGTGCCATAAAACATTGCCTCTTCTTGAACCCTAGTTGGTGGCGGATAATTCACGCAAGTCATCCGGCATTCACAGATAACATACAGCAGCGTGTGGACCATTTATAGCCGAAGGCAGCTCATCTCATCAGGCCTTTTTCAGTTGAATGTATCGCCCAGTGTCAGTCCCTTCGGGATCCATCCCTCATTCATCTTTATAAAGGTGAGGCAATCTAGACTTTTTTGCCCTAGGCGACTTCTCTTCTCGTGACAAAACCTCCTGCTGCACTGAAGGTCCTTTCTGACAGGACACTTGAAGCAGGGCAGGCCAGAAGTTCAATTGCAAATTGGGATAGCTCCGGCCACAGGTCTAGCCTGCATACCCAGTAGTCAAGGGGTTAATCGCTCCTCAGAGTGTCGATATCTGCAGTTAAGGCAAGGTAGTCTGCTACCTGACGGTCAAGTCGTTCTCTGAGGGTGGATCCCGAAGGGCTGATGCGATGTGTAGGACTGAAAAAGGTCCGCATGTCCTCCATCAACAACACGTCTTTTAAACGTCCTGTCCTTGCCGGCGTGGTCGTGGGAGGTGGATTACTTTCACCTCTTCCCCTGTTATATTGCCCTTGTGCTGTGACAACACCCTTATATGCTGTGTAAAGCATACTTGTTCATTTGTTTTGGACCTGCTGCATCCATTCTGACTTGCGGTAATTTGGTAACAAATCAGGCACTTTCTGCTTATACCGGGGGTCTAGTAGCGTGCACACCCAGTACAGGTCGTTCCCCTTCAGCCTTTTTATACAAGGGTCCTGTGACAGGCACGACAGCATGAAAGACCCCATTTGCACAAGGTTGGATGCCGAGCTAGTCATGTTCCGTTCCTCGTCCTCAGTGATCTCGCTGAAGATATGTTCTTCCCCCCAGCTACGTACAACACCACGGGTACCAGATAGGTGACAACGAGCACCCTGGGATGCCTGTTGTGATTGGTCTTCCTCCTCCCCCTCAAAGCCACATTCCTCCTCTGACTCCTCTTCCTCACAATCCTCTTCCAGCGTTGCCGCAGGTCCAGCAAGCGATGCTGATAAGGCTGTTTCTGGTGGTGATGGTGACCACAACTCTTCCTCTTCCTCGTCACCCTCATCTAAGGCCTGATCCAGCACTCTTCGCAGGGCACGCTCCAGGAATAAAACAAATGGTATGATGTCGCTGATGGTGCCTTCGGTGCGACTGACAAGGTTTGTCACCTCCTCAAAAGGACGCATGAGCCTACAGGCATTGCGCATGAGCGTCCAGTAACGTGGCAAAAAAATCCCCAGCTCCGCAGAGGCTGTCCTAGCACCCCGGTCATACAAATACTCGTTAATGGCTTTTTCTTGTTGGAGCAGGCGGTCAAACATTAGGAGTGTTGAATTCCAACGTGTGGGGCTGTCACAAATCAAGCGCCTCACTGGCATGTTGTTTCGCCGCTGGATATCTGAAAAGTGCGCCATGGCCGTGTAGGAACGCCTGAAATGGCCACACATCTGGCCTGCTTCAGGACGTCCTGTAAGCCTGGATACTTATGGACAAAGCGTTGTACGATCAGATTACACACATGTGCCATGCACGGCACATGCGTCAACTTGCCCAAATTCAATGCCGCCAACAAATTTCTTCCGTTGTCACAAACCACTTTGCCAATCTCTAGTTAGTGCGGAGTCAGCCATTGATCCACCTGTGCGTACAGGGCGGACAGGAGTGCTGGCTCGGTGTGACTCTCTGCTTTGAGGCAAGTCAACCCCAAGACGGCATGACACTGCCGTATCCGGGATGTGGAATAGTATCTGGGGAGCTGGGGGGTGCCGTTGATGTGGAGCAAGACGCAGCAGCAGAAGAGGACTCAGCTGAGGAGGTTATGGAAGAAGATGGAGTAGGAGGAGTAGAGTTGGTGGCAGCAGGCCTGCCTGCAAGTCGTGGCCGTGTCACCAACTCTTCTGCAGAGCCACGCATTCCATGCTTGGCAGGCGTCAGCAGGTTTGCCCAATGCTCAGTGTAGGTGATATACCTGCCCTGACCATGCTTTGCAGACCAGGTATCAGTGGTCAGATGGACCCTTGCCCCAACACTGTGTGCCAGAGATGCCATTACTTCCTTTTGCACAATTGAGTACAGGTTGGGGATTGCCTTTTGGGCACAGAAATTTCGGCCGGGTACCTTCCACTGCGGTATCCCACTCGCTAAAAACTTTTTGAACGCCTCAGACTCCACCAGCTTGTATGGTAAAAGCTGGCGGGCCAAGAGTTCAGACAAGCCAGCTGTCAGACGCCGGGCAAGGGGGTGACTTTGTGGCATTTGCTTCTTACGCTCAAACATGCCCTTGACAGACACCTGACTGTGAGGAGATGAGCAGGAACAGCAAGAGGTGAGAGACGGAGTGGTGGAGAGTTGAGAGGGGGCAAGGAGGACAGCAGTGGTTGATGTGGATGAAGATGCTGGACCAGGAGGAGGATGGCGGCTTTGAGTTTGTGTGCTGCTTGTACTCATGTGTTGATCCCATTGGCGTTTGTGATGTGACATCATGTGCCTTCGCAAAGCAGTTGTACCTAGGTGGGTGTTGGACTTCCCACGACTCAGTTTCTTTTGGCACAGGTTGCAAATGGCATCGCTGTTGTCAGAGGCAGACACACAAAAAAAATGCCACACTGCTGAGCTCGGCGGTGACGGCATTCTGGTGGAGGCAACAGCATGCGTTGATTGGTGTGCTGTCTGGCTGACCCCGGGTGCTGATGCATGCTGTCTGACTGTGCCACTAGCTCGTTGCGATGACCTCCCTCTACTTCCAACTCGTCTCCTCCTCCTCTCTGTCTCCCCATCTGAACTTTCCCCCTGTTCTTCTCTTCTAGCAGGCACCCACGTGACATCCACGGACGCATCGTCATCATCATCACCCGCCTCACTTGTATATGACAACTGAACAAAGGAAGCAGCAGCGGGTACATCATCATCATCACATCGTACGTACATGTGTGTAATGCTGCCTGACTGAGACATATCCCTGTTATCTACATTCTCTGTTAATAATGGTTGCGCATCACTCATTTCTTCAAACTGATGTGTAAATAACTCTTCTGACTGATCAATTGAATTGGCTGTGGTACTAGTGTTGGTGGTGGCGGCAGGCGGGTGAGTGGTAACTTGAGAGGTGCCCGAAGCTAAGCTGGAGGAGGATGGTGCGTCAATGTTCCAAGCGGAAGCTGTAGAAGATTGGGTGTCCTGTGTTAGCCAGTCAACTACATCCTCTGAACTTTTCAAGTTCAGGGTAACTGGCCTCTGAACACTGGGCATTATTGTAGGGCCAAAGGGAATCACAGCACCACGACCACGACGGCCTCTGCGGGGTGTCCTGCCTCTCCCTGTCATTTTTTTTTAAATGTGGACTGTTGGTACCCCAACTAGACTGGATTGGTTGAACTTGGCACAGTGTATTTTGACATTATGAGAAACATGATCTGTAAACTAAATAAAAATCATTTTAGGAGGTTAAGAGAAAAATAAACGGAATGGGGGGATACCGAGCAGAGCACACCATCTACAGCCCACTGGGAGATAAACTCATCCATTACCCCAGTGGTCAAAGCCAGGTGGTACTCTGCCCGGATACGGGAGCGCACCAGCACCCGGAACATGGCCTCAGGTGACAAGGGAACCCCCCTATCAAACACTGCTTCCTGGACTTATATATAGCCAATTTGGCTAATGCCAGGAGCAGGTTGACGAGGAGGTCCCTGGCCTTATTGCCCCTGGACACTGGGCGCCCAAAAATAAAAATGAGAGAGGAGAGAAATGCAGCCAGAACTGCAGGAGGAGGCCCCTCAAGAGTGACAAGAGGGGCTGCAGTCTGGCGCAACTAAAATAAATATGATACACGGACTCTCGCTTGCCACAGAATGGACAAGTGGAGGGAGAGTCCGTGAATTTAGCTAAGTACTCTCCCGTGCTCAGTGCACCATGGAGCACTCTCCAACTCAAGTCCCCGGTGGGTCGTGGAACTAAATCAGAATAAAGTTCCCTCCACCGGGGCCTCTTGCCCTCGTCAGCTGGTAGGACCCGCCTCCAGATGGTATCGGGACGGGTCACGAGGGCAAGGAAGTGCACTGTATGGAGCACAAGAGAATATAAGCTCTTCCTCGGCATGCCGCGAAAGCATGCAGAGGGTATGTCCCTCAACTTTGAGAGGTTGGGGACAGGAGATGCCTGAGGGGAAACACGGGGCTTGTGTCCAATGCAAACAGCCGGAGCAGGGGTGTTGAATGGTGCATGTGGCACTCCGGCCTGCAAAGCCCCGTGAAGGAAGGTGCGCGAGTCGGGGGAGATGGCATCCCTAATCTTCTGGAGCAATCAGAACGCCCGCATTCCAGGAGATCCCCGACTCGGGTCATCCGTGCATGACTAAGGCGGCGGATGATACTGGGGGACTGTAACATTGGAGCCCCCACTGCTGGATTAAATAGCAGGGGCTCTGTGAATATTTCATCCCCCAAAGGCACGCCCTGCCTGGTCACGGAGACCATGCTCCAGGCCTTGAGGGTTTCCTGGTAGTATGCTGGCAACACCGAGAGGTCTCTCCCAAACCCCTCGGGCCTGATCAGAAATAATTGCCGTTCATACCCCAGGTTGCGCAACTGGCGATAAAAGCTGGATGCCAGTGCGCACCACTGCGGAGAGGGATCTGCATATAGGTATCTCTGCAGGTACTGAAGGCGGAAGGTGGACAACTGGGAGCACACACAAACTACTCCCTGTCCACCCTCCACCAAAGGCAGACTTGCCACCCCTGCAGAGACCCAATGCCTTCCCATCCAGAGGAAATCTAACAAATTCCTCTGGATATTGGTGACAAACTCAGGGGTTGGACAAATCAGCCGGTGCAGATCTGAGAAGCCACCAGCTGATTCACCACTAGAGTCCGCCCCCTAAGGGAAAGCATTTTTGCTAGACCCCTCCATCGTCCCAGACGAGAGAGGACACTGCCCTCTAACTTCCTCCAGTTGTCTGTGACGGAAGCGTCCGCAGCGGACAGGTAGACCCCCAGATATTTAATGACATCTGCCTCCCACGTGATGTCACGAAACGTGGGAGGCAAAGAGTCTACCTGTAAATTACCCTCTAAAAGGCCTGTGCATTTGGACCAGTTGATCTGAGCGGAGGAGGCAGCTGAATATACCTCCTGGCACTGTTTTGCCAGCTCAAGATCAACTGGATCCTGGGCCACGAGGAGCACATCGTCAGCATAAGCTGAAAGGACAATCCGCATGTCTGGATCTTTTAGCACCAGCCCTGTGAGCCTTTTCCTCAGTAGGCAGAGGAAAGGCTCGATGGCCAGTGCATATAACTGTCCAGACAAGGGACATCCTTGACGCACCCCTCGTCCAAATACCAAAGGTGCTGTTAGGGACCAATTGATTTTAAGTAAACACTCTGCAGCGTTCTTATAAAGCCCACAAACTGTGGGCCAAAGCCGTACGCTTGCAGAGTGGCTATGAGGTAACCATGGTCCACCCTGTCAAACGCCTTCTCTTGATCTAAAGAGAGAAAGGCGAGTGACAGACCAGTCCTGCGAGAATAATGCAATAGATCCCGGACCAGAAAGATACTATCAAAGATAGTCCGGCCCGGGACCGCATAGGACTGGTCAGGGTGACCCAATTCTGCCAGCACAGACCCAAGTCTAAGCGAGATGGCTTTAGCTACAATCTTGTAGTCTGTGCTGAGCAGAGAGACCGGTCGCCAGTTCTTAATAAGCCGGAGATCCCCCTTTTTGGGCAGCAGGGCTAGTACTGCCCTGCGACAAGACAGGGGCATCTCCCCGGTCTCCAGGGCTTCCCCAAGGACCAGATGGAAATCAGGTCCCAGAGTCTCCCAGAAAAATTGGAAAAACTCTACAGTCAGTCTGTCCAGTCCTGGAGACTTCTCACAGGACATGTCACGGAGGGCTTCAGAGAGCTCTTGAAAAGATAGTGGTATATCAAGCCGCTCTCTTACACCCTCACTGACTGTGGGGAGCCCCTCCCATAGCACCCTGCAGGCGTCTGGAGAAATGGGATCCGGAGAGTAAAGATCTTTATAAAAGTTCCGGGCTCTATCCCGGATACTCTCCGGATCTGTAAGGGGGGCACCGTCTTCATCTAGAAGACAGGTGATGTGCCTACTGTTACCCCCTTTTTCTCCAGTGAGTAGAAGAGGTGCGAGCCGCGGTCTAGATCTTTGAGAAAACCTAAGCGGCTGCGCATGTGTGCCCCCTTGGCCTGGTGTCGTTCCAGGTCACAGAGGACACTCTTCCTCTCTACATACTCGCTCTGCAGGGATTGGTCCCTACAAGTGAACAGCCTCTGCTCCAGATGGAGTACCTCCCCCCGGAGTGACTCCAACTCAGCTTCGCGCTGCCCACTCGCACCCTTGGTATATTCCTGACACAGAAGTCGCAAATTAACTTTGCCCACGTCCCACCACAGTTTTAATGTGGCAAAGTCCCCCTTGCAACCCCTCCAGTCCGCCCAAAACTCCCGGATCAATGTCACAAGCCCCTGGTCCTTCAACAAAGCATTGTTGAAGTGCCAATAGGCGGCTCGTGGCGCTGTTGGAGTTAGCGCCACCGTCACAGACACACAGTTGTGGTCTGTAAACGGAGCCAGCCTAATGGCACAAGAACCGACTCGTGACATATAGTGACTAGATATATATAGTCTGTCGATCCGGGAGTGGGACACCAGACCGGCTCTCACCCTGACGTAGGTGAAACCGTCTGATGCCCCTGGGTTCTGCTCTCGCCAGATGTCCTCCAGGGAGAAGCGGGCGATGATCTCCCGCAGGGCTGACGCAGAAGGCGGGTACGGCTCTGGACTATTCCGGTCCAGAGCGTTGAGGGTGCAGTTGAAATCACCCCCGAGTACCAAACACTCATCTGCGTCAACCATCTCCAAAAACTGGGACAGTCTGGCGAGGAACCTCACTTTCTCAGGCCCTCCAGCAGGGGCATATATATTAACTAGGTTAATGATGCTACCCTGCTCTCGGACCCAGAGGTGGATTAGACGGCCTGGGATAACAGCTTTCACAAGCAGCAGCTCTGGCTGAAAAGACTCTGAGAACAGGGTCACCACTCCACATGACGCCGATGTGAAGTGGCTGAAGAAGACCCTGCCTCTCCACTCCAGTTGCCACGAGGCCTCAGCCTCTGCAGTGGTGTGAGTTTCCTGCAGGAAGCTCACAGAGTACCCTCCCTGATATAAATAGGAGAGTACCCGGAACCTGCGGAAACTGTCTTGACAGCCATTGGTATTTAGCGTGCTGATGTGCAAAGCCATTACTGCGTGTCAGGAATTGTGCGTTCCTCAGACCCTTGAGACTGCTGATAGGACACGCACATTTTATAGAATTTCCGGACGCGGAGATGCTCCGCAGTCCCAGAATTCTTGACCCTAGTGCTGACCACTAGATATTGCTGGAGAGAGTGGAGAATAAACGACATATTCTTCCACCTCTCCAAGCCGAGCCGCACCTTCCTTTTCTTTTGTCCATGAAGGGTGCTCTCAAGGAATAGATCTATTTCCTTGACAGGGATAACCCACCCAGAATCTGATGTTCCTTCTAGTGGGTCACCCCTGGGCTCCTCTTGGCTGAGAGCTTTTACTCCATCCTCCCCGGCTGGAGTCAGTTTCCTCAGCTTTATTCTTAGGGACCCCCTCTTAGATGATACAGAAGGAGTCCCTTTAGCACCCTTCAAGGTAAATAATGGACCCTTGGATTGCTGCTGCACCCCTGTAGCTTCAGGAGTGCATTCAGGGGTAGCTGGCTGGACAGCAGTGGCTTGCATGGCTTCCTTAATGGAAGCCTTGGAGGCTTTATATGCCTCCTCTGCCAGTTCCACCGCTGCTTGCTCAGCTTGGATGGCACCGATGTTAGGGTCAGTGGACGGCTGAGGAGGGTAGACAGGCTCTCCCATGATGTTAACAGGAAAACCTGTTTTATCACCCTCCCCCATTTCCACTTCCCCTTGTGCCACATCCCCCCTGACAGACAAATCCATGGGGTCCTGAATGGGGGTCATGCCTATATTCCCCCCCTCCAGTAGTGACTCGGCCTGGGGCTCTAACAAAGCCCGAGGTACGTCACTAGAGAGTGACACTGGAGGAGGAGACTGACTGGTGCCCTTGAAGCTCAGCACCTCAGGGACACTGACTACCCATTCAGCAGGGGCTTTGTTGGGACCCCCCTCAAAGGCCAGAGGCAGAACCTGATCTTTCTTGTCTACCCCTGCCTCACTTGGGAGACCCTCTTGCCCCTGCTTTTCCTCCAGATCCTTTTCCACATTAACCCCTATAGGGTCTGGAGAGAGAGATGTGTGGTCTGGCACCGGCTGGCTGAGCTTAATAACCGGGCCAGACACTGTCACCGGATGAGGAGGAGATGTTTTGTTCCTCTTCTTGCTTTTAGAGGGAGGTGCTGCACTATAGAGCACTTCCCACTTATCAGCAACCTCCCTGTTGGTTTTATGCTTCCTCTTCCTGGGGACGTCACTCCTGGAAGAGGAGCTGCCACTAGCTGCCTCCCCTGCAGAGGGCTTATTATCCCTCTGCTTACACTGTGCCCCCACACTAACTGATGTAATTATGGTGGGGGCAGATTGGGACTTGGGAGATGCAGCTGTGACACTGGGAGGACCGATGACATTCTTCCCCTTTTTCCCCGTGTCTGCAGTCTTGCTGGAGACCACAGACACAGATGGCTTTTTTGGGGAAGAAGGGGGTTTGGAGGCCGTGGTGGTGGCTTGAGGAACGGCCTCCTCGCCTGAGCTCTGTGGGGGGGCTATGACCCTTGAGGTCCCCGCTGTTATGGGCTCAGCGGGGATGGGTGCTGTACTGACGGAGGTGCCATTTGCTGGGGCATGATGCTTTACATTAGGACAATTCCTACGTGTATGCCCCAACCCCTTGCAATGATAACACTGCACCTCCGTAGTGCTGTAAAAAATCCTATAGAGCACCCCCTCAAATGGAACCCCAAAAGACCCCTCTATGTTTTCTGCGCCCTGAGGCAGGCACATTTGTACCTGCCTCTTGAAAGAGAGCACATGACAAAGTGCTCTCTCTCTGCACCCCAGGGGAATTTTAATAAATGGTGTTTCTACTTCCCCTAGGGTTAGCAGGTGGGGGCGGAAGAGGGAGTCTGGTAGGAAGGGGGGCACATTAGAGAGTGTTACTTTTGTGCCCAACCCTTCCAGGGGTTCTTTTGGGACATATAATCCCCCCACTGTGATGCCTCTCTGTATAAGAATGTGAGCAGCAGCCAGAGTACGGGTAAAGAAAACTGCTTTCCCGTACATTTTGCTGGCTGCTACTATAACAGAGGGGCTGATGACATTAGCTGCAGCACGCAGATAGATATCAATGCTGTAGACCCCAGACATCTGACATTTAACCCCATGCTTCCTGGTGATCTGCCCCTCAGCCCCAGCGGTGGTATTACTGGGGCCAGCAGAAACCACCTGTGACCAGGTATTAGCCACAGGGAAAGGTCTGCTGGCAGAACCACCAGGAGCTGGGGCTGCCTTATCTGCCTGGGGCCTATGCTGTGCAGTGCTGCAGCTAGGATTTTCAGGGGCCATTATTCCCCCTTTTGACCGCTGAGGCTTCTTAATGGTCTTATCCCTCATGTTTAGACCCTTTTTTTTTTAGTTTATTTGTTTTATTTATTTTTATTTTTTGTTTAATGATTTTTACTGTTTTCTTTTTTTTTTAAATATAAAAGTGTGAAAAAGAAACAAAAAGACAAAACTAAGGGAGACAAAACGAAGGGAGAGAGAGAGATGATGTTTGGCAGTGGAAGGGTTAATGGCCTGTTGCAAGGTGTTGCTAATTGCAACAACACAGAGAACACAGAGGCTTTTTAACCCCTCTGTGTCTCTGTGTCAGATGTTAAAAAAGCCTTTTAAACAAAACTTCAAATTGTTTTCCCCCCCACTGCCTACAAAGATGTTACTTGTCTTCTCTCCCCCCAAAACATAAAACCCAACACCAAACAAACAAGACTTTAACAAAACCTGAAAAACTTTTAAAAAAAAGTCAAAGTAAAAAAGCTCTAGGAGTGCAGGTGAAGTGCTAAGGGAGGGGTGTGGCAAAGTATCCAGGAGACAGCTTACTCTCCTGGGATTGAGAGCTGAGCCTGACTCCCAGAAAACTAAAACTTAAATTAAACTAAGAAAAAAACCACAAAAACTCCCAAAAATGAACAACACCGTGCACAAAGTGCTTATAAACAGAAAGGTGTTAAAATAAAACTTGTATTTGAGGGACTAAGACCCTAAAAAGCCTTTTGTTTGGAGCTCAAGCATGCACACAACATGCTCTCTGGCACAGTACTTGAAAGCAGGACACACACTATGGGTAGCGGTCAAGCAAATGAACTTTGATTGACGGTTATGCAAATGCACTTAGATTTAATAAAAAAAAAGTTTGGGTTTTTTAAATGTGGACTGTTGGTACCCCAACTAGACTGGATTGGTTGAACTTGGCACAGTACTTGTAAGCAGGACACACACTATGGGTAGCGGTCAAGCAAATGAACTTTGATTGACGGTTATGCAAATGCACTTAGATTTAATAAAAAAAAAGTTTGGGTTTTTTAAATGTGGACTGTTGGTACCCCAACTAGACTGGATTGGTTGAACTTGGCACAGTACTTGAAAGCAGGACACACACTATGGGTAGCGGTCAAGCAAATGAACTTTGATTGACGGTCAGGCAAATGCACTTAGATTTAAGAAAAAAAAAGTTTGTTTTTTTTAAAAGTAGACAACTAGTAAACAATATTATATTGTATGCGTTGTGCACACACAGTATAAGCTGTGAGCCTGACACACACACTTACAAGCAGGGGCTGGCAGGGAGACAGGCAAATGAAGTTAGATTACACAGAATACAAGCAGGGGCTAGCAGGGAGACAGGCAAATGAAGTTAGATTACACAGAAAAAAAAGGGGAAAAAATGATGTTATAGCCCTAAAAAGGGCTTTTTGGGGTGCTGTGTTTACAGCAGAGATCTGATGAGTCCTTCAGCACTGCACTGGACACTGAATAAACTTGCCTAGCTATGGTTTTCCCTATTGATGCAGTATCACCTACAGTCTACCTCCTCTCAGTAAGCCTGCAAGTTAGTTCTGATTCCAAAATGGCTGCTGTCCATGAGGTTGAAGGGTGTGGAAGGGAGTGTATGCTGCTGATTGGCTGGAATGTGTCTGCTGACTGGTGACATGCAGGGTCAAAGTTTGCTCAATGATAAAGTATTGGGGGCGGGTTGAATCTCGCATATGTTCGCAGTTCGCCGCGAACGCGAACATGCTATGTTCGCCGAAAAAAGTCAGCCGGCGAACTATTCGCGACATCTCTAGATGCAAACCTTAATATTAAACAGACATAAATAAAAAAACAATAATAAGATAAAAAAGCATGTTAAAATACTTTTTGAATTTTTGAAATTCATGCATTTTTCACTGAGAAATTAATACATTGAACTTCTGTTTACATGTGTCACTGGCAAGCCCCCAGATAAACCCAAAGCAACAGCTATGTGCAGTGAGCATAAGCAAAAAATTGTTAACCCTTCCCAAATTCATCTGTTCAGAGAATGGAATGCTGAAATCACCTAAAAAGGTCAGTTATGGGTTAACTGCTTGCTGCATTCCTAAGTTCAGAGAAAAATTGCTATAAATCTTTGCGTTCACGGTGCCTTCACTACACAGTTCAGCATATGTGTTTGTAAACAGACCTAAAACTTTCGAATTTTAGCTTAGAGTGTAATTATTTTTTTTAAATAATTTTAACATATAATCTTGTGCTCTTTCACCCCATGAAGAGCACTTACAGTAAATGGACCTTTACCAAAGGTTTAACTGCATATCATAGCAAACCTTTGTGGCTACTAAATATACTACTTCAGCTCCCATAGTGAATTAATATTTGATTTCATTTTAGTTATTATATTGTTATAATTAAAAAATTACCATTTATTTTGTGTGTTAAATTTTTAGCAATGAGTATTAAAACATATGGTGCACAATTGAGTAATGCCAAAAGTTGAAAAGTTAACTTTAACATGTTCAGTTGCCTTCTGTCTAAATTTAATAGCACAGCCATGCAAAAAATAGTGACATTTATTCTTTACTGAGAAACAGGAGATTTGACGGCTTTATTTATAGGCAGCTGCACTTCTTGACTATACTCCTACACCATCCACATCTAGAACAATATGCAAATCAGACGTGCAATGCTTCGTGTAGCAGGTATAATTTGGTAATAAATGCTAAATATAAAATGAATGTAGTGGTCCTTCATAATTATTATTACTATGTTCTCAAGTGTTCCTCCTAATAAAATACAGTGAATTCAAGCAAAGCTCTACTCCACTTAAACTTTGGCCATAGACACATAACATTTTTAAACAATATGTTGATTTTGCATGTGTTCCCAATTTGTGTATTCCTCTTGTGAGCTCAGCAAGTCGTGAGTGAAAATGTGACTATACAGAGCAATATTAACAATGCATGATTAGAAAGATAATGAAAGAACTTATAGATGACTCATAAATGTACTGAAGATTCTGACAGAAAGTACAAAAAGAATGATTAATTAACTGCCAATGGCTTGGTTCTTTATTCTACATACATAAGAGGTTATAACAACAGTGAATCACTATGATATTACTTAAGACTTTCCTAAAGTGGTCAAGTTCATTTATTAAAGTAAAATAAAGGTTTTAACTTGTCTCGGTATGTTAAAGGGAGGTGTAAATATGTTTCTTTGTTGCATCAGAAAGAGGGTATTTGATAATATGTCACAGTGTATTTTCTTTTTGTAGATAACTATCTTAGAGCACTAAAGCTTATTCAGAAGTTTAACTGCTCTTGGGGGCTTGCCCTCTGCCAGCCAATGAGATTTACAGACTAAAGAATGCTTTCTGCCTTTCCTGTTAGTTTCAATGAACTAAGTATAACTGGGGTGTGGCGCTTATCACCGAATTTCATTTTATGTAAGTTTTTACGAGAGAGAAACTGTTTGAATAACTTAAAAAACCCTGCAAATATTTTTTTAATTATTCAATAAAGTTTGTTGCCCTAATTAGCTTCAATGAAGTTTAAACAGCTTTTACTTAATGTGTTTTTTTTTTCATACTCTTTTAAATGCTTGAAGAAAAAAACAGTTGTGTTCCCTGTCCCTTTAATCTGAAAAATAGGATAGAGCTGCCAGAAGTCATATAGAACACCAATTTCCAGCCATTGAACCAGCTGTAATCCTGGAAGGAATTGCTGTTAGCTAAAATAATAGAATAAAAGTGACAGTGCCTGAAGGAAGTAGTATAATTATGATATCCATTAACATTTAATACATTAAAAAGAAGCGGATGCATACTGACCAATATCATTTGATCTGTACTGCTGAAGTGTCAGATCACAAAGCACTCTTGGTGTTACACACCCCAGTGGAGACACAACAACTTCACCCATTATCACTCTGAATATGGTATATTAGCCAGATGTTTCAGAAAGATGAAGTCACAAGTGATGCGGTAAGTAGGTCACACCAGCGGTGATCTGACAGTCCTAGCAGTAGTTACGGCGTACGATTCACAGCGTATACCGTTCCATCATGGAAAATGATAAGGACTAATTTCTTCTCTTTCATAACTACCACTCATTTGCATATATTAACTGCAAAAAACAAGGTTGCATATACAGTACATGGAATAATACCTCTAAAATACAGCAAAAGAATACTTATACATTAAAAGTTTAAAAGGATTGAAGATTGGTATATTACAAAAAATCTATTTTCAAATATGTTAGAAAATGATTATTTTAATATATATTCCCTACTGGATCTCTACCTTGTTGTGCTGAAGGGGCTTGGGTACTTCAATGAAGCTGTGAGCTATACTATGTAGGGACACTCAAGATGGGCAGGTCATAGCAGAGAGGTCAGACAAATTGCAGTCTACTGGAGAAGGAACTGGCAGCCCACTCCAGTGTATTTGCCAAGATAATCTTATGGATAAGCACAACCAGAGACATAATAATAGTGCCTGGCGTGCTGTAGTCCATAGGGTCAAGGAGAGTTGGACACAACTATGCATAGATTGAAGCAATGGACATTAGCTTGATAGAGCTCAGGGGGACAGTGGCTCACAGATGTGTCTGGTGTGCTGCGGGCCAAAGGATCACAAGAGTCGGACACAACTGAAAAACTAAACAAATTAAGTCAGTATACTAGTTTATTTGTATCAGTTTTGAAGTGACACAATTTTTTTTCCATTTATTGAAAAAAAAAAAGTAGGCTTAAAATGCATTTAATTTCAGTTGGTAGTAATTATAAATTAAGTGCTTAAAAAATTACATAAAAGTTAGAGTTAATTTATGTGTTATTTAACTGGTAGATTTTTCCTCAGAGCAAATGGCCTTATCTCTGTGACCATTACAATCTTCAGCTAAACATACTTTTCTTTGTTACCCCTACTGGAACCTTTTCTGAGTAACTTTAAGTGATACATTTGCTTTTTAATAGCATTCATGATGGGAAGTTACATATCTTCATAAAAATAAAAATCTAATTAACCTCAAGATACATAATAAAAATAATAAAAGTTGTATAAAGATAATACCATTAATGGCTAACTGATGAGAAAGATAAACTGATGAGAAAGATAAAGTGACCAATTGTAGCACTATGACGCCTTTATCAGACTTTGTTTCACAAATAAACTTATTTACAACTGGTTAATATGGTACCACCTATCTCTACTTCAAGATACATATACACTTGCACTCTTGTCTTAAAGGATAACACAGAATACACATGATGCCCCTCAAGTTAAAAAATTCTAAACAAAAGGAAAAAGGGGCCTAATCCTTCATTAAGAGCCTTATTTCATAATTTTTATGTGTCTTGAAATTATATGTCTGCCACTTCCATTTAGTATATTCATTTCCATATAGTATATATAAAGTATATCCCTAAATCTTCTTCAGGCTATGATAATTTGTACAGCAGTCAATATATTCCTTTACTATAAATGTTTCACTTGTTTGTTCACTAATTATTTTTCCCATTATATTATTACAAATCACACATCCATTGTGTCTGCACTTTCACATTCCTATCACCTGATCTTATTGTAGTGGGGACAAGAATATTTTGTTACTAGCGACTTGCCTGTCAAAAATGACAGCAATAAAATGTGAAGCCTGGCAATGCTGTTTGCCACACAATGTAAGTCTTTTGGCCCTCTGAGCAACTTCGGCTCCAATTGCGAGCCTCTCCCCTCGTGTACTTCAACTTTCCTGTTCTCCAATGATCACCTTCGGCGCTCATTTTAGCCTAAATCCTGCGTGTTTCCATGCCTCAACTGCTCGCCTCGCTTTTCGATGCTCACAGGGCAATGAGCTCCTTCAACGCTTATTGCCTAAGTCCTCAGAGCTTCTATGCATCAATGGTTCGCCTTGCTTGGCGAGGCTCGCTGTTGCGACCCTCTGGGCAGCAAACGGCTTGCTTCGCGAGGCTTGCAAGCTTGACGACAAATCACAGTTTAACAACTTTTATATGTGATAGATTTTGACCTTCTAAAAATAATTTCTGGTTGATTACTTAATGTTGTGCAAAAGAGACAATCTTTTTCAAAAATTCTCCAATGTTCGTTGACTATACACATAACACAGTGTTATATGTTGTAGTAAAATGAAAGATAAAAGGGTATAAATATCCCCCTTATCCGAATACCCAATCCTGTTATTCATTACATTTTTGAGTCATCACTACCACAACCTATTCAAACGGAGGATAAAATAATAATAACTATAAATATAATTTTAAAACATAGTTCCCTTCAATTATCACCACTGCTGCACTCCTCCCTTGCTTTCCTCATTGTCATCTTGAAAATAGTATGAAAACAATCACAATCAACATAGATTGAATGAATTATGTAGGTCTGATTACATGGTGCAAGCTCTTTAGGGGAAGGTTAGGGGTAATGGTGGCAATCCCATAACCCTTCCTCTCCAAAGTGAGGCAGATAAAGTTGTTACAGATCAAAGTCCTTGAGGACTGGGAGTGACATTGGCCAAAGAAGTCACAAAAAGGAGTGGATTTTTTTTTATTTCAAACTGTGCAGTTTTAAGGCACTTAAATTCTGAGCAAATCTTTGTTACAATGAAGTGAGTTGTATACAGAAACTGTACATTGCTGACACATTTGTTAAACTTCATTGGTTAGTCCACATATAAATTAATCTGAGTGTTAACATTTAAATGTGTCTTATTTCATAATTAATAATGTGTAGCAAGTAACCCAACCACATTTCTGGGCTGCTTGTCATTCTGTATGTCAGAATATACAGTTATACCATTACAAACGTATCAAAGGACTGTACTGTTTTTTTTCTCATTTAGAAGAAATAACATAATTTGTACTACCAAGGCTCTAAAGTTTTAACTCTTTGCAGATATCATTTTGTTTCATATGCTATCATTTCCTCCATTTTGAAAATTTAGAAATGCCTCAAAACGGTTTTCCTTTTTCTCCATAAACTCAAACTATGGTCATATCTGATCTATCTTTAAGAAGGTATTCTTATCCCATCTTCCCAAAGTCAATGGTTTGATGCAAAACAGGGTGGTAATGATAACAGTTCCTGCCATAGTCAATGTAATTTCTTTGGCCTCTACGGTCAGGGGTTCTTGTCTGACTCACATCCTTCTGGTAATCAAGTTGTAGAAAATTGTCATGTGGAATCAGTTCCCAAAACTTTTAGATTTCTTTAGTCTGGTGTGGTGGATCCAAGCAGCTTCGCTGTTAAGTTGACAGCCTTAGGTGTGGTAATAAGCATCTACTTATCTACTTGGGGCATGAATGGCTGACCTTACCACACCTTTATCCAAATCTCATGACCAGGTAATATATCATGCACTGGTCCTGTCAGCGATATAGGCACTTTCTCCTGCATCCACCTGTGGAGAAAAAACAAAACACGAGACGGAGACTCCACATATTTCACATGATTCAAACATCCTATCTGACCTAACAAAAAAAAATTCCCTTGATAAGTAGGGGTCTACTGAATACAAGCTCAAAGGGGAACTGCTATATGGGTTGTCTGGGGGCAATACAGATACTGAACAGGACAAACGGCAGGAGGTCTCTCTATATTTCTGTTGAGTCTCTTCACACATCTTAGCCATATGAGTCTTCAGGGCGCAGTTAATTCTTTTCTCCTTCCCACTAGATTGTGGGTGCCAAGGATTGTGTAGCTTCCATTCAATGTCAAAGGCTGTTACTGGTTTCTTGGCCACTTCTGCAATGAAGGCCAGTCCATTATCACTTCTATTTCCAATGTTGAGGGATGATATCCTGTAACAGCTGCTTACTCACTTCTCTAGCCTTCTCTGTTATGTTGGGATATGCCTCTACCCATCCTGAAAAGGTTGAATACCTTACAATAAACTCTAATCTAGGACAGAAAGTTCAGCATCTTCACAGGTACTGTATGGCACTCCCAAAAGGGACGCAGGGCCCAATTGCCATGGAGGAGATGGTATACCAAGTGCCACAGAATGTGCCACAACCAACAGCTATCAAAGACATACCTTCTTAGGAGACTATGTATACCTCTGTGCAGAGGAACAGAGACTTTATAGATGTTATTTTATCAAGGACAAGGCAGTATCAGATTTTATTGCGCTTCTCTGTGAAGTCTACTCCAGTATCTTTGCCTAGAAAACCATATGGATAAGCACAACCAGAGACATATGAGCCTGGCGTGCTGTGTTCTATGTGGTCACTTAGAGTCAGACACGACTGAAAGACTGAACAACAACAAAAATGTTACTGACCTTCTACCTTAATGACCTCCTGTTCACCAACCTCCACTTCTGTAAGAGTGTTCTTGGTATTTGCAAGGGGAATAAATAGTTTCTTACAGGGTTCCCATGAAGACTGATGATTAGCATGACCCTGCAATCAGATTTCAGGTTTCATTCCACTCTCTAAGTCTGTTGATAAGTGCACCATAGGCCGAGATCCAGATCTCCGGAGCCCACTTGAAGTATTGTACTCAGCGCTGCCCAAGACACTCTCAGCATACAATGTCCACTAAGGGCTGGCATATATCCAGTCCCATCTGGGGTGCCAAGAAATTTTACGGATTAAAGTCCTCTAGGACTGGGAGTGACATAGACCAGGAGTGGAAGAAAAAGATTTATTCAAAACAGCACAGTTTTAAGGCACAGAGGAATCACATCCAAAAACTGAGCAATTATTTTATACAAAGCAGTGTGTTACAGAAACTGTAAATTGCTGATACATTTGTTAAACGTTCATTGGTTAGTCCACACATTAGTTCACCTGGGTGATTACATTTAAATATTCCTTATTAAAAAAAAATATATTGCATCAATAATGCAAGTTGCAAACTTATCCAAGTACATCTTGTAATGTCTATCTCTCCTTTAGACTGAAATAACATAATTTGTACTAATTATGCTCTGAAGTTTTAACTCTTTGCAGACATCATTTTATTTAATGTCGTATTAAAGTGGCCTACATAATATATTTAATCTTTGTTTATTGTATGTCTTGCTATAGCTTTTCTTTATTGCTGTTTCCACAAGTATTTTTAATGTTAATTAAACCCCCTATCAGTAATCCTGAGCACGGCTCGGGGTGAATCTTAGTACCTTAAGCGTTAACCCGAGCCCAGCTCGGGATTACGTCATGGAGTGCAGGGTGTGCAGGGGCGGATCTGGAGGGGGCCCAGTGCTGCCTAATTTGCCTCAGCACACCATAAAGGGGGAAAGGGAGGAGGAGGATAAGGGGGAAGGGGGGAAAGGAAGAAGGATAAGGGGGAAGGCGAAAAGGGTGGAGTATAAGGGGGAAAGGGAGGAGGATAAGTGGGAAGGGGGGAAGGGAGGAATAGTAGGGTAAGGGGGAGGGGGAAAGGGAGGAGGAGAGGGGGGAATTGTGCTCTGCTGGGCTAGGGTGGGTGATGGTCCAGAATATAGAAAAAGTTTAAGTATTTATTTTATATTTGTATATATATATATATATATATATATACCTATATATATATACCCTTAAACTTTTTCTATATTCTTTATATATATATATATATATATATATATATATATATATATATATATATATATATATATATATAACTATTATACCTTCCCTGTGAACGTAGGCAATGCAGGGGGGCGGAACAAGTTGGTATGATTATGTCAGTATTTTTTAATGTACCGCTTTAACATTCTAAATACTGACATAATAATACCACCAGGAGGATTAATGGTGGTGTGTTCCTGCCTAGGTCCATGAGGTCCTGGGGCAGCACATTATCAGGGAGCAGCATTCTGTTTGAAGATGTCAGTGCAGTACATTGAAATATGTTTGTACATGCACAGTAATGTTGTTCCGCAGTGATATTTTGTATATACGTGTACTTACCACTTTCTGACATGCCATATATATATACATAAATACACATAAAAGTATCATTTGAGATATAGAGAGTGGAAAGTGGAATCTGCAAGTGGGGTGTGGGGGTGCACAAGTCACACTAAAGGCCTATTTCCCAGGTGCATGATACCCAAATGTATAGATATAAGGGTGTGTGAGTGGTGCACATGTCTGAATGTCCTAGACTAAATATATATGCCCATGATAGTGAACTAAATATAGATT
Source organism: Discoglossus pictus (assembly GCA_027410445.1). Lineage (NCBI taxonomy): Eukaryota > Metazoa > Chordata > Amphibia > Anura > Alytidae > Discoglossus > Discoglossus pictus. Next base: position 338,941,424 of record CM050167.1, read on the forward strand.
TACCTTGAAAAGAGCTTACGCTGGCTCTTTAAGACTTTCTAGAAATGATTATATACATAAAGTATTTTAGCAGACTTAAGGTTTTTATGCAACGGCGGTGCCCCTTTAATCTGCCAGGATGATTGCAGCTGGCCTTAAATCCTTTGAATACATGTGATCATCTATGATTGGACAGGATTGCTTATGAATACTACATAAAGTTATCCTTGCCTGCTGGAAATTACATGATAAGTGCATGGTGGCTGAGCTACTGACATCATTCGAGTGAGGATCAGGTTTTTATAATATTCCACTTCATCCTACATTAGACTGCTTATTTTTCATCCAGCTCACACAGTTACTGTTCAGTCAAACATAGAAGATTATCTGTAGAGATACCTGTGTCTGTCCTGGAGGGAGGTTGGACAATGGGGTCTAGCATGTTAATGAGAACATCTTTCTGTGCTTCCGTTTATTACTAAAATCTCTATTAAATATTTTTACAAAGACAAATAAAGGGAACATGGAAATCCCTATTTGTAATTCCCACATACCATAAATAGAAACCCTTTAAATATTTTAAATACAAAAATGTGTATTGTGTATGATAAAGAGTACTTTTAAAATGTACAAACATACCTGAGTTTTAGTAATACTAATCCAGATTTTAAATTTTGGGGCCCAATTTTGGAGGTGGGACGTGTGTATAGCACATATACAAAAGTGAATGAGCTGCTATTCATGCAACACCAATCGATGCTTTACGGCTGTAGTATACAGCCGGGGTACTACTGCTGGTGCAGCAGGTGCAAAGTACCAGGGTCCAGTATAAAGTAATTAACTGCAACCAATAAAAGCCTCTGGTAAAGAGGGTTGCTAATTATATTAGGGTAGGGGAATATGAGTAGTTTTATTATCCACCATCTACATATATTTTTTTTTTTTTTTTCGTTGACCCTACCCATCCCACACACACCTCACACAAACACACTCTGGGGCACCTATTTTGTTGATAGTATAACCCCAAAATATTTCATCTGGGCCCCAAATCACTAGTGCCATTACTGGTAGAATCATACAAAAGTCATTACTGCCCAACCATCTACTTACTACCAGAGAGTTTAATAGCTGTGGATCATACGTTTTTAAAATGGTTCAGTTATGATCAGACTCTTTATTGCTTGATTTTTTTTTAAATACACTGTTTTGCAAATTAGTTATTTAGTATTTTCTCAATCATTCAGTGTCATTTTAAGATGCCCATAAGTATGTTGTGATGTTTTCATAATGCCAAAACATAACTGTAGCAATAAAAATGTTGAATCTCCTCAACATATTTGCACAGGGGTTCCACCATTTTAGGCACTTTAGCCCATATATTCCAGGCTCTTTTGAAAGCCATCATAATGAAGTGTCACTATAGTATAATTATACCTCACAACTAGTATACTCCTTGCTAAAAAAAATGATGTGTGTGTGTGTGGGACTGTAAATATCAGTATAGTGCATTCTGCGCCATAAGCTTGAATGCTGTGCCACAGAGTGGAAGGAGGTTGACTTCTAGGATTAGATTAAATTCTAACAATCATTTTTAACAATCAATTGATTGATGTTTTATATTTTCCCATAGTTGTAGCTGATTGCTGCTGATTAATAACTATTTAAATACACTACGTGAACCTGACACTATAAAAACTGTAATGATATCAAAAGTTTTCAGAGGTTTATTAATGATGTCACCATATGCAAGCTTGGATTAAGTTCTGGGTGCTGGATGATAGTGAACCATTTTATTGCCCCCACACATTTGTGGTTTCTATTTATATACTTGTATACTTGCAAGCTGCCTTCTACTGCAAATGTGCAGGAAGAAGCTAAAAGTTTATCTAAATTCATCAACAAATCCCTCTCCCTCCCTCCACTTTACACTCCAGAACAGATATTAACTAGAAGACACCCACACAGTCTTGCAGTCAGCAGGGAAATGTAGAAGACACAAATATGGATCCTTCTGGCATAAAGTGTATACTGAAATTAAGATTTTACCTAAAATATTTTATGACAAAGATATACACTTGTTAACATTGTTTATTTGTTACACACTTCACAAACAAATCAAGTTTTTTTCCAAATATGCAGTGGTCCTTTAAGAATTTAATTGATGCTTGTAGAGAGGAACTTTTAAAATTGCTTGTATATAGCACTGCAAAAAATGTTGATGCTTTATAAATAAAGATTATTATTATTATTATCACTATTATGATTATTAATAATAATAATAATAATAATAATAAATTGATCTTTAGTTACACTAGTAATATTGGTGTGCACTTAGGGTAAACTAATATTTGTGGACTACATATGTACAAATTATTAATTCATTCCCTTAATTGACATTGGTTAGCCAATACTATGATGATGAACTTTATATTCTGGAGTATTTGTTCCTCTATAATTAGATTGTAAATTGGATCTTCAGTTTATGTTTTTATGAATTAGTAGAGAACTCGGAGCTCTACATTAGGTACTGTTGTGATTATTATCCAAATACTAGTCGATAGCCCGTCAAAAATGATGGTATAATATATGATCTGCTCTGTCTCTCTCTCTCCCTGAGTGCCCTCTCCCTCTCTGTGCGCTCTCATCTTCTCTCTCTCTCCCACCTTCTCGATCTCCCTGTGTCTCTCTGTCCCACCCTCTCTCTCCCATGTGTCTCTCTCTCATCCTTTCGCACCCTCTTGCTATTGCCAAGAGCTGCACACAGAAGCCAACATAGATTTTGTTGTGTGCACATGCGCTGCCCAGCGTTACACGCAACAGAAACTATATTAGTGATTTAAAAAAAAATGTACAAGCTTAGAATAAGCATTTTCCTATGTTTTGTGTTATAATACACTACTAAGAAATCAGTTATCACTATTGGAATAGGTGTGTGTTGTGTTGTTGTTTAGTCGTGTATGACTCTCCATGACCTCATGGATTGTAACACTCCAGGGACATCTTTATGTCCATAGTCATGCTGATCCACTTTGTTTTCATGCCAGAGATACCAGAGTGGATTGTCAATTCTTTCTCAAGTGGGCCACATCATACAGCTCCTGGTATTCCTAGGTGGTCTCCCATCCAAGTGCTGACCATACCCAACATTGGTTGCCGTCAGTGTGGTGTGACCTCTTGGTTCCCTGATTGGATTCAAACTCAGTTCGCAGTGGTGAAAGTTCCAAATGCTTACCACTGGACCACCAGGGAACGTTGGAATAGGTACCAGAGAGCTATTTAAGAGATGCTGCCAACCTAATGACAATTTGTTACTTCTTAAATATCATCAAAACTGGCTATACATTGTATTTTCTCTACAATAAATCACTAATGCCATATTAACCATTGTTTGCATAATGATGTGTATTGCACAATTTGCTAATTTGCAGCTTATTGTACTTGATAAGGGTGTGGGAAGGGATCTAACTGCATAATAGCATTGGAGTAGGTGCGCTTGTTTGGTTTGCAAAAATAGTCTCAATAATTAATCTAGCTAATCAGATAAGCTAATTAGCAGTCATGAGCCGCATGTTTCATTATAATCAGCAGAAATAATGGTGAATGTCTTGGCAACAATTTACTTTTGAAATAAAATTGCTAGTACAGTATTGTCATGCTCTTTAAGAAGAACCTTACAAAATTAGCAATTTGATTTTGGAGTGACATATTCCATTTAACACCTTCACAGTTTAGTGAATATAGCAAGTGTGAACATTGTTATTGTTTTAAATACAACTTCTGCAACTTATACATGATGCATACAATTAATGACTAGTCAACAAAGCAATAGCCATAAAAATGGCACCACTTTAGGGCCTCTTTATAGTCTTTGAGCCAGATTCAACTGAGCTTTCACTCGATCCGGTAGCCATAAGTGAGGTTGCAAGTTAATTTGCTATTCAATTGGCGTCTTTTTGCGGGCTCCAAACGGGTTACAAGTTACGGCCTTGAAAACATTGCAATGGTTAAACCAGTAACTTACAGCCTCCCGAAGCCTTTGATCTTTCACTTTCGCAAGAGGTACGATGGCTAAAATCGCAAATTGCTATTCAATTGATCAATTTCCCCAAGGCCACAAATGTTTTCACATCTGTAAATGGCATAAGAAGGAGAAAATCCTACGAGTGCTAAAGAAGACCAGCAAGGGGTTAAACACCTATTTGTAGCACCGTAAATGCAAATAAAAAATTTATACTGCACTGTAAATAACGGGGAAAGCGATGAAAGACATTAGAATTAATTGCACAACAGTCTCCAGCCCACAAATCGGCAGTATATAACATTTATTTTTATGTTTAATTTTGTGGTTGAATCGATCTTGGGTATCAATGAGTTAATACATATCAGACCACCCATATGGACTAGAACAGTATTGGCATTCATTTTCATAATTCTTTATTTTGCGAGTTTGCGAGTCTGATCGCATATTGACATGTAACCTCCATGTTTTGCTGCCTTAATAATGACCGTCTCATTTTCTATTGGCTGATTCAAAATGGGAGGTCACAGGTTTGCTTAATTGATCATGTTCCTGCCCTGAACTGCTACGAACCAGTGCATGGTTTACGGGAGTCAGCTTTGGGCCAGTAACTTGCGGACTTGAGCAATTGAATAGCTCCAGCTTCGGAGACGAATGGGAGAGCGCAACAAACTGGCAGATATCCGGCCTACTACGATCGAGTTCAGCTTGCAATTGTATCAGGCTCTATGTGTTTTACTGAATTCCAATTATGTTGCCTTAATATGCCCTTGATTAGGGGATGTGTCTGGAACACTGGCCAATTGATTAATATAATTATAGTTGTTAAAAATCTTTATTTGTAAAGGTTCAACAGCGTACTCATGTACAACTGGATATTCATTGTGTGAGGCCAGGTACCCATTGTATCTGCATCAGGATGTCAGAAGATGGATCCCGAGATGACAATCCAAAGCTCTAGATCTGAAATAAACATTTTGTATTTAAATAAATACTATTATAATGCAAATGTTCCACTCAAATACAAAAATGCATATTGAAAACATGCATAATCAATTCTTTTTTATAGTGGCCTGATAATAACACTATAATGGTCTGCAGCTGTGCTAGGAGCCTTGATTATCCCCTTTGTAACAAAGGAATTTAAAGCATTATAATCACTGTAAAATGCACGCTCTAAAATTATGTGTCAAACTAGCAATTTGATTTTGCATTGTGATGTGTATATTTACACTACATGCTAGGCTTTACATTGTAATCACTGAAATAATCTACAGCACTAGATAGAGCCGGACAATCTTGGTCAGCAGTTCAAATATATATAATAAAATATCATTAAAAACATGATTACAGCTACAATCAGGACTTTCAATGTGCAGATTTAGAAAACAAAGAAAATGTTGCCAAATAACTATTTGGACCAATATCCATTGCACATTTTCTCTCCGTTGTAAAATATATTATATTACTTACAGCATTTACATTGTTTTTTTTATTATTATTGCTGACTATTTATATTTGTATTCTATGAAACCTCGTCATAATCCCTAGTTTTGTTTAGTATTTAAATAAGTACAAAAGAAAATTGTAAGAATGGGAATTTCAGATGTTTCCAGGGTTGATTTTCACAGTGGACAAATCACACACTTCATGATGGTCCAATTTCAGCAATTGAAGTCAGGTATCTTGCATGGTTAAACAATAAATGTAACAGAAGAGTAAGGGGACTTTAGAGATATTGTTTTGGATGATATAAAATGATATAAAAATAGGCAAACAGTGCAACAAAACTATAGGAAAAATAAGTAGGATGTTTGATTGTATTAGAATACAAATTTTAAGCAAGAAAAGAGAGGTACTAATGTCACTCTATAAATCCATAATTAGACCACGTCTACAATATTTTGTCCAGTTCTTCATCTTCAAAAGGATATTAACATATTCGAAACAATACAAATGGTGCATGGTCTAATAAACAAAGTTTATAAGGAACAATTTGATGACTTAGCTTAGAGGACAGAAAAAGAGGGGTGATATGATAGAAACTGTCAAACATATGAAAGGATTTTATAAAGTTCTGAAGGGAAAGATATGACAGAAAAAGATGGATGAAAGAATAAGAGGTCAGCATTTGAAGTTGAAAGGACTACTTAAGAGAAAGGGTGGTAGATTAGTTAAATACCCGTCAAATGGAAGTTGTAGGGTAAAACATAGTTAAGGAGTTTAAGCATATCTTGTATAAGGGTAAAGTTATGTAATTCACAGTAGTAACATACAGATGTGAGAGCTGGACCATGAAGAGGGCTGAGCGCTGTAGAATTGATGCCTCTGAATTGTGGTGCTTGAGAAAATTGCTTAGAATCCTTAGACTACAAGAAGATCAAATAAATCAGTATAGGGGTGGAACTATCGCTGGTGCAGGTGGTATAATGAACTGGGGCCCTCATCTGTAGGAGGGCCCTGTGCTGCCCAGCTTGTTTTTTTATGTTACTCAGTGAGGGCCCTGGGGGGCAGGGAGGACCACCCAATATATGTACAGTATACATTATTATTTCTGTAGTATATAAGGCTTCCTAAGGGATGGGGGCAGGGCACATGATGCAGGAACAGGGTTGGCAGAGGGTGGGGTGTGGCCCAGAGGGTTGGTAGGAGCTGTAGTCTAGGTATTTATTTTCTTTTTGTTATATCTTTCTTTAATTTCTGTAGTAGGGACATTTTTTTTTGTTTAGTGTAGTGGGGCTCTGGGGCTTTGGTAGCTGGTGTGGGGGAATTGAGGCGAAGGACATTTTGAGAATCCAAGTTGCGATGTGTGCATTAGCACTGCTTGTGAACCATGGAGGGATGAGCTGCAGACACACACAGGCAAGGCAAGACGAGCCACTGCTAGGAGCATGTAAGGTAGGTGACGAGGGTGGGCAAACCTAGATAAAATGGGCTATTGAGATTTTTTTTATTTGCAGAAGATGAACATTAACAAGTACGTAGGGAGAGGGGGTGTTGGGGTGAGGCCTCTAAGCAGTGACCAGAGACAATGGTCATTTGAGAGGTGTTTAGTGGTATATCGGGTGGGAGAGGTGGTTTGTGGGTGAGGTTTCTCAGCAGTGACCAGAGACAATGGAGACTTGTGTGGGGTTTAAGAAAGGGAGAGTGCATGGAAAAATGGACTGACAGGGTTAAAAAAATAATATATGCCAGTGACTTGGGTTGATGAGAGCCCTTAAGAAAACCTGGAACCAGGGGAAGTATAATTAAAACTTAACTTTTATTAACTATTATAAAATTGTAAGTAATTATTTTGTACAGGATATCTATGCCATCTAAAACAACATAGAGGGTCATAAATCTACAGCAGATTAAGTATTGTCAAGGCTAGAAGTAGGGGCACAATCATAGAGAAAAAATAACTCAGATACATGCGCTTATAGCTTTACTAAGAGGAATAATCCTAATCTGTGTGAATAACTCTGGGCAGTTGGCTGACTCACTATCAACCCCTTTCCCAGCTTCCTTATTCTCAACCACTAATCACACATGCTTTCCCTTATAGCCATACACTGTTAAAATGACCAAACTAAACATAAAATAGCAATAGAGATCAGTAGTATAAGTAACTACATAAAGAGGTAATGTGATCTGGTACTCCAGTACTAATTAATACATTATACTGTATTACTGAATAAAGTTGTGCTTTAGGGTATCAGTTGTCAATCAATTTGTTCTCCGTTTATAACCCTTAAATACCTCCCATTATTTACATGTTTGAACCAATCAGAGTTTTGTATAAATTTGTGCCAACCTATTCTCTGCAAGAGCTTGTCCTCAATAGAATATAATAGAATTCCCAGGCACATCTATGAACCTCCTACTTAGGATCTGCCCCCACCATTACAGAGCCAATCAGAGTGATCCATAGTGACAGCCTGACAAATACAGAAGACCGAATGAGACTTATGCTTTTCAGTCCCGAGTCTGTCGAACATATCATCTGGACAACAAGTATAACAATGAGAGTGAGAGCCACATAAAAGTACATTAAAGAAGTGCCGTGTGATCTTGATCGGATAACAACTCCCGAGTTCACTCACAGGCTTCACAGTGTGGGTCCACTTTATCCCTATACATCAGTTTACAAATATCACATGCAGAAAACCTATATGTTTGTAAAATTGCATGTTCGGAGAGTATGGTAAATTATCAAGTAATTAAGCACTTCCGATTTTACTTGCATATAGGTTTCAGTATCACAGATCAGCTACAGTATATCCCTGAGTCCCTGGTTAGGGGCATCTCATTCAAAGAATCCTGTGTCGCAATATTATTGAATTACATTTATCATGGTAAGTTCAATAACACATCAGGTGTCCAGATATCAAGTCCAATATCACTATATTGTTGTTATATATATATATATATATATATATATATATATAAAGATATATATATATATATATATATATATATATCATTATAAATCCTTTAAGACATTATGTAGCCAGGTTATTTAAAAACTGTATATCAATCACCAAATTCAGACTGCCGGGGCTCTACGCCGCATCATCTGTTATTATAATACTAGCGATTTGCTTTATGACTTGCTTTACGGGCCTCGCGATGAGCACCTTTGAAGCTCATTGCGAGTCCCGCAATAAGTGACTTAGCCACTTTCATGCCTCGCAATGAGCACCTTCGGCGCTCATTGTGAGCGAATAAATTAGCACTCATTACGAGGTCTGCAATAAGCTACTTCAGCGCTCCTTGCAAATCTCTCCCCACTCTCTCAGCACTGTGTCTATTTCCCTCCTTTCCCTTCCATGTATCTGTTTCCCCCCTTCTCCCTCACCACCTATCTCCCTGCACTGTGTTTTTCCCCTTATTTCCCTCCCCTGTATCTCTTTTCCCCCCTCTCTCCCCCCTTTGTCTCTTTCCACCCTCACCCCCCTCTCCCTCCCCTGTGTTGTTCTCCTCTCTGTCTCTGTTCAGGTCTTGCATGCCTCGCTAAGAGAACAGACGCTTGTATTTTCCAAGTCTTGTGGGGCTCGCGTTGATGGGCTAACTGTTACAGGCTTTGGCCTCGTTTTGAGTCTTTTTGAAAATATTTACATCTTTACGGCAGCCATTTTTTCCTCGCTTAGCCGATTCTCAATCTCCAAAAAATGACAATTAAGCCTCAAATTAGCTTGCAACCTCACTCACATGCTCCCTGCCTCTCCCCCTGTGCTGTGTGTGAGGTTGTAAGTAATTTTTCTTATTTTAATTAATTGGCGTCTTTTGGTGGTCTTGCGGCGGCTTCCGAGTTACGGGCTTGGAAAAATATTGGTTGTTAAAGTGGTAATTTCTTTCTTCTTGCGTGCCTCACAATCAGCCCCAAAGTCCTACGGCCATCGGCGCTGATCGCGGGCATCATCAAGAGCACCTTCAATATCTTTCCATCCTCTATCAGTGGAGCGTCCTAGGGGCAAATAACAACTATGACGGGACAGTTGATCCTTAGTGGGACCCTGAGAGGCCACAATTACGAGGTCTCATTGCACCAAAGTCGTGCGACCCTCATGTTGGGGGCTATGGTTCTCATCGTGAGCCCCGCAATAAGTGCCTTCGTCGCTTATTGCGCAAGCCCTTATTTTTTAACATTGCATGATGATAACTCGCAATTACAACTATTATATGTAATATGTTATTATCCAGTCAGTAGGGGTGTGTGCAAATGTGTGGATAGATCTAATTTGAGATCCAGAACCTATTCACCCATACGTTTGAAGGCCCATTTCTTAATGGTACACAGGCTGAACAACATGAACCTACCCTGACTTTGCAATAACTAGCCCAGTGTCACCATCTTACTGCCCCACACTTGGGTTAATAAATTAATTTAAAAGTTGTATGGCTGTTAGTAATCATTTTCCTTTAACAAATAATATAGCATGGGAGTTTAAAAGAACATCCATATTCATTTTGATATATGCTATTGCCCAACCTTTAGGATATAAAATTACATCTCTTTAGGGACCTAGTGTCTTATCACATTTTAACAAGGCAGCTTCAATGACAAAGTATGGCAGGCAGTATAGCACTTAACTTCTTGGAAGGTACCATTCTGCACCCCAAACTATGTCATTGCATAGTCATTTACCAAGTGTGTTATATGGGCAGTATCAGGCAATAGGATTCTGAACTTGATATAAAGACAGAACAACATGGGGAGACCTCATATTTTGGGACTATAATGAAATGTTGGTACAAAACTATATAATCAACATTGATAATTTGTCCTCAATGTATACAGGCTTGATTTTCACATCATTTCATCATTTCACAACTGTATAAACACTGTAAAATTGTTTTGTTTGTTTAAACCATACAGATATACAGTGTTTAAAATATAAATCTACTTAGTTTCTGCATATGATCTCTATTGTCTCCCCTTATTTCTGGTTTCATCCATTGTAAGCCCCAACATTAGGGTTTACATGTTGTTTTTCAAGAAAATGTTTGCAACAGAGGTAAGCTGTTTATAGAACATCCTATCTCTTTCTGCATTGCAGATTGTGCTTTTGTGTTCAGAGATTCTTAAACGCAACGGTCTGGTAGAATGTCCAGCAAGATATCACTAGTTTATGACATACAGTAGATTATGTGATTGTTTGATAGTTTATATGATGCATACTTTAATGTTTTTTTTGCCTTGATAGATCCTTGGAATCTCATTGCTGGGATTTTTGTCTCCTAAAAATTACTAGATGTGAGAATGTCTTTCAGGTTTTTACCTCTTCTAAACCCAAATTTTGGTTTATCTGGAATCAATCAATTCAAGGTTTCATCTGTTCATAAGATGAACCAACACTATGATTTGATTGACTTTATATGATTGAGAATTGTAAGTTGAGATAAATCGCAGTTCATCATCCCTCTTTTTCATCTTCGGGCATAATAAATCATCTCTTTTTTTCTCATTTGATACTATTTTTTAAGGTCAGTCTTAGAATAGCCTCTATGGGACAATCTACCTTGTAGTTCTGTGGCTTCCTTTTTAAAGGAATCAATCTCAGTAAAATTATGTCTTGTTCTCAAGTATTCTCTCCCTTTGGGAAATTTCAAATTACATGGGCTGGATGGGTGCTTGAAGCACAAATTGTATGGATATTGTCTGTCGGTTTCCTATATAGGGTAGTTGTAAATTTGCCTGACTCCGTTTTTTGGATGAGAATATCTAGGAATTCAATACATTGTGGCTGGATGTTATATGTTAGCCTGATGTTATATTGAGTGTTATACAACTTATCAATAAAGGAAACTAATTCTTCTTTAGAACCATCCACAGAAAGAATACATCATCAATATATCTCATCCATTTACAAACATATGATCCATCTTAACATATCAGTTGTAAAAACACTGGTCTCCTCCCACCATCCTAAAAAGATATTAGCATATGTGGGGGAACTCGCTGTGCCCTGAGTTTGTAAAAAATACTTAAACCCAAATAGAAAATAATTATGGGTGAGAATGAATCGATATCGTGAAACCAAGAACTCAGTTGTGTTATCTTCATAGTTAATTTTATTCATCAACAAATATTTAATGACTGCACATCCTAAATCATGCCCAATTGATGTGTACAGGAACTCCACATCAATTGACACAAGCCAAGTATCTGAAGATATAATTGTATCCTTCAATTTATTTAAGACATGCATAGTGTCTCGGGTATACACATATATATGCTTCCGTAGGCAAAGGTCCAAATATCTGCTTGCATTCTATAGAGCCCCATTTCCAGAGACTATTGGGCGTCCAGGGGGTTTTGTATACATTTTATGAACTGTTGGAAGGAAATAGATAGTAGCCATTTTTGGATTTTTGATTTCTAAGTACTTTTTTTCTTTTTTACTAATAAATCCTAAGGAAGCTGCTGAGTCTATTAGATGATTGTATTTAGTGAAGGACGCAAGTTATGGTCCGATAGTGAAAATCAGAAACTATCAGTCCTAGGTAGCATTTCCTGGGCCTGAACATAATCAATTAGGCAAGCCCGTATCTCCACATTCAGAAACAGCCAATAGAAATGGAGCCCGGTATCGATTCGGGCTCCGATATGCTATCAGACTCGCAAACCTTCAAACCCAACTCTATAATGCATGGGTCCCAATCGGGACCCCAACAGGGTCCCCACATAAACCCTATGAAGCAGGGGTCCCAATCAGGACCCCTGCAGCATTTTAAAAATCAAATCTCCCGCTGCAGGTTTTAAAGGGGTCCCCATCAGGGGCATTTGTGTCCCGTGGGCCCTTTAAGCACCCGCGCAGGGAGTTTTAAATGCTGCGGGGGTTCTGCAGCAAGGGGTTAATGTGGAAACCCTGCGGGGGATCTTACAATGGAATAAACCAGAAATAAATTGAGGCAACAGGGATCATATGCTGTTACAAGCAGAAACAAAATTGATCTATCTTTTATATCCATAAATAATTTTACTGTGTTTACATAGTTGTGAAATGATAAAATTATGTGGAAATCAAGCCTGTTCCCATTAAGGACAAATTATCAATGTTGATTATATAGTTTTGTATCAACATTTTATTACAGTCCCAGAATATGAGGTTTCCCCATATTGTTCGTCTTTATATCAAGTTCAGAATCATATTGCCTGGTACTGCCCATATAACACACTTGATGAATGATGCAAATTGACTATGCAATAACATACTGTAGATTTGAGTGCAGAATACTACCTTCCAAATAGTTAAATGCTTTTATGCCTGTCGCACATGTCAATTAAGCTGCCATGTTAATATGTGACACTAGGTCCCTAAAGAGACTTAATTTTATATCCTAGATGTTGGTCAATAGCATATACCAAAATGAATATGGATGTTTAAAATAACTCCCTTTACTATATTATTTGTTGAATGAAAATAATAACAAAATAATAACAATAACAATATGTGAATAAAATCGGATGTGGTTTATTACTTGATAATGTACAACACTCTCTGAACATGCAGTATTACAAAGATATAGGTTTTCTGCATGTGATATATGTAAACTGATGTGTAGAGATAAAGAGGACCCATGGTGTGAAGCCTGTGAGTGAGTGAGCTCGGGAGTTGTCATCCGATTAAGATCACACAATACTTCTTTAATCTACTTTTATGTGGCTCTCACTCTCATTGGTATACTTATTTGTTGTCCAGATGAAATGTTCGACAGACCTGGAGACTGACTAGTAGTGATGTCGCGAACATCAAATTTTCGGTTCGCGAATCGCGGACGCAAATTCCATCAAATGTTCGCGAATGGACGAACATCGGCGAACCCACATAGACTTCAATGTGCAGGCGAATTTCAAAACCCACAGGGACTTTTTCTGGCCACAATAGTGATGGGAAAGTTGTTTCAAGGGAACTAACACCTGGACTGTGGAATGCTGGAGGGGGGTCCATGGCAAAACTCCCACAGAAAATTACATAGTTGATGCAGAGTCTGGTTTCAAGCCATAAAGGGCATAAATCATGTAATATTCCTAAATTGTTTGGAATAACATGCTTTAAAACATCAGGTATGATGTTGTATCGATCAGGTAGTGTAAAGGTTACACCCGCTTCACAGTAACAGACCAATCTCCCCATTTAATGCACCGCAAACAACCGCAAACAGTCCCTTTGCACAACCGCAAACTCCCCATTTGCACAAGGTTGGATACCAAGCTAGCCATGTCCCGTTCCTTGTCCTCACTGATGTCATTGAAGGTCTTTTCCTCCACCCAGCCACCAAGGGTCCCCGAAAGAGGACAGCAAGCCCTCTGGGACGCCTGCTGTGTTTGGTCTTCCACCTCCTCAAAGCCACCTTCCTCCTCTGACTCCTCTTCTTCAGACTCCCAGAGTCTGGGGGCTTCCACTGCCCAGCATGGATGATTATACACAGGTCAGAGTCTGGGGGCTCCCACTGCCCAGCATGGAATATTATACACAGGGCAGAGTCTGGGGGCTTCCACTGCCCAGCATGGAAGATTATACACAGTTCAGAGTCTGGGGGCTTCCACTGCCCAGCATGGAAGATTATACACAGGTCAGAGTCTGGGGGCTTCCACTGCACAGCATGGAAGATTATACGCGTTGCCTCTGTCTGCGTTATTATAAGGTATGTACTGTTAAGTAGTACTATTCCTATCGGTTTAAACCCTGTTACGTCCACTATTAGGGGACGTGTATATGGCATGGATTTTTGGAACAGGGAGATGGAAAAAGATGCTTGGTCGGACCTCCTACTTCTAATTTGGGGCACTGCACGTGCAATCTAAGGTGCCACCAGATAGGAGTGGTGCATTAAGTTGTTCTACTCATTCCTATCAGTTTAATACCTGTTACGTTACCTATCAGGGGAAGTGTATATGGCATGGATTTTTGGAACAGGGAGATGGAAAAAGATGCTTGGTCGGACCTCCTACTTCTAATTTGGGGCACTGCACGTGCAATCTAAGGTGCCACCAGATAGGAGAGGTGTATTAAGTTGTACTACTCATTCCTATCAGTGTAATACCTGTTACGTCACCTATCAGGGGTTTTATTTCACTGCACACTACGGTTGCACTAGATATGAGTGTCACTGTGCACTGGCAAAAGTTGACAGACTAGATGCAATAGGCCTCACACACACGCGTTTAGGCAGGCAACTGATATTCAATCGATTACAGTAAAAAAAGGGTTGTTTTATTTCACTGCACACTACGGTTGCACTAGATATGAGTGTCACTGTGCACTGGCAAAAGTTGGCAGACTAGATGCAATAGGCCTCACACACACGCCTGTAGGCAGGCAACTGATATTCAATCGATTACAGTAAAAAAAAGGGTTGTTTTATTTCACTGCACACTATGGTTGCACTAGATATGAGTGTCACTGTGCACTGGCAAAAGTTGGCAAAGTAGATGCAATAGGCCTCACACACACGCCTGTAGGCAGGCAACTGATATTCAATCGATTACAGTAAAAAAAGGGTTGTTTTATTTCACTGCACACTACGGTTGCACTAGATATGAGTGTCACTGTGCACTGGCAAAAGTTGGCAGACTAGATGCAATAGGCCTCACACACACGCCTGTAGGCAGGCAACTGATATTCAATCGATTACAGTAAAAAAAGGGTTGTTTTATTTCACTGCACACTACGGTTGCACTAGATATGAGTGTCACTGTGCACTGGCAAAAGTTGGCAGACTAGATGCAATAGGCCTCACACACACGCCTGTAGGCAGGCAACTGATATTCAATCGATTACAGTAAAAAAAAGGGTTGTTTTATTTCACTGCACACTATGGTTGCACTAGATATGAGTGTCACTGTGCACTGGCAAAAGTTGGCAAAGTAGATGCAATAGGCCTCACACACACGCCTGTAGGCAGGCAACTGATATTCAATCGATTACAGTAAAAAAAGGGTTGTTTTATTTCACTGCACACTACGGTTGCACTAGATATGAGTGTCACTGTGCACTGGCAAAAGTTGGCAGACTAGATGCAATAGGCCTCACACACACGCCTGTAGGCAGGCAACTGATATTCAATCGATTACAGTAAAAAAAGGGTTGTTTTATTTCACTGCACACTACGGTTGCACAAGATATGAGTGTCACTGTGCACTGGCAAAAGTTGGCAGACTAGATGCAATAGGCCTCACACACACGCCTGTAGGCAGGCAACTGATATTCAATCGATTACAGTAAAAAAAAGGGTTGTTTTATTTCACTGCACACTATGGTTGCACTAGATATGAGTGTCACTGTGCACTGGCAAAAGTTGGCAAAGTAGATGCAATAGGCCTCACACACACGCCTGTAGGCAGGCAACTGATATTCAATATATTACAGTAAAAAAAGGGTTGTTTTATTTCACTGCACATTACGGTGACACCAGATATGGGTGTCAATGTGCACTGGCAAAAGTTGGCAGACTAGATGCAATAGGCCTCACACACACACCTTTAGGCAGGCAACTGATATTCAATCGATTACAGTAAAAAAAGTGTTGTTTTATTTCACTGCACACTACTGTGACACCAGATATGAGTGTCACTGTGCACTGGCAAAAGTTGGCAGACTAGATGCAATAGGCCTCACACACATGCTAGCAGGCAGGCATATGCAATTAGATTACACAGAAAAAAATAATAAAATAAAATAAAAAGGGCTTTTTGGGTTGCTGTCCTTGCAGCAGATATCAAAGGAGTCCTTCAGGTGTGTAGTTAAAGCTAAATACACAGCCTGGCTATCTATTTCCCTATTAAATCAGCAGAAAAAAATAATAAAATAAAATAAATGATGTTCTAGCCCTAAAAAGGGCTTTTTGGGTTGCTGTCCTTGCAGCAGATATCAAAGGAGTCCTTCAGATGTGTAGTTAAAGCTAAATACACAGCCTGGCTATCCATTTCCCTATTAAATCAGCAGAAATAAATAATAAAATAAAATAAATGATGTTCTAGCCCTAAAAAGGGCTTTTTGGGTTGCTGTTCTTGCAGCAGATATCAAAGGAGTCCTTCAGGTGTGTAGTTAAAGCTAAGTACACAGCCTGGCTATCTATTTCCCTATTAAATCAACAGCAGGTAGAATATATCTCCTCTCTCAACGAATGCAGCTACAGAATGATTCTAAAATGGAGGCTGTCATACAGATGGAAGGCTCTGGAAGGGAGTGTATGCTGCTGATTGGTTGGAATGTGTCTGCTGACTGTAAGGTGCAGGGTCAAAGTTTCCTCAATGATAAAGAATACAGGGCGGACCGAAAAGCGCATATGTTCGCCGTTCGTTGCGAACGCGAACATGCGAAAATCGCCACGAATAGTTCTCCGGTGAACTGTTCGGGACATCCTTACTGACTGGTATTATTCTCATTCAGTATTTAGGATTTGCCGGGCTGTCACTATGGATCGCTCTGATTGGGTTTGTAACAGTTGGGGGCGGATCCTAAGTAGGAGGTTCATAGATATGTCCAGGAATTCTATACCTATTGATGACAAGCTCTTGTAGAGAATGGGTTGGTACTAATTTATACGCTGATTGGTTCAAACATATAAATAATGGGAGGTATTTAAGGTTTATAAATGTGACACTGTGGAACGCTATTTACATTTTATCTGCACAGTGGTGAACAAACTTCCAGCAAAACAAGTTCACTGTTTGGATTTTGTTTTTAGAGTTCAATGGAGCTCAGTGGTCCTACAAAAAGAGATGGTACTCTGTAATTTGAATCTATGTACAGATATATTACTCTATGCAAGTGGCATATTACTGAATACAATCCTTGAATTACTATAAATAAATTGATAGCTGATAAAAAACTGGATTGAAAGCTTATGCCCTAAATAGCACAACTTTAATGTATCAATTAGTACTGGAGTACCGGATCACATGACCTCTTTATGTAGTTACTTATACTACTGATCTTTATTGTTATTTTTGTTTAGGAGGGTCATGTTAACAGTGTATGACTATAAGGCAAAAAACCAAGTCAGAGGTGTTTATCAGAGAACTAACCAACCTTAATAGGTTAGTTCTATAGCCATGATAAGCCACTCTGAGAGCAACCTCTTTTAGCTCACTTGTGCCCTCCCCTGGGAGAAATATCCTGTAGTATATCAGGCTGGTCCCTCTCAAAAGAGTGACCCAGCATCAAAATTCCAGGCAATTCTACCCTGAACAGGAGAAACAGCAAGCCCCAAACGCGTTTCGGCCTTTATGGGCCTCGTCAGTGAGGTGCAGCTGAACTCCCTAATGCACAGTGAGCAAGGGGTCCATGTCTGGAGTCCCCTATTACCCTTAGGGAGACTAAACCCTAAGGGTAATTTGCATAAACAAAAAAACAAGTCAGAGGTGCTCATCAGAGAACGAACCAACCTTAACAGGTTAGTTCTATAGCCATGATAAGCCACTCTAAGAGCAACCTCTTTTAGCTCACTTGTGCCCTTCACAGGGAGAAATATCCTGTAGTTTATCAGTCTGGACCCACTCAAAAGAGTGACCCAGCCCCAAAATAGCAGGCAATTCTGCCCTGAACAGGAGAAACAGCAAACCTCATATGCGTTTTGGCCTTTATGGGCCTCGACAGTGAGGTGCAGCTGAACTCCCTAAGGCACAGTGAGCAAGGGGTCCACATCTGGAGTCCCCTATTACCCTTAGGGAGACTAAACCCTAAGGGTAATTTGCATAAACAAAAAAACAAGTCAGAGGTGTTCATCAGAGAACAAACCAACCTTAACAGGTTAGTTCTATAGCCATGATAAGCCACTCTGAGAGCAACTTCTTTTAGCTCACTTGTGCCCTCCACAGGAAGAAATATCCTGTAGTATATCAGTCTGGTCCCACTCAAAAGAGTGACCCAGCCATAAATTCTTCCTCTTTGTAAAGCTATTGGTGCATGTAAGTAATTTTTTCCTCTATGGTTGTATCCCTACTTCCAGCCTTGACAATACTTATTCTGCTGTAGGCTTATGAACCCCTATGTTGTTTTAGATAACGTAGATATCCTGTACAAATCAATTACTTACAATTTTATAATAGTTAATAAAAGTTACATTTTAATTATACTTCCCCTGGTTTGAGTGCTAAAAAGCTCATAAAAGGGAAAATCCTTGTTGTAATTTGATGAGAGCCCTGGCAATAAATAAACATTTTTATTTTTCAATGTTAAAGAGGCCTGTACCTCTTTTCTTTTAAGCACTGCATCTGGTGCCTAGGTAAGGGGAAGAAGTGGTGTGAGATTGGTACCAGAGGGTCCCCAATTTTTTTATGCACTGGGCCATCGATTCACTTGCTCTGCCACTGAATCAGTGCCTTAGGAAATCAAGCCATACTATTTACTTGAAAGTTTGATAATTAGGCTAAAGCGCAAATATTTTGGACATGTCATGAGAAGACAGGATTACCTAGAAAAAACTCTGATGATGGGAAAGGTTTAAGGCACACAAAGAAGGGGTCAGCAGAGGCAGACCTGGATAGATGAGGTCATTTGCAGCAAAAAACTTGAGCTTGAGAGAGCTCAGTGGGTCAATGACTGACAGATGTGCTTGGTGTGCTGTGGTCCACAGGGTAACAGAGAGACCGGCAAGATTGAACAACTATGCAACAGCAAACTTCTGAGATTTAATTAAGCCAATTGTTTAAGGTATTTAAAATGAGCAGATTAGATAGGCCTTCTGGTCAATTCTGTATTTCTATTTCTTGTAAGAGCACATAAGAATATCGTTGTGGGTTGGAACCAGACTAGTCAGTGTTTAAATGGACCAACCTCTCCTAGATCCAAATGATCACTGGACTCCTGTATTAGATAATTATTCATTCGTGATTTGTTAATTATTTATAAATGCTTTTTTCTCACTAAATTGTGTTAAGTTGAACAAGTCTTTCTTTATGTAGATTCATTAAATGCATTTTTAAGTTTCCTGAATTATGAATGCATACGATAGAGGAGAATCAGTAGCGTATGAAAACCATTTTTGCATGAAAAGATACGAAAATAAACACTGACAAACTCACCCCGATGTTTGCTAAATCTCCTGAGTTTGCTTTTGGTAGTTAACACCTCAGGATATCTCTGCTAAAATTTGCATAAAATTCATATTTCTTTTTGGCCAATCACAGGTAGCTAATACATTTTAATACATTGTAACAATCAGTGATGGCAGTTTGTGCAGAAAGGAATCATGCAATGTTTAGTCCCCCTGTAGAAGGAAACAGGAGGAGTCAAACAATGATCTAAGGATCTCTGCATTGAACTGCTGCTGCTGGCTTGAAGATTAGTAAAAGGTTAAACTCCATACCCAAATGCACTGTTTCTGTTGGAAGGTTCACATGCCTATGTAATCAGCTCTGGGGTGAGGAAAACAAAGTTTTATTTTTAAATAAAATAAATCTGTATTTGTATAGAATGACTCAATATAATGTGTGTGTCTGATATAATCAGCATGTGTTAGATTAGAAAAGGCAATCACAGAAATGTGAAGGGCAGTTAAGTACCCCATATGAAATACCATAGACATTACCATTATGAGGAACGCCCACGTGATACTTAGTTAGTCTAGCGATTGCTACCTTAAAATATCTAATAATTCCTTCATGAATGTCTCATTGAGCAGCTACCCAGTTATCATATGTGGTCACAGTATATCCATTTATAATTTTGACATATGCATGGCTTAAATCTGACTTTTTTCCTGTCTTGTTTCATATAGCGTTTCAAACGTGTTTCTTGGAACAGTGTCATTTGAAGGATAGTTGTGTAAAGGCACGATAAACAAATGTTCTATTCTGAGCATTGCTGATCTACTTACTATATAATCCATAATATTTCTGCTTGTAGTCTGTTCATGTATTTATCAATCTATCTGCAAAATAGTACTTTGCATGTTACCTCTAATCTCTAATATAATTGTGTGTATGTATGTGTATTGTGAAAGTGTGTGAAAGAGACTGGTACAGACAGGTACATAATTAATGTGAAAAGAAAACGTGCTTCTTACATTAGCCTTGAGTCTCTACACATTGTTCCTCTGAGATGCTTACAGTGAAAAGTCTGAAGCTGAATGATTTATATTTGCAGCATGTGATATTATTCATCCCCAGGTACAATACAACCTAAGAGCAGATAGTGCTTGAGTTCCATCCTATCATACCTAGAGCTGGATTATTTAAATTGTTTTTTTATTCTTGCTCTCTAAGTTTTCACAATCAAATTATTCTTACAGATTTACAGATGTGCCTTTAGTTACTGTCATTCATAAAAGTAATTGGGTGTCTTTAGCTTTAAACATTAAAAACCATCTCCATGTTTTACTCTACTTCTTATCGCCCCTTATATACTCACATATATGTTTAGACTACCCATACCAGAGCCAATGTCTCTTGGAACATGTTTGCTGCTTGTAGTTATGATGGGGCACATGTACTAAAGGTGAATTGATGGTCATGTTTGAGGAACCCTTTGAGAAAGCTATGGTACTATGCAGAGGCAGAACTACCACCAGTGCAGGCTATGCAATGCCCGCAGGGCACTGCCCCTTGACCCCAATACTGGCTACTTTTGTCTTGCATTTTCTTTTATTTTTGTAGTATAGAGGGTCTGCCCACCACCTCCGACTCTCAGCACCCATGGCCCAGCAGCCCCCTAAGCTGTACCAATCAGACTACCATCATGTGGTTCATTGTTGGCTGAGCGGTACTGCTATCCTTCTTGGCAGGGGAGGGAATCCAAAATTACATCTGTCAGAATTTCTAAATCTGGACAGAAGTGGAGCTGATAGGGAAGGGATAGCAGTACTTCTGAACTAGCATGTTATTGTTTGAGATGAAGAGAACTCCAGCCATTTCCAAGACTTCAACCATTTATCCACAAAGATGAAATAAGTAAACAAATAAAGTGTTTTTTTAAGTGTTAATTGTTAAGTATTTATGATGTTACTTTTCAGTGGAAGTGTATCATTGCTGTCCAAATTGTGTTTATAAAAACCCATCAGATTTAAGATTTTATATTTTCCACAATAAACAATTATGTTTACAATGTATGTGATTATTTACAATGATTCATTCTGTTTACTTACCATGAGTCTTATCTGTAGTTTAGATGCACCTTTGCCCCCAAGTCCTCCCCCTGCAGCAGTGCACTGGACTGGCCGTGACCAATACCACCAGACCCACCCAGACCACCATCTGTTTTGCCCAGGCTCCATCCGGGCCCCATGACCTTCCCCGCTAAGACACCGCCACCTACTCACCTGTTTACACCCCACGGGCCTCCATCCCCCACATCAGGCCAGGCTGCGCAGGCGCACATACGGTTCTGTTGAACATGTTACCAATTGATGGTCACTGAGGAATGCTGTTGAGAAGAGATGCTGCAGTCCCTATGATTTTTATGTACTTATTTTTTAGGTTTTGTCTTTTTGTCTTTTTTTGTTTTATGTACAGTTCAGGTCCATGGAGGCATCTCCTGCATCTGCAAGCAATGTGGAGGAAATGAATGAGGTGTAAGGTTTCCCAGTGCCCCCCCCCCCCCCTTTAACATGTCACTCCTACAATCTTAAAGCTATCATATAGCCAGATATCTAAGACATGATTGCTGTTAGTCGAAATGTAGACTAATACCGTCTCACAATGGCATGTTAATGACAGCCAACATTAATACATGCACTAGTGAAGCATGTGATCCTGACCTCAATATCAGTCTGAGAACAGATCCTTGGGTCTGATGTAAGTAACAGTGAATCTTGCTGCTGACCTTTGTGTCCTCTTCGTATTAATGGGTATTTTCCCATATTGCTGATTATCCAGAGAACTAACTAATTGTTAGTAATGCTTGCAGATGGGAATCAGGTGAGTTAGTATATTGTTACAGTTACAGTATTTAGCACTATACTGTACATACATGTTAATTCGTTTTTTCTCCTCCTCCGCCTTTTTTTGGTGGACCACTTTTTTTCAGATTTTTGTTTTTTTCGCCACACTGAATATGTGAAACTGAATTGGATTACACAGTCCAGAGGTTAAATCATCTGTTCCATTGAGCAGATCTAGACAAGTTGTAAGTGCTATGCACATTAATAGTTTCTTCAATTAAATGGAGTGATTTGTGATGATCCTTTTTTTCATCAGAATTCCGGTTGCAGTGGTGGAGTGACCACATGTGATACTGGTAGATGCTATGCATCATGCTTATTCTAGACTATCACACTACGCCCTGTAGGTATCCCCCTTTTACCACAAGCCTTTTGCTCTCCCGAGATCCGCCCACACCACACCCATGATATTAATGCACAGTCTTGACCAATTCTAATTGTGCTCTGTGTATGAAATAAAGCTTTTTTATACTGTTCTAACCGTGTCAGTGTGTTTTCAATGGTTGGGGTTATAAGAAAACAATATACATCACATATGTGTCACATTCCTTTATATGTAAACTAATGAGCCCTAGTTTCTATGCAATAGATTACTACATATAACAATAATAATAGCATTAGATATCATATAATAATATATATCATATAAAATTAACATAAAGGGTTAATACACATGCAAATGTCCTATTAGTGATAGTGTGGATTATCGACATTCCCTTGAGGGCCTGCTAACAATATAACAGGTGATACTGGAGTGGGTTGCCAGTTCCTTCTCTAGTGATTTGTCTGACCTCTCTGCTATCACCTGCACATTTACAGTGGCCCTACATGGCATAACTCACAGCGTCATTCAGGTACACAAGCCACTTAACCACCACCACTTAACAAGAGTAGATTAGTGTGGTGTATGTTCCCCTGGTCCCCTTCAGGATTACTAAGTGGTGGTGGTGAGGGGGCTTGTTTACCTGAATGAGCTATACCATGTAGGGCCACTGTAGGTGGCCAGGTGATAGCAGAGAGGTCAGACAAATCACAGTCCACTAGAGACTCAATGTTGACACCCCCTGAAATTCTCAGGGAATATTAGCATAAGTAATACATTATATTGTTTTGGTCTGGGGACTGTGCAGGCATGCTCAGTTAGCACTTGAAGTTTTCCCTACTGTGGGAAGGCACATGATATCATACCCTTTCTTTTCCTTTAGCCAGCAGCTTTTATATCAGGTACATTTTGTTAATGAAGTACCCAATATGCCATTGCTGGTGGAGTCTACATCACAACCAGACCTTTTTCTTTTTTTGCAAATTTTTTCATGCAAACATGTTTTGCTAGGTAGGTTATGATGTATTCCACAGGATGCATTCATAAGCCACCTCACTTGCATATACCTTTAATATCAGTGCAAAAACATAGTGCCTCCTGCAGGCAAATGCCACAAAGCACCTCTATTACACTGTAATATTAATAGGTTGATCCTTCCATGGATGTAGAGTGTGTCTCACCGCTCTTTGTATTGCCAATATAGAATGAGGGTAACTACAACCACTCCACTATATATAAAGTTGAAATATAAGTGACCACATTTTTATCGACCATATCGGTGTGAAAAATCTTAGTTAGTGAAACATGCAGAATCTGTGGACTATGTTTGTCAGATGCCTCCAAGGCATCCTCTACAGTGACAGTGAAAGATATGGACAATCCTGTCTCTGTTTGCTCTGGGAAAGATTTGAAAGATATGACAGGATTGAGAGTACTGAGCCTAATGACAGGCCATGCTCCAGAGAGCAAGCAGACAGCTGACAAGATGTCTTCAGAACTGCTGGTGAAGCATGTCATTATCTGGGATAAATTCCATGTAACTGTGAGTTAGGCCCTTAAAAATGAAGAAGAATGGCTATTAGAAATGTCAGAATACTGCATGCAAAAATAAACAGTGTGGGTGATAAGGGGGGAAATCATGGTAAGTAAAAAGATAACCAATAATAATATTACTAATTATAAATATTACTATTACTATGCTTACAATTTATATAGTGTTTTTCTCACACAGTTTTTGCAGTAAAATTTGTACTGTCAATATTAAAAAGATTAAGTTTAATTTCTACTTTTCCTATCACAAGCTCTGATTTGGGTGTGCCAGGTGGAGCCAATCACATGCTGTACTGCAGTCTGTTGCGTTCTACTATATGCTATATAATCTGACTAAACCTTGAGGGAGCGTTTGATTTCTGTAAGTTGACAGGTTGAACCTGATTGACTGAACCAGATGCAGTGAAATCTGGCAGTCATGAGATTTTCAAAAGCTGATTTTTGATTTAAGATAATTTTTTGAAATCATGCATGAGAAATAATATTGTTTAATTAAATGCATATGTATAAAAAGCATGATCAAATATTTTATATATAAATGTGTTTGTGTGTACAAGGTACAGGTGGGTCTAATAGATGCACTTACAAGCAAATTGAATAATAAAATCCTGAATGATAAGTTGTAGACAAGACTGTTTTAATTTGCAGTGGTGCCTGCCAGTTACCAGTGTGTTGAGACAGAGAAGCTCTGTGCTGCAGCGGATATGATGTGAAGGTGCAGACCAGGTAGGTGGTGAAAGACACCTCATGCATAAGGACAGTGAGTATGAGGTACTGACCTGACACTGCTCCATACAGTTCTCTCAGATAATATAACCAGAGTGGAGCCAGCTTGTTTATCACACCTTCCTCTCATAATACAGGCTCTAATAGTATTATTAACTTTTATTTGTAACGTGCCAACATATTCCGTAACATATTCCAATTTGAATAATAAAACAGTGTTACATAAAATACATAGCTTCCTAACACTTTTCAATTACTTACAAGGACGTTTTGCTCGAGGTAGGCACAGTTGACCATCTCGCTGGTTGTCCATACTCCTTTGAGAGCAGCACCAGCTTTGTAGAAAACATTGAAGAATATATATATATATATATATATATATATATATATATATATATATATATATAAATATTTACCTCTACACAAGATAGAAACTGAAAGATATATACACATACTAAACAGATAAATACAATTGGCAACTCCTGCTGTCTCTCTGTAGATACATATACCCAGTGCTTACTAGACAGTTTCCCCACACTAATAATATGTACACAAATCCCACCGACACGGAGGACATAAAGAGAAAGTGCCCTCATACACAATATACAAAAAATGTACATATACAATAACACACAGAGACAGAATTAATATTACGTAGCATAGAGCTTGTGGATAATAAAACTACAGTTTATTTATATATATATATATATATATATATACACTCTAGTACTCACCATTTTCTATGCATGCAGTGACGACTCCCAGCAGCTTCCTCCCTCTTGTAACTCTCTAGTTACAGGTGTTCTCCACCTAGTGAAGAGTGTGTGAACTGCAACATTTCCTTTTTCATGCCAAGGAACATCTTTCAGTGTGAAATGATGCACTCTTCACAAGGAAGCATCGGTAGGCGGACTAATGAGTTGCAGTTATCAATTAAATGTATTTTTGCTGAGTATGACCATTTTCAATTACTATTAACTTAATTTGCTAACTGAGTTTGTTTTGGAGAAGTTTAATGAGTTTGGTTCATTATTAACTTAAAATGTGTATAATTATGTTTAAAAGGTACATCACCATTTACAATGAATTCCATAGCGTGTTAATTTAAACAACCTTTTGCATTGATTGTAAATTGGACTTTATTTAAATAAAAAGGGATTTCTGTGATCTCTTCACACTTTCTACAAGTGTGCTTATATTTTCCTCATAACTTCTATGTCGTTAATCCCTTAAATTAAAGTTTCTTAAGTGTAAAAAATTAGATTAATAGTTGCACCTTTTAATTTAATTTTATATACAGGAAAACATATTATTATCTTTTGAAGCTGCAGCCTAACATTCACCATTATTAAGAAGCCGACTGACTACAAAGATACACACTTAATATACATTTCAATATATCTCATGTTCTTGTGGTATCACTGTGTGCCCCCAAATGTTATGTACAACATCAGTCTATATAAATGTAAAAGGTTAAAAAGTATATCATCTGGAGAATGGAATGGTACAAACTAAAGGATTAAACATACTAAATTCTCTGTTTCCATACTAGGGAGAATAGTGGTCCAAAAGTTGATTTTTGTTTGTTTGTTTTATATATATATATATATATATATATATATATATATATACAGAGAGAGAGATAGATAGATAGATAGATAGATAGATAGATAGATAGATAGAGATATTAAATAACTAGTTCACATAATTATTCAAAATGTACATAATTATGAAATAATGAATTTGGCTTGACATTTACACTTTCTTTTTAAAGCAGAGTGTGTTGGTGTTGTGGTAAGTGTGTAGTAATTAAAACCACTTGTTCAGTTAAATTCTTGGTCAATTTTAAAAATATAAACACATTTTCCACATTATTTTCCACCGTCTAACTGATGGTACAAAGTACATATGGAAGCTTTTGTGGTAATTTCATACCCATAGCTCAAAATGAAGATTTTGGTTCATGGAAGGGAATTATTCCCTTTTTAAGATAGCAAGAAAAGGGTATTTCATGCTTATTTCATCATAAGAAATTATGAAAGACTGGCTTTTCTAGAAGTCAAAACACATTATTATTTATATTAGGAAATTGCCCGTCAAGAATGACGGGAGTAAAATAGTAGGCCTGGCAATGGTGTTTGCCACACAATGCAAGGCTATGGGCCATCTGAGCATTTTTAATGTCCTTGGGGCTAGTTTTGCGTTTTCGTAGTGTTTGCGTTTTTTCGGCAGCCATTTTCTTTCTCGCTTAGGCCAAATATGCCTCAAATTAACTTGCAACCACACTCACAGGCTCCCTGGCTCTCCCACTGTGCTGTGTGTGAGTGTTTAGGTTAATTTGAGGAATATTTGCTGTGTTTTTCCCGTCTTTGCAGTTCCGTGATTTGGGCATTAAAGTCTGATTTTTTAGAGCCATACACTGCATGTATGGGTTTCGGTTGTGCGAGCATGCGCAAGTCTGTAACTTTGGCACTCATGGCGGCCCTTGCGATAAGCGCCTTAAACGTTCATGGAGGGCCTTGGAATGAGCGCCTTCTTTGCTCATTGCAAGCCTCTCCCCACACCTGTGTCTCTTTCCCCCCCTCCCCTGTGTCTCTTTCCTCCCTCTCCCTCCCCTGTGTCTCTTCCCCCCCCCTCTCCCTCCCCTGTGTCTCTTTCTCCCACTCTTCCTATCCCTCTCTCATTTGCAGGCTTCATCGCAGTGGAACCTGTACGTTTTTTTCAAGCCTGCAAGACTTGAAGCTTTAATTGTTATTGCTCCAAGTCTTGTGGGCTTGAAAAAAATTTAACTGTTTAACGCCGCCATTTTTTTTCAACTCAGCAGCCATTGGGAGGCTGCCAAAAGACACCAATTGAATAGCAAATTAGCCTTCAACCTTACTTATGGACTGAGGTTGGTAGCTACTCTTCTATTCAATTGGCATCTTTTGGCAGCCTCCCAACGGCTTCCGAGTTTTTTTTTAAGCCTGTAACTCGTAAACCGGTGGGAGGCTCTTTTGCGAGCCTCGCGATGAGAGCCTTGCAATTTTTTTCAAGCCCGTAACTCGGAATCCGGTGGGAGGCTCTTTTGCGAGCCTCTTCCCCCTCCTCTACTTTACAGGCCACGCAATGAGCGCCTTCGACAATCGCAAGCCTGTAAATTTTAACATAACGTGACGCCAACTCGCAATTACCACAACTATTATATGTGATGCTTAGCAATCTAAATGCAAATAGTGTATTGACATATACACACATATAAATAGAGAAATAGATAACTAAACATGGAAAAAATATGGATTCAGAACCCCAGAGAATCAAGAACTATTCAGACTGAGAAACAAACTATAAAACATTTTACTTTTAGTACAGAATCCCAATTAAGAACAAGCCACACATACCACCAAAATGTTTCAGAGGATGTAACGAATTGGACACATCCATTTATATATATTGGAAATGCCCTAAAATTCAAACAGTCTAGAGAACAATACAAGAAATTATTTCAATTGTAAGTCTGTGACTTTCCCGTCTTGTAGGGTGCTTTGGGAAAAAGCATTTTCCACATAAGATTCTAAGCTCAAAGACATGGCCCTCCATTATTTTGTTAATATTGCAGTTAGCCTTGTTCTTAACCCCTATATATTGGTAAGGAATACAGGTCCTATTATTTTGCCCAGTTTGTAAATGTATATACTCTTAAATCACTCTTAATATTGCCACATATGTTATTAGCTACTCGCAATCCGATTACAAGTTCCCCGCCCACAATCACTACAGCCAGCCAAAGATGCACATTTGGCCTTAGGACTCCACTGGTTTTAGCACAGCTCAAATATTAAAGTTACACAAAATGTATATTCTATTAGACCCATAGCTCTAGCTCGTAAATAAAGTCTGACCCGGAACTGAAAAAAGTATCACTTTTCTGTCAAAAATAGTACGAGTACTAAATAGGACTCGCAAGCTATAACAGCAATTAAACACACAAAACAGTACTTTAAAAACATGAGAAGGCATGGAAACACATTAGAATTAATTTCACAACAATCTAAAACCCACAAATATGCAATTAAAAATTATTCTTTTTAAATGTTATTTCTGATTAATATCGATCCCGGGGCTCAGGGAGTTAATACATATCATGAAACCCACATGAACTAAAACAGATGATCTATTGCATTTTATAGAGTGCTAGATTGCTTGATTGCAAGCCTGAATCAATTTGTAGCCTCCGATTGCAGATTACGTCTAACTTCCAAGTTTTACTGACACCATGATAACGGCCTCATTTACTATTGGCTGTGCCTAAGAAGTAAATTATGGGCTTGTTTAAATACTGTCAGATCATATGATCATGCCCCCTGAAATCCTACTTAAAAAGGCAGGGTTTACAAGTTTAGGCTTAAGGAGGTAAATTGCAGGCTTGAGTTAATAGAATACATCTAAACATTTAGAGAAAAAGACACGGGCAGCCTTCTAATAGAATAGGGCCCTATGTTGGTGAGTTACATATAAAAAATAATAAGAATAATAAGAATAAGAATAAGAAGAAAACATTATAAAAAATGTGTTATATTATGAAATAAAGTTATACCCAGTATTAATAGTTCTAAATGGGCATTTGGAAGTTATATGGAGAGATGGACAAAAACTAATTAAACAAATATTGACTGCGGCTAGAACTGTAATAGCAGCTAACTGGCTGAAAAAGTAAATACCAAGAATTAATCAACTTGGAAAAAAAGTTTGGCAAATATTCCAAATGGAGAAAATTGTAAATGTTATTTTGGAGCAGGAAGACCAATTTTACAATATTTTAATATCGTGGACAGAATCTGATCATTTAGATTTAACAGCATTTTGGTATTAATCTTCCTCCCTTATATAAGGTGAAAACTAACATATAGAGATTGAGGCTTGGCTTTGTAAGTTAATACAATTCTGTCCTGTACTGCAAAGCAACAGATAACTATTTTTTACTGTTATATTTTATGTTTCTTTATTATTATTTGTTTGTATGTATGAAAAAAAAAATAAGTTTAAAAAATAAATTTTATGTGACACAATTAACATTGTTTTATTTGTCTCTATAATTTCAATAGTGGATTGTACATTACAGTGCTAAATATCATATTTCTAAGGCAGGCAATTATGTCTATTACTAAAATAGTTCCAAATTAAATACGTAACCATTCACTTGAATAAAATCAACTTTTTAATTAATGCAGGTTAAAGAATAATTGAAAACATTTTTTTGTTTGTTACACTTGAAAGAGATTAAATGATTATATTTTACAATGTGTTTTATTTTTAAATTGAAGTTCTGTATCAGAATAAACTTAATTCAGCCCTTAGGAAGAATTTCATATGATTCTCAGTTGCCATCACAGCCTTTCAGACCTCAAAACAGTCCCTGTTGTAGCTTAGTTAATATCCCCCTTGTCCCTATCAGCCAATATGCAGGAATATAGCTGTATGCGCTATACTTGCCTGCCAGCGAAAACACCAGCCATAAGTACTCTTTAAGCACAGAGTGGAATTCCCAGTTAGCTTCAATGACATTTAAACGAGTTTTATTTTTTTTATTATTTCATACAAATAGCAACTTTTGTATTGTTTTGCTTTCCATGCTTCCAAGCACTTGTGATGTCAAAGTTTAAATGAAAGATAATGATATCCTAGTGAAAACAGAAGAGTGTATAAATGGCTGCTAAAGTACTGTATTTGTATTCTCTTCAGACTCCATCAATAAAACAAGATAATGATATCTTACGAGACAGACATTAAAATTTCAGCACCTAGCTATGAGTGCGAAGCTTATTGGAACCCACTGACAATATCTGGTCGCCATTTTTACTCCCCATTACCCAGAAACAATTGCACTGCTTACATTTCCAGTGCTTACAACTTTTGTATCAGTGCATTTAACATTGTTTGTCAAACGCAATGGTGTCTTTTTGACTTGACCAATAAAGGCAATGCCTCCAAAAGCACATTTCCAGGAAGAGGCCTCAAGTGGGCAGTGCAGTGTCTTGAGATAGTGTAAGCAAGCATTCAGAAGACTCTATATGCATTGACATTTTTTCGGATTTTCTGTATATATATATATATATATATATATATATATATATATATATATATATATATATAAACTCACATACACTATATTTGTATATGACAGGATGGGCTATATATAGGTATATCAGGAGGGGGGTATAACAATAGCAAAGCAGGAGTAGTTACATGCATATATTTAAATAGGTCCAGAGAACCATAAAACTTAAATATAGTCTAAACCCTAGTCTAAAGTCTCAGGATTGCAAAATACAACACTGTACAATGCACTGGTATAAACAATTGGAAAAATTATGTATGAATTCTGAGAAAAGTGGAAGAGCAGATTGCTGAAAAGGCTAAAGAGCCAAAAATAAGATCTTGATCTATATATACATAACTGCAAATATACTCTAGGGGCATGAAATAAATGATCAGATAGCTTTGAGGCCCTAACTATCCATCACCAGCCTGGAGCTCTTTGTCCCCTCACAGACTGCAGTCAGGTCACTTCCCCAATCAGCCACCCTAGTTTCTTCTATGAATAATTGAGTTTAACTCTGGGGTCATTCTCTTTCCATTGCTGTGAAAAATCTAAACATAAATAAATGAGATTCACGCTTTAACTAAACTACTATAGCTATTACCAATTATTCACTTGAGAGCCATTAAAATGTTTCAAGTGCTCCTGCTCATTTTAAGAACACATGGCTAAGAGCAGAATTTATAATTTGCCATAGTCAACTACATTATTCTACACCACTGCTGATACTATAACAGGCGAAAGAGCTGGTTATATGTATCAGGAATGACAGATGCACACATTGCATAATGTATTTTACCTCTTCTCTCCAAAGAAACAAAGAAATGAATGTCAGATAAGCATACAACCTGCTGAGTGTATCCATGGTTCATAGAATAAGTCCATAATTGATCTTAGATGTTTTAAACTTCTGTTTTACAAGACTGTTCAGATAATCCATCAATGGTAGATGTAACATATTATAATTGCAAAAACACATTTCATATAGCAGGTTGCCGTCAAATAAAACAGCGCATCAGGATCTGGAAGCATAAATTAAGAAAAAATGAAAACATTAAATTAGATATAACAAGCCTCTTGATTTTAATGAAGCAAGTAAATTATCACGTTCTTATTTTCTGAGCTTATTTTATTACATTAATAATGTTCTTTTAAAATTATTTCAGAGGCCTCCATTAACCATTTTATTCTGCAGGCTTGTAAGTTAATTAATTTATTATTTTCCAGTGTAAATCGAGGAGATATTTACTAAGCAGCGGGCATGCCATGTTTTGCAGTGCTGTGATGTGCTCAATATCCTATGGGTAAATTTGACATAACAGCCAATCGTGTCCTCTGGGATAGCTTCAGTGGCATCCTGTAGAGCTTAAACTCATTACAGCAAGGTATTAATAGAACTCTGGGCAGGGCATTACAATCATTCATGGGCTACTCAGTATTCACTAAGCTAATCTACATTCCTAGTATAGGTTATGATGAAGGCAAAAAAACACTAGCAGTATTAACATGTTGCAAAGGATGGAGGGCCCTGTCTTTGAGCTTAGAATCCAGTGTCCAAAGGGCTTTCCCCAAAGCACCATGCAGGATTGGAAACTCACAAACTTACAATCTTAAGGGTTTGGGTGAGGTTCAAGAGAGTGAAAGATAAGGTGCGGAAGTTAAGGTGGAAGGTGATAGGCTTCTTTAAACAGATGTGTTTTTAGTGATGATTTGAAGGTTTTGAGGCAGGGATATAGTCTAGTGGCGCTAGGCAAGGAGTTCCAGAGAATAGGGGCAGCACAAGAAAAGTCCTGAAGGTGGGAATAAGCTGAGGTGATAAGAAAGGTGGTATGAAGGCCATTAGCAGAACAAAGAGGGCGCATGGGGGAATATTTGTAGATGACAGCAGAGATATAAGGGAGTGCACTGTTGTTGAGGGCTTTGTAAGTTAGGGCTGGAGGGCTCGGGAAGTGGAGTGATTGACAGAGAGGTTCTGCAGACACTGAACATTGAGTATGGTAACAGAGGCATTCATTATGGATTGAAGTGGAGAGATACAGTGCCTTGCAAAAGTAATCACCCCCCTTGGCATTTTTTGTGTTTTGTTGCCTCATAGCCTGGAATTAACATGGATTGTTTGAGGATTTGCATCATTT
Organism: Discoglossus pictus; assembly: GCA_027410445.1. Taxonomy (NCBI): domain Eukaryota; kingdom Metazoa; phylum Chordata; class Amphibia; order Anura; family Alytidae; genus Discoglossus; species Discoglossus pictus. The sequence goes on from CM050167.1 coordinate 338,974,606, forward strand.
CATTTACAAAGCATGCCCACAACTTTAAGATGTTTTTTTTTTATTGTTGTACAGGTTTTGCTCAAGAATATCCCTGTATTTAGAACCATTCATTTTTCCCTCCACTCTGACCAGTTTCCCAGTCCTGGCTGCTGAAAAACATCCCGACAGCATGATGCTGCCACCACCATGTTTCACTGTGGGGATGGTGTTCTTTGGGTGATGTGATGTGTTGGGTTTGCGACAGAAATAGTGTTTTCTTTGATGGGCGAAAAGTTACATTTTATTCTCATCAGACCAGCGCACCTTCCTCCATACATTGTGAGAGTCTCCCACATGCCTTTTCATAGTTACATAGTTACATAGTTACATAGTAATTAAGGTTGAAAAAAGACTTTCAGTTCATCAAGTTCAACCTGTTAAGATCTCCTCTGATCTGCAATATGCGGATTAGTTATTAATTAAATTATTGATTAAATAATTATTAATAGTATAGTATTGGAAAATGAATAAAGAGTTAGTCCATCAAGTTCAACCTTTTTAGATCTCTATTGATCTTTTTAATTTGGACTATTTATTATTATTGTTAATTGTTAATTATTGTTAATTGATCCAGAGGAAGGCAAACATAAAAAAAAAAAACATTGAAACTTTGCCAATTGTCTCATAAGGGGAAAAAAAAGCATTGCCATTTTTTGTTGTTGCTAAAAGTAATGGTTTTATTCTGGTCACTCTGCCATAAAGCCCAACTCATCCTATGTACTCCAGTCTCTGCTGTGCAACTCTGCAGCTCTTCCAGGGTTACCTTAGGTCTCTGTGCTGCCTCTCTGATTAATGCCCGCCTTGCCCAGTCTGTGAGTTTTGGTGGGCGTCCATCTCTTGTGAGTTTTTCTGTTGTGCCATGTTCTTTCCATTTGGTTATGATAGATTTGATAGTGCTCCTGGGGATCATCAAAAATTTGGATATTTTTTTATAACCTAACCTTGACTTGTACTTCTCAACAAACGTGTCCCTTATATGGGAGAGTTCCTTGATCTTCATGGCAGTGTTTGTTTAGTGAGTCCTCTTGCTTAGGTGTTGCAGCCTCTGCGGCCTTTCAGATCTTAGTTGTGTCTTGGGTAAGGTAGTGATGTATTTTGGAATTGTTTTTTAGATGAAGAAGGCAGGATTTTGTTAGTTACCGTATGTGAGGAATAAAAGAGAGGGCATGGTCCAGTAGAACCCCAAGACAATGGGCTTGGGAGGTTGGAGTGATGATGGTATTGTCGACAGTGAGAGAGATGTGAGGAATTGAAGCTGATGTAGAGGGTGGGAAGATTAGGAGTTAGGTCTTGGACATGTTGAGTTTGAGGTGGTTGGTGGACAGCTAGGAGGATATGCTTGAGAGGCAGTTGAAAACGTATTAGAAGAGAGAGGGATAGATCTGGTGCTGAGAGGTAGATTTGAGAGTCATCTGTGTATAGATGACACTGATATCCAAAATATTTTATTAGGGTACCAAGTGAGGATGTATAAATGGAGAATAAGAGGGGGCCTAGGACTGAACCTTAGGGGTACACCAACAGACAGTGAGTGTGAAGAAGAAATGGTGCCGGAGAAGGAGACACAAAATGTTCAATCTTGGAGATATGATATGAACCAAGAGAGAGCAGTATCTTGGATGCCGAGGGAGCAGAGGATTTGGATTAGAAGATGGTGGTTAACTGTGTCAAAGGCAGCAGAGAGATCCAGAAACAAGTTATTAGTGACTTTTGTGAGTGCTGTCTCAGTAGAGTGTTGGGGCAGGAAGCCGGATTGGAAGGTGTCAAGAAGGGAGTTGGAGGAAATAAATTGGGTATGTTGATTGTAGATGAGCCGCTCAAGTAGTTTGGAAGCACGTAGAGAGATAGGGTGATAGTTAGATGCAGAATCACTTAAGGGGTTTCTTAACAGTGGCTGTAATGGGTGTAATTATGGCATGTTTTAGAGATGATGGAAATATGCCAGTATTAACCACCTTAGCGGTAATCCCAAGCATGGCTCATGGTTAATTTTCAGTACCTAAACATTTTCCTCCGTCAGCAGCCCTCAGTATACCACTTTAATACTCGGGGGCACTGACACGGCCAGACCGTCATGGCAGTTGAGGAAAAGGTTGAAGAGATGTGTGAGAGCTGATATTAGTGTGGTAGAGAGGGGAGAGATAAGCTGTGATGGAATAGGATCCAGAGGACAGGTATTAAGGCGAGAGGTTGATAGTAGGTTGGAGACCTTGTCCATGGTTACAAGGTAAAATGAGTGCATAGTGGCTGTGGGATTGGGGAAGGGAGAAGGCTGGCAGTTAGTTGAGAGGATGGAGTGTGTAAGTCATGATAAGAGGAGAATTTGTTGCTTAAAATTGGTGGGGGTGCACAAATCCGAAACAGGCTGTGTTATTAATTAGCACTCAATAGTGTAATAATACTGTAATAATATTTTTCAGAAAACAAATGGCTAGTACAATATAGCCAGTATTGCAAGCTCTTTCAATTCATTTTTAAAAAATCAACTTGATTATAGGGTGACAGGGTCAGTTTAAGAAATCTTACATTCCCCCTATTAGAGAGGGATAAGAAACCTGTGGCCAAGGGGTTTGGCTTTCTATATGATTCTATGTGGCATTTAGGTTAGCCTATTTACATTTTTTTTCTTAGAATATAAGAAACAGCAAAGGCTACATCTAAGAGTCAGAATGGCTTCTAACTACTGAAAGCACCAACAGGAAGGGGTAGAACCCAACTAAATGACCATTAAAAGGCCATTCATTTAATTCAACACAATGTTAACCATATCACTGTAAAAATCTCCTAACAGTATTTTGAAATACTTTTTGAATTTATAAAATACGTGCATTTTTCACTGAGAAATCAAATCAAATCAAATATGTGTTTATATGTGTAAAAAAAATGCCCATAGCCTGTTCCATAGCTGCTTCATTACTGCAACCAGTCAGGTTGCAGGGATGTGTCCCTCATTCAAGTCATCTGTAATGTTTTTCTCAGACTGCTAATGTTTCTAGCTTGAAAGGATCAGATTTTAATTTTTCTTATGGGCAGAAAATTCCGCTCTCTTGCCTCTCTGGTATTTGAGTAATGCAAACCAATGCAGGGGGTTAGTGCTCTGTGCTCCGATGATCCGATGCTCCATGCAGCTCCTTGCAGTGACCCCAGAAAACAAAAATGTAACCCATAGCGCATCTATTTCTGCAGCCATAGAATACTGGACTCACCTAAACAGGAAAATTATGAGTTACCTGGTCAGTGCACCTGAGTCCTGGGGAAAGCTGTCCTATTAGTCATAGCCTTCCCCCATATAACAAAAAAAAATCAAAACAACAGTTAACATTTGAATAAGTGGGAAATGATCAGGAAAACAAAGTTTTGCCTTAAATGTAGGAGTTTCCTTCAAAAAGAGGGATGTTGGGGAGGCTAAGAGAAACGTGGGGTTTTTCCCTGAAAGCAGGACAGACCTTCCAAAAAGAGGAATGCAATAAGAATACTTGGGCAAATATAAAGAAATGTGGGATAAACTTACTGCAAACTATTGAATGATGTCTGCATTAGTGTAGAGTTTCTGTATAGAACATAAGGCCACTCACCTTTGATCTGTGCGTCCCTCCTCTTTCCTAGGCTGGTGGTTCAGTTCTTTCTACACATTGTGAAAATAAACCTTATTAAAATGAACAACAAGAAATAAAAAAAATGCAGGTCTGTACCACAAATCTTCACATAAAAGCATTATTTTTAATTTGCCAGACCTTTTTGAAGACAAATAAAAGATCTGTTTTTGAAGCCTCTCCTCCAGGAAACTCATTTTTAATGAGAAAAGATAAAAACGTAAAGTTAACAAAGTTAAAACGTCTTTAAAAAAATTCCCAGTTATAATGAGAAGGGTTAATAAGCTTTCAAATGTACCTAATAATGCATAAGCTACTCAAGTACTGCTATGTATGGCATCTAACATCTAAGATATTAAAGAGACACAGAACACATTTTTTTATTGCATTTAAAAGATTATGCTATGAATATTACTAAAGTTGTGTTTTTTTGCATGGAAAATATTAAGTAAAAGAAAAATATTAAGTAAGAGAAAAAGTACAACTGTGAAATGTTTGCTAAATGTTAGTGGTCCTTTAGGAAATTTATTTTTGTAAAGGTACAAGTGACATTCATGCAGGATTATAATGCATCTGATAGAGTAGAATCAGTTGTGTATGAAAACATGTTTTTTGCATGAAAACATCACCATATAAACATTAATAAACTTTGCCAAGAGGTTAGCAACTTTCTTCAGGTTTATGGTAGTAGATTTTGAGAAGGAATGCCCCTCACAAATCCAAGCTAAATTAGCATAACATTCATAATTTGTTTTGGCCAATCAGAGACAGGCACAACAGTCTCTGTAGTAAAGCTTAATTGGATTTGTAGTCCCAAAAACATACTGTATATACTCGAGTATAAGCTGACCCGAGTATAAGCCGAGGCACCCATTTTACCACAAAACACTGGGTAAAATGAGTGACTCGAGTATAAGCCGAGGGTGGGAAATGTGCTGCCCCCTGGGTCCCTCTTGTGCCCTCTGTGTCCCCCTCTCTCTCCTGTGTCTCTTCTCCCCTCTCCCTTCCCTGTGTCTCTTCTCCCCTCTCCCTTCCCTGTGTCTCTTCCAACCTCTCCCTTCCCTGTGTCTCTTCCCCCCTCCCTTATCACCCTCCTCAACCCCACTCCTAATCCTCCCTCCTCATCCTTAACCTCCCTCCTCATCCTCAACCTCTCTCCTCATCCTCAACCTCCCACCTCATCCTCAACCTCCCTCTCCCTCCTCATCCTCCCTCCTCATCCTCAACCTCCCTCCTCATCCTCAACCCCTTCCTCAACCTCCCTCCTCATCCTCAACCTCCCTCCTCATCCTCAACCCCCTCCTCAACCTCCCTCCTCCTCCTCAATCTCCCTCCTCATCCTCAACCCCCTCCTCAACCTCCCTCCTCATCCTCAACCCCCTTCTCATCCTCCCTCCTCAACCCCCTCCTCAACCCCCCATCCTTATCCTCTCTCCTCAACCCCCCATCCTCAACCCCCTCCTCAAACCCCATCCTCAACCCCCTTCCTCAACCTCAACCCCCCTCCTCAACCCCTCATCCTCAACCTCCCTCCTCATCCTCCCTACTCAACCCCCCCATCCTCAACCTCCCTTCCTCAACCCCCCATCCTCAACCCCCTCCTCAACCTCCCTCCTCAACCCCCCATCCTCATCCTCCCTCCTCAACCCCCCATCCTCATCCTCAACCCCCCCATCCTCAACCCCTCCTCAACCCCCTCCTCAACCTTCCTCCTCAACCTCAACCCTCCTCAACCTCAACCCCCCTCAACCTCCCTCCTCAACCCCAACCCCCCTCAACCCTAACCCCCCTCCCCAACCCCCCTCCTCATCCTCCCTCCTCAACCCCCATCCTCAACCCCCTCCTCAACCTCCTTCCTGAACCCCCCCATCCTCAACCCCCTCCTCAACCTCTCTCCTCAACCCCCCATCCTCAACCCCCTCCTCAACCTCCCTCCTCAACCCCCCATCCTCAATCCCCCCATCCTCAACCTCCCTCCTCAACACCCCCATCCTCATCCTCCCTCCTCAACCCCCCATCCTCATCCTCGAAACCCCCTCCTCAACCCCCCCATCCTCAACCCCCTCCTCAACCCCCATCCTCAACATCCCTCCTCAACCTCAACCCCCCTCCTCAACCTCAACCCCCCTCAACCCCAACCCCCCTTCTCAACCTAAACCCCCCTCAACCCCCCTCCTCAACCTAAACCCCCCTAAATACCAGCCCCTCTTCCTTCACCTGCTTCTGCTCCGGCCTCCGCTCCTTGACCGGGCGCACATGTGACGTCACATGCGCGCTGCGTCATTAGCATATACTGGGTTAAGAAGGAGCGGAGGCCGGAGCAGAAGCAGGTAAGTGATGGGAGAGGGAGAGGTATTTAGGGGTGGTTAGAATGAGGAGAGGAGTTTAGGTTGAGGAGGGGGGTTGAGGAGGGAGAATGAGGAGGGGGGTTTATAATGAGGAGGTGGGTTGAGGATGAGGAGGGGGAGGGAAAGAGACCAGGGGGGGTTAGAGAGATACAGGGGGGATAGAGAGACACGGGGGATGAGAGACACGGGGGATTAGAGAGACACGGGGGGTTAGAGAGACACGGGGGGAGAGTGACTCGAGTATAAGTCAAGGGGGCCCTTTTTAGCCTTAAAAAAAGGGCTGAAAAACTCGGCTTATACTCGAGTATATACGGTACATCTCTTCTCATTTGAAGGATGCAGCTTCAGGGTACTACTATTGATCTCTGCATTGTGCTGCTACTTACTGGAATGGTTAGTATAGGGTTTTAAAACATACCCAAATGCAGTGTTTCTATTGGTAGGTACCAGATGTAAGCAGCTCTGGGGGTGTGGAAACCATTTTTTTTCAATAAAAAAAATATGTATGTGTATAGAATAAATCATTGTAATGTGTGTCTCTGATAATAGGTGTTAGATTAGAAAAAAGTTTAAAAAAAATGAAAATTTCTATATACCTTTGAGGCACATAAGAATAAACAATTTTAAGACATAGCTTGTCTTTCCCCACAACTCAGACTCATAACTCAGCTGGTGCAGCATCCTAAAACCCTACCTAGAGTTTCTGATTTTTTTGTCAATCTATATACATAGCATGGGCATATTTAATTGTATGCTGCCCTAGGTCATTCAGATTTCTGCACCCCCATGTAACTCCTCTTTCCCCCTTTCTATGTCAAATGATAAGTCTGTGTTTATTTATGTATATGGTATGCCAGAGAGTGTCAAGTACACTCACAGACAGAAATATCACTAAATATAGAGATATCTGTGCATATACAAACATGTACAATGCATCTTCAGGCAACATGCTAACCCCTCGAAAATGTGCTGCCCTAGGCCCAGGGGTGTAGGAACCAAATTAATTCTGGGGGGTATACAGCTCACTTGATGCACAGAGCACTTAAAAGCTTCTATACGCATATATACACACAATGAGAAATCTGGGGGTATTTGTTCTTACACCCATGTCTAGGCCTTATGAGCCTAGGCAGAAACACACCCGTATACATAGTAATACATAGTCCCATAGTAACTGAGGTTGAAAAATAGACTCTAATTACATTAAATGTAACCTTTTCAGATTTCCTCAGATCTTTGTATGACGTAAATAGGGAATGTATCCAGAGGAAGTCAAAAAAAAAAAAATACCTTGAAATATCTTTGTCTCATTAGAGGACAAATTCTAATTAATCCCTCAAAACTGCCTATTCTAGTTAACCAACATAATCCTGGATGTAACTTTTATTGAACAATTACATCCAATCCCTTTTTAAAGTTATATTTTCAATCTGTCTGGTAGCAAAACCCGTAATATGCCCTTACCATGAAGAATCCCATTCTTTCTTTGAACTGAAATCATCTCTTTAATAACCTAGAGCTTTAAAAGTAAGTTTACTTAACCCTTGCAGTAACATTTTGCATGCAAATAAACATATTTTATAACCTGGTCTTTTTTACACATAAGAAGCTCTTTAAAGTATTCAGCTTGAAGAAATATATATTTTCGATTTAAATTAGTATGGGAAGTTTTTCTCTATAATCTGTGGTACACAAAATATTGTAGTCCTGCAAGTAAATAAACTGCACTTCATCTTGTACGTAATGTCACTATCAATTGTATAATACACAGTGCAGGAATAGTCCAAACATGGCAGTGTTCATCCATTTAGTCTGACTCATGTCACAGGTATAACATAGGGATCAATAATTAGGTTTGCAAAGTGAGCTGACTGGATGGATACAATTATTCTTAAAATGCAATGATACAGAGCAAGCGGATTAATGTTATATGAACCAAATCAATACAATCTGTGGCAGTGAGTAGCCATGATAAAATGGCGGCTATCATTTAATGTAAATAAGATCAGTAAACACATGTGAAGTAAGGCCCAGATACACTAACTAATGTGTTTGAAGCACTATAATTTTGTGATAGAAAGGTCACACAGTGGTAGTATATTGCATGCACTGATCACATCTTAGTGCACATGGGAGTAGGAGTAGGTGCCAACTGTATTTGCTTTATTGGTACATATTCAAATCAGATATACGCCCACAGGTGACCACTGATTAGCTCATTAACATTGCACATTGTGTAATAAAATGCCTTTTTGAAGCACAGATGCTTGATATAGAGGTGCAACGTTGCTCAGCGTGAAAATATGTATTTTGGGCCAATTTAAGTGTCCCTTATGTGTTTAACATATTGCATTATAGTGCAAATTAAAATATTGCGCTGCTAATGAAAGAACGTAACGCTGAGGTCTAAGATTAGTTAATTAAGAAAATAATAAAACGTGATAATGGGATATAGCTGCGAAGTTCAGTAATCAGGAGTAGGTAGGAAAATGCAAGGTCCCTTGTGTATTCTCTCGCTTAATAAATGTGCTTATAAAGTAGCTGTAAAATACCCAGCTTTTGGTATTGATCACAAATGTGCCTATGTCTAGAAATTAATGATCCGGCTAATGCTATGTCCAGTAATAAGCGCCCTACTGAATGAAGCGAGTTCAGTCACAATTATCTGCTTTTCTGCCAGGAAAGATATTTTACTAATTAAAATAAAATCATAAATTCAATTATGACTTGAACCAATAACTTGAAAAGAATTAGGGCTGCTGGTATTCTATGTATTTTTAGAACGAAGCTTGTATGGTACAGAGATTCTATGCAAGTAATAGTTTGCAACCTTTTATCATTAGTGGCACTTATAAAAGATCCACTGGAAATTGATGGTAATGCACAGAAAAAATCAATCTAGCAAAGACTTTCTCATATAGTTTTTTAAGAAAACTAAAAATGATTGATACGTCTCCTGTGAGTTAGGACATAAAATTGCTTCTTGAGTTCGTGAGTCCAGTATCACAAGAGAGATGCCTGCTTCTACATTAATTCATTTAGCCAAGTCACCATCTTCTGATATCCCTATCTAACAATTACCAATGACTATAAATATATATATACAGTATCTCACAAAAGTGAGTACACCCCTCACATTTTTGTAAACATTTTATTATATCTTTTCATGTGACAACACTGAAGAAATGACACTCTGCTATAATGTAATGTAGTAAGTGTACAGCCTGTATAACAGTGTACATTTGCTGTCCTCTCAAAATAACTCAACACACAGCCATTAATGTCTAAACTGTTGGCATCCCTAAGTAAAAATGTCCAAATTGGGCCCAGCGTGTCAATATTTTGTGTGGCCACCATTATTTTCCAGCACTGCCTTAACCCTCATGGGCATGGAGTTCACCAGAGCTTCACAGGTTGCCACTGGAGTCCTCTTCCACTCCTCCATGATGACATCACAGAGCTGGTGGATGTTAGAGACCTTGCACTAGCCTATCTTCCATTTGAGGATGCCCCACAGATGCTCAATAGGGTTTAGGTCTGGAGACATGCTTGGCTAGTCCATCACCTTTCCCTTCAGCTTCTTTAGCAAGGCAGTGGCTATCTTGAAGGTGTGTTTGGGGTTGTTATCATGTTGGAATACTGCCCTGCGGCGCAGTCTCCGAAGGGAGGGGATCATGCTCTGCTTCCGTATGTCACAGTACATGTTGAAATTCATGGTTCCCTCAATGAACGGTAGCTCCCCAGTGCCGGCAGCACTCATGTAGGCCCAGACCAAACATATATACACATACGTCTATATGTATATATATGTTTTCTATAATATGTTGTTTTGATTCCCCTTATATGCATTTACCTGATGATGTCAGATGCTGCCTCCACACTCTCTGCATAGCTGTTTACGTTCAAACCGAGGGTTTAATCTCATATCAGTGTTTTTGTGTTCTTTGTGCCTTATGGTTTATCTGTCATTTAGGGATTATTTCAACTACCTTTCCTCAATATAGATTTATACTTTTGGTGATGGGAGTGTCATGGTCTGGGCCTGCATGAGTGCTATCGGCACTGGGGAGCTACAGTTCATTGAGGGAACCATGACTGTGACTTACTGAAGCAGAGCATGATCCCCTCCCTTCGGAGACTCGGTCGCAGGGCAGTATTCCAACATGATAACGACCCGAAAAACACCTCCAAGGCACCACTGCCTTGCTAAAGAAGCTGAAGGTAAAGGTGATGGACTGGCGAAGCATGTCACCAAACCTAAACCCTATTGAGCATCTGTGGGGCATCCTCAAATGGAAGGTGGGGGAGTGCAAGGTATCTAACATCCACCAGCTCTGTGATGTCTTCATGGAGGAGTGGAAGAGGACTCCAGTGGCAACCTGTGAAGCTCTGGTGAACTCCATGCCCATGAGGGTTAAGGCAGTGCTGGAAAATAATGGTGGCCACACAAAATATTGACACTTTGGGACCAATTTGGACACTTCCACTTGGTGGTGTACTCACTTATGTTGCCAACAGTTTAGACATTAATGGCTGTGTGTTGAGTTATTTTGAGGGGACAGCAAATGTGTACTGTTATATAGGCTGTACACTTACTACTTTACATTGTAGTAGACTGTAATTTCTTCAGTGTTGTCATATGGAAAGATATAAAATATTTTCAAAAATGTGAGGGGTGTACTCCCTTTTGTGAGATATTGTATATATACCAATAGCTAAATACAAGACACCACAGATCTTCTCAACAAACTCAATCTAATTAAAATCTAACTGCCGACATGCTACTTGTCACCATGAATGTGGAGAGTTTTTAAAGTAACATCCTAAAGATGTAATTAAAGCATGTCTTAAGTTTCTTTCAATGCACACTCAGAACCATAAATATGACCCTGATGCTATTGCTAAACTAATAGAATATATCCTGACCCGCAACCATTTCACTTTTAACAATGCTACTTACCTACAAATAAAAGGGACTGACATGAGTAGCAAAATGACTCCACAATACTCCAATCTATTTATGGCCAATGTAGAAGAGACATTCTTATCAATATACATTCAGTAACTGTACAGATACTACCGCTGTATAGATGTTCTATTCATGGACAGAAGGAGAAAAAAACTCACTATCACAAATGGCCCATTACACTCAACTATATATAAAAAACCACATACAGATGCAGCTACCTACACAGCTCCACTTTCCATCCATCCCATACTAAGCAAGCCATCATCCATAGCCAAGCCATTGGAAACCACCACATATGCTCCAACATTGAAAACAGTGCTAAACACTTAAAAACACTGTCTGAATCTTTTAGACAGAATGGTTACATAGCCATTAAAACACTAAGTAAACACCTATTACAATACAAAACAGCAGAATCCACTTTACGTACATATGTAGTGACCACATATCATCCAGCTTTAGAGAAAATACGAACAATAATTATTCATAATAATATTATAAACAAAGATTTATAACCACTACTAACTGAAGCACAACTGACGCACAATTAAAGCAAATATTCCCCAAACCTTCGATCCTTGCATTTAAACTGACACCAAACCTGAAACAAAGACTTGTCAGCATAAGATTGGCCAATGAACAAGTGAATAGAAAAATGGAACTAAACCTTGCAACAGAACTCTTTGTAAATTATATGAAAACACATTTGTAAGGATGACACAGCTACACATAACAGCAACAACTATAATATCAAAGAGTAATATTGATGTGCATCATCTAATGTGGTATACATAATACAATGTAGTATAAGGCTGTTACATTTGGGAAACCAGCCAAAAACTGCACTTAGGGATGAATCTGCACAGACATTCTATGAAAAAGCACAATGAAGACAATAAAATATTTGTCCAATAAAAAATGTCATCACCAGTTGGACACCATTTTAAACAGAATGATCAAAATATTGAAAATGAATTTTCAGATACAGAATTTAACTTGGGTTTTCCGGTACATTATCAACACTTCTTGTGATTATGTCACAATTTTTCCAAATTTTTTTTTTGTTTCACTATAACAGACTTGTCTCTCTTAGTAAATTGTTTGTCCAATATGAAGGGCATCACTGTAAACTGCCATGAACTAATTTTATATGTATATATATATGTATCTATATATATATGTGTCTCCACTTTCTGCATCAAACCAAAAGTTCCATTTAATTTTTGCATAGGTTTAAATTAAGATCAAAAAGGGGGAGCTTATTATGTCTTACCTTCAATTAAATGACTTATTTAATACATATGTTTTGGAGGTTTTCATATTCATTTACATTTAAATATTCTTTTATCATTTATGACATTCATTTTCCTGGTGTCACAGTTCTCTATGCATTTTGTTTCATGCGCCTTTCAGTTTTTCTCAGCTTTTTAAGCTCCTGAGCCATAAAGTGGATCTCCCGGTGACAAAGAGCTGTCTGCAGGGTGTATGAGTGAGAGGTGTGCAGAGCTTAGCACACAGAAAGTAGGCATCCTCCTGGTATTTCACACAACATGAATAACTGTGGAAAAGCCTTGTTCCCATTATCACACGCTGAGTCAGAGATCTTTCTTCCCACATGGTTTTTGAATATGCCAATTTACACTCCTTAATTATGAGTACAAAAGCAGTAGCACTAGTGCATGCTTCCCAGATGCCTTGCTTTTAAAATACTATAACAGCACAATATGCTAGTCCCAGTAAAATAACAGTACACAAAACTGATAAAGTATTGGTGCAGCCTTTAAGCAGGTCATGTAATGCCTAAAAGGCCGGTATTTTTGTAAAAACCTTTGAATTGAAACATACATAGAGGTCTAAATAGCTGCAATTTTAAACTTTACATACACAAATGTATTTAATCTGACTCATCTAGCAGTTGGAGACCTGCATTTTCTTTGATCCTCTTGTAGTCACCTCGAATGGCTGGCAACACTCCTTTAAGCACAGTACTAGTATGCTCCTTGAAGTCTTCACAAATGAATAGTGCACTTTAGCTGATGTACAGCAACACAGAACAAATAGCTCATAATATTGTCTGAAACATATACATTTCTTGTTTTCTATGTGAAAGTATGAAGATATTGCAGTCTCAGAGAATAACTTAACAGACCCCATGGTATTCTAATTTTAACCCTAACTGCCAAGGGGTTCCTAAATTAACCGTTACTAAAATGGGAGTATATATATATCCCCATGGTAACTAACATTAACCCCTAATACCATGGCGAGCTATATACATTCCCGTGGTATTCTAAAATTAACTCCCTACATACCATGGAAGTGCTCAAGGATCCCTATGACCCTCTAGAAAAAAAAATAACCCTAAAGTAATAAAAAAAAAACATATAAATAGATGGGGGGGAAATTACGGGGAAAAAAATCACATAAAATACGAATAACCAGATTTACACAAAAGAATAAAATAATTTACAATACAAAATAAAAATAATAAAAAAAACTAACATAACATTACAGTTTAAAATAAAATAATAAGACTACATAATATAAAATGGTAAAATTACACCAGATGGAAATAAAATTCCATACTTACCTACCCTTGATGACCATCCAGCAATTATCATTGACGCTCTTGTCCTCAATCTCTTTGAAGACCCCCTTGGCACATAGGGGATACATTTTAGATACACATGGCATTAGGGTGTTAGTTTAAGGACCCCCATGAATGTTAAGATTAATGTTAGATACCATGGGGGTCTTTCAAGGATCCCCATGGTAGTTAATGTTAGAATTTCATGGGGGTTCTTTCATGGTAGGGGGTTCATTTTTACATCCACGATGGTCATTTCTGGTCCTTTGTGGCAAGGGCTATGATAGGAGCAATGGAGATCCTTTACACAAATTAGGGACGTGGATAGGGAGTTCATTTTAGATTCCAGTGAGGTCCTTACAGGACCTTTGTGGAAGAGGGGTTAAAAAGGAGCCATGGAGGTACTTCCAGAAGCTTACACAACCTTCATGGCAAATATTTCTTCATAGGATTTATTTGGATAACAGATCTCTGTTGCATGTGGTTAACGTTTAGGTGCCATACTGGTGTCAATAGACCCTCATGGTTATTGAATTAATGTGTGGATCAGGGATTAGTGGGGGAGGGAATCCTGATGTTCCTTTCTGTGTGTTGGAGGAGCAAATACCCATGGTTCCCTTGAACACATGGGAGGTAGAATCCACTCGATTCTCCCATTGAATGTAATTTAAATGGAAAATCCTGAGGATCGCTGGAATCATAGGGGATAGGGGATCTATGAGATCACCCAAGTATATTTGATGTGTAGTGTGTCAGATAAAAGAGATCAAACCTTATATCCAACTCAATTGCGTTATAATACTAATGATAGCATCAGATCTGACTCTTGAATCATTTTCAGAGGCATTATTTTACCTCTTTACAGCTAGACATTAGTATATGTAGGATTGGGGAGGAAAAAAGGACTTACGCACAGTATGTAACTTGCATGAAGCACTGTTAGAATTGATTGGAATGGATTGAAGGAAAATGTGACAGGTCACCGTAACTTGCTAAAGTCGCTCATTTTAGTTATTCAGCTTTGCATTTACACTGCGCTGACATTTTTTATGATTGGGATAAGTTGGTAAGTTACTTACAAACGTGCATGGAAGATTAGAATGGGGCCCTAAATCTGCTGTTACATCACCAGGATGACAATTTTTTTTTTACAATTTTTTTTTATTTTTAAAAGCTTTATGCTACAATACAAAATCAAGGTTACTGTAGAGCACAAGATTTATGTGTATAATGGGTGAAGGACAAATAAACAAGGGATTCCCTCATAAAAGTCCAATCTCAGTATTTTTTGCATCCATTACTATGAGGGATGAGCAGGTCCAGTGCTCCAATATTGTGTACAGTTTGGTTTCCTTCCTTTAATAAGGCAAGACGATGGATCTCTAAACATATAGGAGCTATTGGCCCCCAAACTAGGGAGGTGGAGTATCCTTTTGTCCAAGAAGAGGAGTGGATAAGCTGCTATCATAATGAGGTCATCGTAACTTGGTATTAATCTGGGTTATGAAATCAGTTCTATCTATACATAGTAAAATAATAAAACTGGAGCAACAAAACAAATAATAATAACCTTCCTTTATATAGCAATATTTAGAGTGTTAAAGTGTACTTAGTAAAAGTTTTTTTTTGCAGCAGGGCTGATGGAGTTAGGTTGTTGTATATCTTTGACGAGCTTTACAAACTATTTAGCATGATGTTCTTGGTAAAACAATTCACCAAACGTTGAGGGGAGTTCAGTCTTTTTTTGATTGCTGTGTAAAGCAAATATGAGTAGAAATATTAGCTAAAATCATATAAAATGTAAATTTTCCTCATATATTTAAAAAGTAGCATCATGTCATTTATTTTTATACTATCAGCTTTTCTGGTAATAGTCTCCTAGATTTACTACTGTGGTTAAGTCGTTAGTTAAAGGATGCAACTTCTATTTTCTACAGGAATATTTGACATTGCAATCTATATGGAGACCTTTTGAATCTGTCCCAATATACTATATCAATTTAACGCATTTCTTTTAATCTGATTACCATTTCACTATCCCAAAGTCATACTCTTGCGTGTAACCACTACATTGTATTTAGCGCAGTTTCTTATTTATTATTATTATTGTTTCCTTCCTAAACTTTTTTGAGTCATTTATTATATTTAAAAGATTATATCTGATCTTCCTCTCTTTATCTTATTTTCCTTTATGTACATAGCATTATTGTAATTACTATTAAACTTTAATTATAAAAATGCCAGCATTTTACTCAGAACTTTTACTTTAGGTTGTGATTGATCAGTTTTATCATAAAGACAATGCATATTCGTTTTTATGACAAGAACTGAACACATTAACTGGCTTATCATTAACTATATTAAATATATGACTTTTAAGTGGGAATGTACTAAAATTACACATTTACAAAAAATAATCTGCATAAAAAGTAAATATCAAAAGTTTTTTAGACATAAATGAAACATACAGAAAATACAAGTTAATTCCTGCACTTTGAGTTTAGTCTCAGTTGAAAATAAACAGTAATACAGCTAATCTAGGGCCATATTAAATTCCCAGCCTCGTAAGTCCAACATGTAGCACGTAACGGCTGCGTGCTTGAAATTTGGCCATTTTACGTTGCTTTTAAATTAGATGATCCCGCGAGTTACGAGCGAGAGACGCAAAATCGTAAATCAGTTCTCGGCCCTTGGAATTGTGGGCGGGCACGCAATTAAGCAAGCACGTAGTTACAGGTTCAGATTGAGCCAAAGGAAAAAGAGATTGTTAGGGTTACGTCACTGAAAAAGGGGAGGGTAGATTTTAAAGTCCTACTTGCTTCAATTACAGTTTGCGATCGGACCCACAGTCCAGATATAGTGCAATATTAATAAAGCAGTAAATACTAAATTCTATTACATGCGAGTTACAGTATATGTAATTGATTCATTGATTGCCGGGATCGATATGACTCAAAATATAAACATGAAATAAAGTATTGTTCAGGCTTTGCGGACTTGAAAATGTTGTGATATTAATTCTAAGACCTAACATCACTTTCCTTTATAATAAATGTATAGTAGAGTGTTGTTATTTACATTAGAAGTGCTAAATTTTGGACTCTTGAGCACACATTGGGCTCCATTTGCGTGTAACGGGCTTGTTTGAGTGTGACTTCTTAGCAATTTTATAGCTTAATTGAACATATAATGGTTACGGGCCTGACAGATCAAAGGATTTATGTGCGTGAAATTTAACGTTGCTCCACACTTTGCCTATTCTCGGCCGTCCTGCATCACACACAAGTCCGCTGCGAGCTACGTAATGGGGCTAATTTAATACCCGTAACCCGTAAATCTGGAGTTACGGGCTACGTTTAACAACGTAGCCCCAATTTAATAAGGCTGCTAGTACTTACTGGATAACAGGCACATCACAGCTAAACCATTATATCACTGGGTGGAAGAAAGCTGAGAAGACAATTGTATATTCATTTGGAGTATTGTGCACAATGTTGGAGTTGGTCCCTGTTAGCCAGTGGTCAGTAATGCAGCTGTACTTGCGCTCATTGCCTAACAGTCACCGTACAGCTAAATGACTGAGGGATACAAGCCTTAATATAATTATACTATGATTGAACTGTGTAGGGCAAACATGGGAAGAAAAATGAATTCTAATTCTGCACGTGGAACATCAGTTTAGCATAAAACAAAAAAATAAATCCAAATTATTTTAAGATAACTTAATTTAGATATACCAATTCTAAACTAGATTTTTCATAGTTTTAATTTTTTTTTTATAAATTGCATATGTGAAAAGCGAAGCTTTTACCAAGTAACATGTAAAAAGCTAATCTATTTTTCTACTAAACAGTTTTGTCCTGTTTATCAATAATTATAAGACCATTCTAGGCATTGGGAAATTAGATTCAAATACATGTAAAAGACAATGGGCCCTATTCTATTGCCCAATTTGTACATTTATACAAACTTAAAATCACTCTTAATATTGTATCTTCTGTCTTCACAATTGTTATGTCTGAATTTCTCAAACAATTTAGAACATGGAACCCATGGAACTACTAAAATTATAGATGGAACCGCAGTATCCCAAAATGAATACTATGGAATCCCACACGTCCTCCTCAGTACAGCAAAATGACTCTCCCAGGATAAAACCAGGTCATCAAAATCGTTCTCACATAACTAGTCTTCAAGACCCTTAAGAAAGACATGCCACAGATAAAAAAAACACTTGGGGGGGGGGTGTAATTTTGTTGTTGAATTCTTGGCCACAACATATGTAAATACTGTCTCATATATTTTTTTTGATTGTATGTTGCAAACACAATTTTATCCCAGACACAAATGCAGTTTTGGAATTCTGGCATATACAATCTTAAATAGGGTTTATCAATTTCCCCGGTAATGATTAAAAACACTGTAAATAATAAATTGTTGATCAGGGCAGGCCCTCCACACCTTTTGTAACTGTATGTTTAAATCTATATTGTTATTAACACCAATGCTGTCATAAAAATTGAAAAGTTTTAGTTGTCATTAACCCGAAAATATTTGAAAGCCCATTGGATAAAAATGTGAAATAAATAAAATAAAGTAGTGGGCAAAAATGCTTTGCTAGAGATTTGTGTTTGCGCATAATACCAATAAAATCACCATTATTGTTTGCTACGTTTGTTGCATAATCAATGCAAAGGAAACAGCTCTATACAGTCACTAGCTTGCAACATGTATTTCTTTGCTTGAACAAATGTGTATTTTCCCCCAAAAATATTGAAAATTAGCAGGTGGTATTCAACTTTAAAAGAACATCTTTCAGTTTACGATTTTCAGCTTGTGCCTGTAGAATCTGTAGCAATATGATATGTTTACTGGTGAAAGTGAAAAGCTGCATTTAAGGCACATAATGAATACTGAATAGCTGTTGGTTCTGGACATTTTATATACAATTAACTTTGAATGGGTAAACTCACTGAAATGAAAATGAGAATTGATTTTAATGACTGTCACATAATCTCACCTGACTTTATTGATCTATGAGAAGGTTTTATATGTAATTTAAGTACTAGTATGACTACTTTTTGCCAAGATAACCTTATGGATAAGCACAACCAAAGCTGTAACGATTGTGCCTGGCGTGCTGGGGACCATAGCATCACGGAGAGTCTGGTACGACTGAATGACTGAGGAACAACAATGCCTGCCTAAAGCCTCTCATGTTCAACTGTCAAGTCTGCTTGTTATTCCACTGCTTGATGCATTGATGATACCTGGAATTCTGTATTTCCCTGCTGTGCACAAGTGAGTCATTTAATGAACAAGTAAGTGACTTACGGCCTGCTTGACATTCCTGGGCCCTTATTCAAATCCTACGTTTTGGAATAAATAGCCACAAGGGGAGGCCGCAAGCTACTTAGCTATTCAATTTGCAGCCTCTGATCGTGTAACGAACCTCGAGCTGCAATCTCGTGTGATTTGCTCAATCGCAGCTTACTTCCATCAAAGCCTTTGATCTTGAGCGGCCGCAAGAGTTGCAGCCGCAAGAAATCCTCAGAAATTTGCTATTTGCATTTACAGTTATCCAAGTTGAAACACGATTTACGGGCTCGAGACAAATGCTTACTGCCGATAGAATGGTTTGCGATCGGCCGAAAAGGGGACCTCCTTGCAGCGCCGGCCATTTGAATAGCAGCGTAGACGTAGCGCTAGGCGGAGCTGTAACCCTGTGGCAAGGAATCGCAGACTTGCGGCTGTTTTACAGCCCTGATTTGAATGAGGCCCCTGGACTGCAGGGGCGTAGGAACTTAGGGGCATGAAGGGGACAAATCCACTCCAGATTAATTGAATAAGTGACATAAAAAATAGCAAAATTAAACTTAATAATGCATTATAAGATTTGGCCACTGCAGCAGTATGTATTTCCCATGAAAACTTTGACCCATAATTTATATTATATATATACATATATATATATATATATATATATATATATATAAACCCTGGGTGTAGAGTTGAATTATCCCCCCCCCCCCCCCATATTTTTGGGGCTCCTACACCCATGCTGGACTGACACTGCCTAACCTTGACTTTGGATAAACATAGGGAACAACCATCTCCAGACCAAATAAGGCTCAACATATGACTCATCCAAATATGCAGTTTCATGGCTAACTAGTAAATGAGCAGAAAACAAGAGGGATGAATACAGCTTGGCTTTTTTTGTTGGGTAATAACAAACTAAGATATTTCCTACTTATTTACTGAACAACTTAGATTATAGCTGTGAATTCAGGTCAGTCTCAGTTTGTTTAATTTCTCCTCTTAAAGAAAATTCTTGGAGCAATAAAAAGCTAAACAGGCAATTCACATTTACAGAGAGTGTTAAACTCCAACCCATTTTAAGCACATTCAAAAACTAGTCTGAGAGAACAAACATTAATTATGCTGCTATTAAACATATAAAAACATCTTCATTTTCAAAATATTACAATTTTCAGGTAAGGAAATTACTTACTTACTCTTTGTTCATTTCCTGCTCTGAAGGGTTTCATTATTAAAAATTACAGAGTTTTCATTTTTCAGCCTAAAATAATCATTGTAGAATAACAATTGTACAATCCACCAATTTACTAATCTTTCTTTGCCTGGACAATTTACTGCAGATCTTTTATACAAGACGGCATATCATCCTTTTTTGACAAATACATAATAATTCATTAAATATATGAGTTCTAGTACAGATAATTGTGACATTCCATTTATGTTTTATAAATATCCTTATGTTCAGTTCAGTCCAAAAGAACCCATTGTCAAAAGCATGTATGTCAAATAAAAATGATGTTGTGGTACATATTCCAACATCTCACAGACTCATTCTATGTCTTGATTAAAGGGATATGTAAGTGAGCTGGATTATGAATGCATCTGATAGAGGATAATTAGTAGTGTATGAAAACATGCGTTATATAGAAAAGTTCAGTTTACTTACAAAGTTATTTGCACGAGAGTTAAATACAGCTGTTTACACCCACAGGACGCTAACATAAGCCGGGTACACACAGGAAATACAGCAGTGTACCCACAGGAAATACAGCACAGTACATATTTTGACCTTTCTGGTACAGAGCACAGGAAGTAACTGTTGCCGTTCTTGTACTGAGCACGCCAGAAGCCATTGAGGTGAAGAATGACACAATGTATGAGCCTGATTCTGAATATGAATGTTATTCTAATTTAGGAAATTTTGCTAACTTCAAGGTAAAGCTAATTGATGTTTATCTTGATATATTTTCATGCAAAACTGTTTTCATACACCACTAATTCTCCTTTATCATCTGCATCCATAATCCAGCTCACTTACATATCCCTTTAAGCTATATGAAAATTTAAGAAATAATAGCTATGGAGACCTTTATGTAATAGACACATATTTCCAAAAGATAAATGAGTTGTAAGAGCTATAAGATGATGTGGATGATGCATTTACGTTTTGTGGAGTTAGAACAGAAGGAATTGTCTGTGGTAGATCAGAGAGATATATGGGGGAAAGTCTGGGTTATGCAGAACAGTTTCATAGAAATGGCTTGGGCTGGTGAGAGTTGGAGAGAAATTATAGTGCTTCAGGGGCTACGTATGTCTTCTTCCCTCTATGTGCTTCATAAACTAAAACAATCACTATTTTCCATTCTCTATTGTCTTCAATGCATCTCTCATTTACGGATTATAGACAAGGATAGTAGATATATACATATATTAATGAGCCATTGACTGCATTTTTTTTCTTTATTGCATCTGAAAGAGGGCATTTGATAACGATGAAATTGTGTCTCTGTTCTGAAAATGAATAAAGCAGAAAATAAAGCTTTAAATGTATAACTGTCTTTGGGGTTTGTCCCTGTCAGCCAATGTTCAGCAATATAGTATAAGTCATAAGTGTCAGCCAATGAGACCTAGAGTCAAATGTTACTCTGGCATTTCCTGTACGTTTTACTAAATATCTTTACATGGGAAAAGAAGCATTTATAATGTGTAAAACATGCCCTTTTAAATGCATGATACAAAAATATGAATTCCATGTCCCTTTAATATTTATACTTAAACAAATACTGTTTTTTTCCCTTATTATATCAGGACATAGGTTAAGTTGTTGTCCTTAGACGCAAAAATAGAGGGACAAAGGATACTTTTATATATTGTGATAATCTCAAATAGAAGACAATATATTGCTATATATATATGTATCTATCTCTAATATATATATATATATTATTATTATTATTATAGTTTATTTATAACGCGCCAACATATTCCGTTTATATATAATAACAGTACTTTTTATTTACTGTACTACTGTACGGTGGAGGGCTTCTATCGCTCTTTTGCCCACCATAAATTAAATGATTGTTGTGGTGAACTACCTCCTCAAAATATCCACTATACAAGCTAAGAAACCGGCCCCACGCTGATGAGAGGCAGTAAGCTTGAAACAGCTGTACATGGGTGGGATTCCTAGCTTGTGTATAATCCAACCCTAGCTTTGCTCTAAGCTGTTTGATACATTAAGGGATAATGGTTATGGATTGCAAGAGCAAAGCCTTTGTGGGCACATTTGCATGTCCCTGCCAAGTTTCCCAGATTGCAGTTTAATAACTGTATTTCTCGGAATTCTGGGCATGAAACAAATGTCTTAACTTGAGTGTTGAGTATATAGTGATGCTTTTTTTTATTGGACAATCTTAATCATAAATATATGACTAGATTTCAAGATCTCCTTCTGTTTTTCAAGTCTGGAGCAGGTATTAAGGTCTCACTATATACTGCAATACTGTGATTATTCTTATATATATATATATATATATATATATATATATATATATATATACTGTCTTTTCAAAATCCCCTTCTATTTTATCTCCTAAAACTATCTAGATGCTAATGTAGGTAGCCTTATGTTTGTAATCATTCAGCCTATATTTAATATAAATGGAGTTTGCTGCTCTTATAAATATATTTGTTTTTTGTTATTTCTCTTGTTATTACATATACTATATTTTGCCCATCATTTAACCAACTAAAATCTATTTAGTCACATCCTTTGTAAGCTTGGCCTGTAACGCGAACCTCAGCATCAAGTAATGGTGTTTCTGGAACTCGAAAAAAATGAAATAAAATCTATATTATTTCTGTAGAGAGCAACAGAACTCTGTGGATGAGTAAGCCACCTTAGGATAACCCTTATCCTCAAGCAACATGTAGACTAAAAGGTGGAGTGGGGACCAAAAATATCTAAATATATTGTTATATCTCTAAACTCAGATTCTAAAGTTGTTAGTTTGTTAAAAAATTTTAGTAGATTTACCAAACTAAAGTGGCCCCATTACCCCTTTTTTTTCTATTTGCTAGGGATTCACTCTGATGATGGAAGAGAGCTTCTAGTTCCCATTACGCTTCATTGCTTTGTCCTACACTGCCAGGCTCCAGACAGCTTGTGTTTCAGTGGATAAATCATTGTTGACCAGATTGCAAGGAACAGGCATCATATGTGCATTATGTGACGATATAAATCTTGAACAGTGTGGTGAATATTGGTTATGGGGCTTCCATGTTTGCTAAAAGTTTCATTAAAAATTGTCTTTAATACTTTTTGATGATATTTGCTTATAATATGTAGATTTGAAATATTCATCAGCTAAGAAAGATTACAGGGTTTGTGATTTGCTTTATGTATATTTGCATAAGGGAAATCAAGTCTTTGGGTAATTATTTTACCAAACAATTAGTACTTGTAATTTCCTAATACAGTTCCATTAACGCTTGTAAGGTGAAAGCGTACAAGCTTTGGGCCCTATTCTATTAAAAGCTTGCAAATGCCTCAAACTTGTACATTTTTGATGCAGGTATTTTTTTCTCTAAATGTTTAGATGTATTCTATTCACTCAAGCTCGCAATTTAGACACAGCCCACAGTAAATGAGTCCGTCGGTCGTCAGTAAAACATGGAAATTACACGTAATCTGCAAGCTGAAGCTAAAAATGAATTAGTGCTAATAAGTAATATTTGCCGATCAGGCTTGCAATCAAGCCCTCTATAAAATGCATTAGAGCATCTGTTTTAGTCCATGATATGTATAAACCCTGGGATCGATATTACTAAGAAATAACAGTTAAAAAAATATTTTTTAATTACATATTTGTGGGGTTGAGACTACTGTGCAATTAATTCTTATGTGTTTCCATGCCTTACCAAGCTTTTAAAGTACAGTATTGTGTGTTTAATTGCTGTTACAGCTCTAATAAGTGTTTGAAAAACAGATTGTGATTCCTATTTAGTACTCTGAATATTTTTCACAGAAAAGTAATACTTTTTTCAGTTGCTGGTCAGACTTTATTTGCAAGCTAGCACTATGGGTCTAATAGAATATCTATATGTTGTAACTTTAATTAGTTGGCGCTTGTAATATTCGAGCTGTGCTAAAGCCAAAGGAGCTCTAAGGACGATTTTGTAGGTTTGGATATATCATAGTGATTGTTGGCCTGTAACTCGTAATCGGAATGCGAGTAGCTAATAGAATATGTGGCAATATTAAGAGTGGTTTTGAGTGTGTATAAATGTACAACTTGGGCAATCAAATAGAGCCCTTTGTTAGAATAAATGTTGCAATATAGTGTATTACAACAGAACCACATCTTCATGTGTTCTTCAAGTTATTTTAGCAACAACAATGATGAGATTTAGCTTTTGCTCTTGTTCATCTACTCCTTCATCATTACATGGAAGGTTGTTTATCGGAAGTTCTTAATATGTGGAGATTAATATCTAAAGTAAAATACAGATTGCCATATTACTGCAAGAAGAGGCAAATTGGTCAACGAGGTAAATATTTTAAAATACTAGCTTGGAAATACTTTAATGAAAAACGTTTCAAAGTTCTGCAACTCATATGAAAATATATTTTACACAATATGACAATAAAGTAGGCTCACTAAGCTGTCACAGTTGCCACAATGGACCATAACGTTAAAGTGCCCTTTAGGGCTATCACAGTATCTACTAAACTATGATTCTCATTAATTTGTCATCGCAATTCAATATCGCAGTTTGATAGGATACAAAAGAAGATCAGGTATTCACAAAATATTTTTAAACCCACCATGAAACATTGTACTCTGAAACTTTTAAAGACACCTATTACCATTATTAGAACTTATTTTATAACTGTATATATGCCGCAAATTGTGAATCAGATGTTCAGAAACACATTCATTACTGCAATATATTCATCAACCAGCTACATTTTATTTTAATAAAAGCCATAAGCTAAAAATATTTATAACAAGCTGCTTCTGTCAAAAGTGGATAGTAAAAATAATATAGTAACAAATATATTTATAACATTCACAACTTGCGGCAACTGTACAATTTTTACTATATTAGCCTACTATATTGGAGTTATTTATCTGCATTAACAACTACTGGTTCATTGTAGATCTTGTAAGCTCAGTTGCAATTATAAGTGTAGTAGTTTGTAAGTTTGCGAGTTTTCAATATTGTGTCAGTGCCTTGAAACAAGCTCTATGTACATTTGATTTTATGCTCAAAAACAGGGCCCTCCATTCTTTACAAGGTGTTTAATTTGTTTTCTGCTATGTACTCAACCCCTGTACAGCGCTACGGAATATGTTGGCGCGATATAAATAAAGATAATAATAATAATAATAGTAAAGTAAGGTAGATAATAATCTTGAAAACTGTAATGACACTAACATGAAGAGCGGTGATAGAGATCAATCTGCCACAGTACTATACTGCCATTTTGTACTGGATATATTGTGTTATTCTATAAATGTTATTTACTGTTTTTGCATTTTACAGTCATATGAAAGTGAGCTGGATTATGACTGCATCTGATAGAGGAGAATTAGTAGTTTATGAAAACGTGTTATATAGAAAAGTTCTGTTTAATTACAAAGTTATTTGCACAAAAGTAAAATCCAGTGGTTCACACCCACAGGACGCTTACATGAGCCCGGGTACACACAGGAAATACAGCAGGGTACCCACAGGAAATACAGCAAGATACATATTTTGACCTTTCTGGTACAGAGCACAGGAAGTAACTGTTGCAGTTCTTGTACTGAACACATTCCAGAAGTCACTGAGGTCAAGAATGATACAATGTATTAGCCTGATTTTGAATGTGAATGTTATGCTAATTGAGTTGGAGTTTTCTAGGGGTGTACACGATCAAATGCAAATGCCAAAAAACATAGGAAATATTGCTAACTTCAAGGTAAGCTAATTAATGTTTATTTTGGGATATTTTCATGCAAAAAATGTTTCCATACACTACTGATTTCCCTATATCAGATGCATTCATAATCCAGCTCACTTACATATCCCTTTAATTTTTAAAACCTTATTGCTTAAAAGACAGTCCCTGTCCCTGATATAAAATAAGATATTGATTAATTAGTTGAAAATTAAATATACATTAACAGTCTGTATTCACAAATGGTAAAGGAAAACAGTGTTTAATATAGGCTACACGCATTACTAAGCCAAAAGATTACTTTGATATATTTAATTAGCAGTTGATATTGTCTGAGCCACCAATGGACTATTACATAATTCAAAATTAAGAATATTATAAATTTATTTTTAAAAATATCTGGCTGTATATTACATATAAGGCTATATTAGACAAAGAGCCCTTTTTGATGGAGATCTTTTATATTTCTTATAATGCATATTAATATTATTTTTATATATAGGTTTCATGAAGTGTAAATGTGCATTTATTAAAAAAAAACATATGCATAGGCAACACAATGTTATTTTTGTTTAATAAATAATGATAAAATAAATGAGTGTGTTAAACCATATAAACATAATGGGGTGTTCTTTTTGTATCGCAGAACTTTCTCCTCCTAGACATCAATATATCTATATCCTCATACCAAGTAGGAAATAAGGAATTAAGTCAGGTACCTTTTACTGGTGCATACCCTATCTATTGAAAACACTGACTAGAATTTCCAAAGCATCTCAAGTGTTTGAGACTCATATCCTTGTATTTACTTTGCACTATTTCTTATGGGGGAAATTTAGATCACAGGCATTCCCACCTCATCATAGCCACTTGAGATACTTAGTAACCCCCCGCCCCCATTGTGTGTCTCCCCATATTTGTAGTACACTGTATATTTCAACAAAAAAAAACAAATGGATGTCTTGAAACATTATTGAATATATTCTCGATCAAGAGTGCTCTTTGCATATGTTGCAATAAAATGAAGGTAATGTTGTAAATTTCTCTTTTATATGAGAAGCACCCTAGCATACAGAACAAGGCATTTATTATTCTAATGCTGTAGTCCTTTGACATAAAGGACAGCTGACATAAAAATCAATGTGACTTCATTGTGAAAAAATTGGATTTTAGTTCAATAAGTCATTTTTAAAGGTTTACCTAGAAGTAGTTACTACAGCCTCACCCAATGGTAAAACCAAAGAGAACTCATGGTAATGCTTCAGCAACTGCCCATTAATCTAGCTTGCTCTTCCAAGGCCAAACACTTTGAGCCGAAATTTAAGTTTTGCATATTTCCCATTTCAGGGGTAGAAACTTCCTGGGAGCCAAGGCTCCTAAAATGTATATTTATTTTACATATTTTTCCAAAGTATGGTGTACCTCTATGAAGAGCTGCCATCCAGGCTCCTACAAACATGCCTGTCTGGCTCCCAAAAATTCTTCCTCTCTCCGCACTTTTAGATATTTTTCCCAATCTCCCCAAATTAGCCTACCCCTAGAAAATATATAACTGTTTTTTTTGTTTGTTTTTTTGTAGAAAGTCTTTACTACTGGGATGTAAACACTCAAATGTTCCTTAACCATCCATGCTTATGTTGAATATCATATGTATGGCATAAAAGATTAATTGACCTAGTAAATTTTGTGAATGAATGTTCATCTATCATCTGTAACTAGTATATTATCCTCAAAATGATAGGTACCAAAAATAGTACACGGAAATAATTGATTTTTTTTCAAAGCTCTCACAGCTTCCTAATTTGGGTCAAAAGACTATGGCTGACACGCTGAGTCTTTGTTATAAAATGCACAGTGTTAGGCTTGTCATAATAACGGTGGAAGTCTTTCCAATATCTTTCTTATATGTTGTCAATAAATCTGACCGAGCGAGGATACATTATTTGCCTCCTGATAAACATGATTTTTTTAAACGTATTGTAAATATGAGATAGAACAATACAGTAATTAGATTCCTTGCCATCACCAATAAACAAGATATTTTTTTATTTTTCAGAATTCATTAAAATTGTGAAAGAAACAAGCTTTACACTTTTGGAAGAGGGGTGTATAATGTAGATGGCAGGATATGATGAACTCATTGGTGCCAGAGTTTCTGCATCTCATTATAGCATAACAAACATGCAAAATAATATTGCAACTCCTATTAAAGGCCTTGATGTATTACCCTTATAAACAAATACAAAAATATGCAGTCCCAACTCTTATGATGTCACTCTATGTTTCAGCAACATTTAAATGTAGTCAATGCTGTTTGCAAACACTGGCTCATGCGATTGAATAAATAAAGTGTACTTGTCGGTGTAACCTACCCTGACATTGATACAATATACTATTTTATAGTAATAAAAGTGCATTCTCAGAAACTAAAATAATGCAATTTCAAAGTAGCAATATATATATATATATATATATATATATATATATTTATATATATATATATATATATATATATATATATATATATTATAATCAAAGCACTTGTAACCCAATTATAAAAAAAACAAGGATTTAAATTCAATATGTTCTATAGAAGGCTGCCATGTTAGCCTCGCTCCTCCTATCAGTCAAATAATAATGCATTGGGGGAGAGCTATAAGTTGTGAATCTCCATATTAACTGCTCCCTATTCGTCCACGTGGTCATATGGTACTTCTTCTAGTATAGGAAGCTAAAACTACTTGTCCTTGCAAACCAGTAGGAAGCCACTGGCTGTGGGCATTAGAAGTTGCAGTATGGGGTCTTATAGCTTGCTGGCCTACCTTGCCATTTTTACCACCATTGTTTCCCCTTTATGTGGTTCATCCTTGCATCTATGTATTATACATGTTATGTTGCTCAATATTGATGTATTTATTGCAAAATAGATTATCACTACCTTTTCATTTGTTCAGTTATTTTATTATTTCTGGTCTAATATTTGATTAAAACATTGTACTATATTAATGATAGCAAATAAAAGAAAAGCCTCAATATACTGTCCGTTTATTTATTATGTTGCATACTCAATTTTCTATTGGGGTATATTACCATTATATATCCCTACAAACACAAGCTACATATTTTAATTATTCCTTGATTAATACAATTCAATGGTTTAAAAGAGCAATTTTTAATATTAGTTTATTTTCACAGATCAGACTTAGATGTTTCTGGTATCAACCCAAGATGGATCATAAGGTCCATGGAGGGAGGCAGATTTACCTAGCAACCAGCTAGAGAAAGTCCAGCCCAAAAAAAGTGGTCTCCATGGCTGAAGACTTGCTGTGTTAAAGTAATTTCATTGGCAGCATATGAAATTTTGTTTGGCCTTTTATCTAATGGCATGGCTTTTAAAGCCCTTTTGCTTCTCATCTTAATGTCCCTGGGGATACAGGATTACTCTATCATGGTAGAGGCATGGTGTTGACTAAAACACTTACTTTTGAAAGTGAATTTAATATTTAATATTTCTATTTTTATCATTAATGATCTATTAAATTAGCTCTTCTTGGTAGGGCATTACAGTGGTCATTTAAAGTAGTTGACTAGATATATTAAAGGGTGAAATAACAGAGAAAGGGTAGCAATGGCTGGTTTTCTTACCTATGACCAGCATTACTGTATCTACTGAACTATGTTCTCAATTGATTCAACTTACATCTGCAATCCCCTCATGTTGCTATTAATTCAGCATGAATTGAGGGTATTTGTGTTTTCTTGTAAGACCAATGAACACTATCTCTCTGTAATCCTAAAACAATTATGAGGCTTGACAAGTATCCTCTGTGAGTTATTCTAGTTATGTGCCAATTCTAGTAATCATAAGTAACCATACACTGTGGATTCATTGAATTATATTCATATGTCGAAACGTATATGAAGTTTGGTTTGTTTGTATGCACTACTAATATGACATTTAAAGGCATATCTAAGTTTTCTGAATTATGAATGCATCTGACAGAGGAGAATCAGTAGTGTATGCAAATATTGTTTGCATGTAAAAATGCCGAAATAAAGATTAACAAACTCACCCTGGTATTTGCTAAATCTCTTGAGTTTGCAAACTGTTGCTTTTGTCAGTTACGAGCCCTGGATATCTTTGCTAAAATTAACATAAAATTCATAAATAGTTTTGGCCAATCACAGGCAGCTATACATTTTAATACAATTATTATTATTATTATTATTATCTTAATTTATATTGCGCCAACATATTCTGTATCGCTGTACAGGGGTTTAGTACATGGCAAAAAACAAACTTAACACCTCATAAGAATGGAGGGCCCTGTTTTTGAGCATATAATCAAAAATACAATGCAACAATCAGTGATGGCAGTTTGTGCAGGAAGGAAGCATGGGTTGTGTAATCCCCCTGTACAAGGAAGCAGGAGGAGCCAGACACTGATCTGTAGATATCTGTATTGAGCTGCTGCTGGCTTGGAGGTTAGTAAAGGGTTAAAATATGTACTTAAATGCAGTGTTTATATTGGTAGGTACACTGTGCCAATGTAAGCATCTCTGGGGTGTGGAAAACAAGTTGTATTTTTAAATAAAATAAACCTGTATGTGTATAGAATGACTCAAAGTAATGTGTGTTTCTGATATAAGCAGCATGTATTAGATTGGAAAAAGGTAATAACAGGGAAACTTTTATTTGCCTTTAACACCAGATTGGGTCAAATATTCTTAGTTAACTTGCGATCTGTATTGTAATTCAAATCAAAGATAAACAGTAACTTGTGGCTTCAGTTGTAATACAAATCACCAATCTAATTATGTATTAATTCAGATTTTTTTTTTATTAGATCTGATATTTGTTTTCAATAATCCTGACTATGCTGCTAATATCATAATTTGAATCACATATCAAATTGCACATAAATTTAGACAATTTATAAAAAACTTTAACTTGGCTTCTGTTACAACACAAATCACAGAATCCTAGCTATGTAACCGTAAGCATTGTTGAGACAACATGGACCTTACTATTAAATCTTCCATAATTAACTATAGGCACAAATACAGCTTAAATTTGAAAATGGGATGTAAAAAAACACCCTTTGGAGACTATCATGGCTGACTCGGGTCCTTTTATTTAGACATTTCAAGGAAAGGAGGCAGAAATAAAAAAAATCCTTGAATGAGACATTATGAGGATAATACAGCTTTAATGGGAGGAGGGGATTTAGTAATGAATGATCTCATTTTCTGTGTAAAAAAACAGGATCCAGTGGTAAATGGTATGGATTAAGTGTAAGACATACTGCTCTGCTGAATATTATATATGATGATTATAAGTAACACTAGGGTGCAGGAACATGGATATAAAGCACAAATCCCTAAAGAGATCTAGGATGTGGAAAAAAAGGATTAGTACATGTTAGTCAAAGTAGTTTTACTTTATTATATCCTAGATGTAAAATACCAAAACAACATAATGTTTTTATATTTGGTATAATTTATTTATCTGTCTCCATTTTGGCATTCTTTGTTATGAATCCTAAGGAATAACACAAGGAAGCATGTGCTTTGGCACAATCAACGATAAAGCACCAGTTGTGAAATATTCTTGGTTAACTTGCAATTGGTATTATTATTCAAATCACATCGGAGGTAAGGCTTGTGGTTTCTAGCATAAAACAAATTATATATCAAAAAATTATTAAGAAAAATATGCATTAGGCCTGTGATCTCAGGATCCCTGCTAAGTAGCCTGTATTATAATTTTAATCAGAGATCTAACTGCACAACTTAGACCACCAAGTTGGTTTCTATTATAACACAAATCACAGATTTAATTGTACAGAAAATTAGAAAGTCTACATTCGATATGTGATTAGTATTACAGAATCCTAGCTATGGGAAAGTTAGTCTTGTTGACCCATCATTGTCCTCTTTTTAATTGGAATCATACAGAAAAGGTCACTATAGGATGGAGCCACGAGTGAGGGTCTTGTAGTGAGAATTGAGGCCAGTGCTTGCTGTCTATTAATAACATTAGATACAAATATAATATAATACGTGTTCTAAAGTAAACAACTTGTAAGTTCAAGTTATTTCCATATTAATCAAGCCTTACTTTTTTCTTTCACTCATTGCCAAAGATTAAAGGCTACATTCATTGTTTATTTAGTAATTAAAGGTCTCAGTAATTGTTTTTTTTATTAGCAATAAAATCTATGCCTAGATTACATGTGATGTTTAGTGTTGTGGATGTTACCAGATACGCTGCTCTCCACCCCCTCTCGGGTATCTGGGGTAGGGAGGGCACCTGCCAGCCCCATAGGGGGCTTTACCTGTCCTAATAACAGCATTTATCTGTCTCCTCCCTGCAGTGGCTATTGCAGGCAAACCTAAACTTATAGAAAAAAAAAAATAGGACAGTCTTCTGGGCAGATCTTGTTTCACCAACTGAACACCTAATAGGAGGCGGAGAGAAGCATCTGCTGGAAGTTGTAATGCTAATTTCACATACAGTATATGTATTAGATTTTTTGCTTCAAATGTTATTGCTAACCACTATCTCAATAAACAAATGATACCCTACTGTATGACCACTACAATGGTCCATTAAGGGGATTGTCTTCAAAATGTGGTTATTTTGTAATAAACATGTAAATGTATGCATATAAACTATAGTATTATTGTATTTAATTAAATGTGAAATTGTAACTGAATATAGAGATATTCATCACATGACTAATTAATACATTACATGCCTTTTCCACTCTTCAATTAATCAGTCCTTTACTATATTAATAGTCATATGAAAAAGTTGATTCAGTATGAGTAATAAAGTACAACACTACCTTGCTTCATGCCCTAGGAACCTGATTTCTCAGATACAAAACACCACATCATTCATTAACAACTCTTTATTAGAAAAGTAATTATGTCATAATAACGACTATTGTTATTTCTTGTGTGGGCCCTTAGATGCAGTTGAAGTTTTATCACCTCTTTAGTACATAATTACTCATTGTGGTGTATTTTGCTAAATCATTGTTACTACATCTTTGAGATAATGAAGATGTATATATATACTGTGTATATATATATATATATATATATATATATATATATATATATATATATATATAGTTAAATGGAATATACACAATAACAAATTTGAAGACCGAAGAACCTTTCACCTGGATGGCGATCTAACAGCTGTAAACGTATATATATATATATATATATATATATATATATATATATATATACATATATATATTTATTAAATGTTTCAGAAACTTGAGTGGGAAGATGGACGTCCCTCTAAATGTTGAATAAGTGTGTATTGGATTATATATGAGAATACACTTCCACCTGAATTGCCAATAGAGTATGTCAAAATAAAATCAGATGCATAGTGTTTCAAGCTCTGAGTGGGTAACAATGTGTTTGCATGGGGCCTCCATTCACTAGCTCCATTAATGGGTCTTTTAATTTAATTTCTTCATTAATGATTATTTATTAAACTTTTTGTGTTTGCTTAAATTTCCAAATGACGTAAAAACATGGACAAATTCCTATACAGATTTATAGGCACATTTATAGGGGAGGGGAGGATTTGCATGGTATTGAATGAGCTCACTCTCTTTTACTGTGTAAAGGACATCAGCAAGTGGTAAATGCTAAGGATTAAGTGAAAGACATACAGCTCTATTGAATATTCTGTGGCTATAACAAGCATTAGGGTGTAGGAACGTGGATATAAAGAACAAATCCCTCTAGGGAATCACGGATGCAGAAAAAAATGATTAGGGTATGTTATCCAAAGTACTGTAAAAAACCAACACAAAATATTATAAAATCACTTTGTTGTATATTTTTTTCGTTTTTGTCCCCATTTATGAAGAAGGGGGGCTTTGATAAACAAACTTCCTTGTTGTGAATCCTAAGGAACAACACTAAAATGAAGCCATGGGGAGTATATTTTTTGGAATATCCAAAGATAAAGCTGGTTGTATATTATAAGAAAACATAACCAACAATATTATTAATAAATGCAAGTTGGAAATTGCAGAAAATGTAAGTCAATAGAATCTCCTCCCTAAGGGTCCAAGACTCCTTGTATGAGTAATCTGCAAATAAATAATACAGGGTAAAAGGGGTACTTATTTCTGAAATGTATTGTATCTGCACCAGACCAGGACCCGTCTGTGATTGGACAGAATGGAATCCAATTTATATAATAAATATAGAGGAGCAGGAAAGCCTGGACGGGAGACTCAAAGGAAAAAAATAAAGGCATTATCATTGCAATTGCTCTACAGAAGCAACATTGCAAATGCTTAGCTATTTAAAGCAGTTGTCCAATTTACATTTGCATTTATGTTAGTGCACAGCTGAATTATGCTTCTCATTTCAATGTTAGAGAACCTCTGTGTTTGCTGCCAAATAAATGTCATTTAAAATGTCACTTCAGAGCTCTGTGTATCTCTGCAAATGACCTCACTGCTGCAGAGAGATATGGCCCAACCAATGTGTTTTTTTGTATGAAGGCTTAAAAACATTTTTTATGAAAATAAGACACTCTGGTACATTTATCATAAAAGCTTAATTAGATATTATTACCAATGTTATAATCATGTATATATTGTGACTTTTCTTTAGAGCATACACTGTACTCTTTAATGAGTTTATTGAATAATATAAACATAACTTAAACATGAATCAGTAATTTTGGATGGGGAAGATGAAAAAACATAATATAATATGATTTTGACTTGATAATGTATAATACAAATATTTAAAAATGGTCTAATGCTTATAAAACCAAAAGTGCATTATCAATGTTACTTATTTATTGACATTTTTGATAAAATAGTATTACAATTTAAGACAGATAGGATTGTTACTTCTCTGTTATCATAATCACATTTTGATGGAAGTACTTTTGAATCCAGATCAAATCACTGTGAATACTATTGGGAAAAAAATATAATGGAGAATATTTTATCAAAGTAAATATATTATGAAGAAACAATTACATAGTAATTGAGGTTGAATAAAGACTTTTAGAACATAAAGTTCAACCTTTTTAGATCTCTTCTGATCATTATATGTTATGCTTCTACATATTTGCTTAATGCACATTTTCTTGTCCAAAATACTCAATAATTAAAAAACAAAGACGGAGTGTGTAATGGCTTATCAATATCAGACCCTCTAATTATTTCTCAGCCTCAAATGGTCTGGTACCAATCCATTTTTTCAGTATTAAAAACACAAAAGCAAACATGAAAATGCAGCATAAAATGATTTCATCATAAGTAGCAGCAGCAAATAAAATACAAAAAAATGTGAATCAATGCAAAAAGCATGTAAATTATAAATATAACATTGACTGGTATGTGATGTTCATCATTCATGCATTTACAGTTTAGAAGCACAATAAAAAAAAATCCATATTCACACTCTCACTAATTCATTCCAGATCACTAGACAAAATAGAAAAAAAAAATGTTAGTTGCATAACTGGAAAAATGTAAAATTTTATTCCAGGAAAATTAACAGGCTACACAGGAAAAATTTTGGCAAATGCAACTTTATATTTAAATTTCACACACATCTGTATCTTAAAGAATGAAAGACTCACAGACTCTAATGTTATCCTAAAATACTAAAAATTATATGCTTTCACAAGAAGAAAAAAATGAAATAATTTAAACAACCAATACACCAAAATGTGCAGAAAGTATAAACAAGACTGTGCCTTCAGTAGAATAAATGCTTCAGAAAATGTGCAAAATATCATACTAAGGGCGCCAGTCTCCCCAAGGCAGCTGATGTAAAATATAAACATATTCAACTGCCTGCATTTCTTAGAATGAACCAGAATGGGCAGCACATCTGGAAAGCTGGTATCATCCAAGTGATGTGCATACTGATTTTGGGAAC
The DNA here is from genome assembly GCA_027410445.1 of Discoglossus pictus. NCBI lineage: Eukaryota > Metazoa > Chordata > Amphibia > Anura > Alytidae > Discoglossus > Discoglossus pictus. Next base: position 339,010,340 of record CM050167.1, read on the forward strand.
AATGGGAGCAAAAGGAAAGAGGTGGAATAACTGATCTTTCATGCACTCCCAATTCATTGACCCAAGTAACTGTCTGATTTTTTTTTTAATCCAAGGTTAAACAAATGGAAGATACTAGATAACCCATTAAGGCAACATGTATTTATTCTGTATTAGTACAAGTGTTCCATATGAAGATCCTTTAATACTGGAAATTAGATATTACGTTGCCAAATAGACTGATATCTAGATTGTTTTTAAAATCAGATTGAAATTAAAATTTGCCAAATTAAAAAATAAAAACACAGAATACATTTAAATGCTAGTCCCACTGTTAAAGAAAACCTTCATTTTTTATAGAAAGAATACTTGAAAAAGTAGAATATAATTTTAACAAAAAAATACTGCTTTGGAATGCTCCCCAAGATTTACTTACAAGGTACAGAAACCTCTTAGTAAGGTAATCCAATAATGCATGGCACATCCTTTATCACTTACAGTACTTTAAATCCCCACTTGTCAATCTTTGCAAAAGAAACCCCAAATGGTATTAAATATTCAAAGAGTCTCCAAACTCTTAAAAGCATGTTTATTAACACATTTACCTCAATTCAATTTATTAAGATGTCCAATGCTAACCTTTTTCTGGGTGTTCTTGATTTTTTTATGTAGTGATATACACAGCATTCAGCAGTAATTCCTAGCACCTGCCATTTGTAAGATCTACCTTTCAACCACAGAAATGAAATTAGAGCCGTGGTTCAGTCCTTTGTTTCCAATTACAAACCTTCCCTGGTGGCCAGCAGGAACACTTTAGGTTAAAATAGGATTACAGGTGCGCTATTGCAAAGTGTGCACAATGCTGCTGACTCCATTCTTGATCTTCTTCTCAAGACATGGCTAGAGGCCACAATTGCTTAGCAGAGAAGGGTAGTGTTTCACAAGGCTAAAGATTTTTGCAGATGCTCCCTCATATAACACAGTAAGGTTCCCTTGGTAACCTGGATTTTCTGCAGTAAAGAAGGGTTGTGCTGAAACAGCGCCTCAGCTCCCTGTTTGAGAAAATGCAGACAAAAGGATTGATTCCAGCTTGGGCGAAACTCATCCAGACAGCTGCAGTTAGAAATCCTCCTGGTACCACAGGACCTCTCGCAAAAACTCTCCAGTAACAAGCAACCAAATAGGGACCCCACAAGGTTAGGAAAAGGAAAGTCATAATATAGAACATTCTACTGATCCTTTTTTCCATTTTGAATTCATCTAAAACCAGGAGCCTTCTCCTGCCTGTGGTGTTTGCATTTTGCCTTATTCCCAATAAGGTGGGTGGTGTGGGACCCCTTCCAAATCCAGCTAGCCAGTTAGCGGCTGCCTGGCCACTAGCTCCAGGGCCATGGAAAGTCCAGTTCTGGCTTACTGCTGCTACAAACTGGACTGGCTTCATTTTCCTGCGATCGTGAACAAAAAATATCAGCTTGAGGTAGACAAGCTGTGTGGCTAGAAGAATGAGAGCAAGAAGTAACATAAATCCCAAGGAATCATTGGCCCTGAAGGAACGATGTTGAAATGTGCATTGGTCTTCCTCCCTAATGAAGGAGTACGTGCCAACATCTAGAACTGGTGGAAAGGCCATGGCTACGGACAAGGTCCAAACCATACAAATCACCGCCAAGCAAGTCCAAAAGGTCAATCTTTTTGTATAAAAACGATGGTGCGCTATAGCTAGGTATCTGGTGACACTTATACAAAATAGCATGAACGCGGTGTGAAAGCAGGATAAGACCCCAAGAAATGCAATCACTTTGCAAGTAAGAGCCCCATAAGTCCACGTAGAGCCATTCTTTACGGAGGTGAACACAAATGGAAAACAAATAGCAGATCTGAGGATATCTGAGCAGCAAAGATCCAACAGGAAGTAGTAAGGAGCTCTGTGTAAGGTCTTATCTTTGACTAGCAAGATGGAGATAAGAAGGTTACCCACCACACTGACTCCTATTATAAAGCCCAATGAAGTCAGTTTTAAAAAAGCTGTTAAAGGAGACACATTTTGCAGAATGTTGTCAGCTGCATGGCTATCGTTCGCCATAGATGGATGATATGGATATTACTTCAGTCAAGTCTCATGGTCTATATACAAGGGCAAGCACACGATAGATCCATACATTTTACTGCAAATGTAATCCACAAAAACATCTGAGCTGGTGTCTAGGCACACATCCTGATCTTTCCTCCTTCTGATGTGTCATGCTGTCAAGAGATCTGAAAAAAAATTAAGCTATCAGTTTTTAAGCTTAGCAAGTAATGATGTGAGAAAGTGTTAACACAAAGAATGTTAATTTATGGAGAGCAGAAAAATGAGGAAAGTGGAGTACTATCATTTGTTGTTTTTTTTTTTTTCTAAAACTAGCAATAAACATACCAAAAAATATACAAAAGAATTACATTCGTAAAATACAGTTATTAAATGAAGGCATTTAAATGCAATACAGACAGGGAAAAACATAAAGCACCTAACTATATATATATATATATATATATATATATATATATATATATATATATATATATATATATATATATATATATTCGCACACACACACACATATATATATATATATATATATATATATATATATATATATATATATATATATATATATATATTCGCACACACACACACATATATATATATAAGCAAATAGTAGAGTTATAGTGGAACAGACTTGATGAATCCTTGAATTTACCATTGTGCAGTAGGTAGCTGTTGTGTTGATGTGGCTCACACCCATATAAATCATGCAGAATGTGTTTTTAGTCCAAGTCACCATACTACTGTATTGATACATAGGTAGTCTATCTAGATTATGCACCATCCTTTCCACCCCATCTCATCTGAACACGTACTATGGGTACCGCACTTATAAATCTCTCCAAACCCATCAATATTAAGTTGTGCTAATGTAAATATTGAAAAAGCAAACACACCCTAAGAATTAAAGCACCCCAATGTGGATAAGTGGAAGCATACAGCATCATGTCGGGTCCTGATTTCATAAATGACTAGTGGTGCTTGCAATCAAATAAAGATATTGTAATGCATCTACAGCTAACCATATTAGAGATCAGGCTCCATCATTCATATGAATCATTGGCACTTTTTTTGCAAAGGATAAGGGAAATCCAGGTTTTAATTCTGCATGATGTTATCTATCTATCTATCTATCTATCTATCTATCTATCTATCTATCCCTTATGTACTGAATGCATGTCAGTATACCCATCTGTACCATGTATATGGATGGTGTACATGGCCATAGATGTCCCTTTGTTAGGGTTTTTCCATTATCAGAGGAATGCAGTTGGTTGCAACACTCCAGGCAGACTTGTACCATGCAGATCCTGCTGTATATAGATGCATTGTCTGTGTATACTCCCATTATGCAGTTTATTACCCCAACCAGTTGGTATGATTATATCAAATAACCATCACCCAATGACCATTGGCAGACACATTATTATACACATACATAACTATATAAATATGTATCTTAAACATAACAAATGGTCCTACCTGTTGGTGCTAAATATCCTGACAAGAGTATTTTTTTCCGGTGGAGCTTCTTCTTTCTATAAAATGCTGATTTTTTTTTCCTTGGGTACCTTGCCTGAGAATATAGTCAGTGGCTTGGACGGCGCATGCGCAGTGAGGATCCTTGGGCTGATCGCTTCGTCCTCCCTTGTCGCAGCAGCAGAGACTCTCCCAGCAACAGCAGCAGCCCCACGGTTGTCTCAATGAGGGCACGTCAGGCAGCCCCTTGTATACCTGCTGCAGATCAACTGTTAATAAACACCTTGCCCATCTCTGGCCGGACAATTAAAGCGGTGTCATGTCAGATCGTGTATCCTGGCAGATCCTGTATCCCTCTATCTCATGCACCAGCATCCAGCTCCAAGCCCTCCCCTGCATCTCTCAGCAGCTCTTTGTCCACTTAAGGTGGATTAGTGCAGTTGTTACTCAATCTGGATTCAAAGTGATTGAAAGATTAGAACACAGCTAGATGTCATTCTACTGTAATTAGCTACAGATTGTTGTTGTTTGGTCGTTCAAAAAAACTCCAATTCTCCGTGACCCTATGTATTGCAGCACGCCAGGCAAATCTGTCATCACTGCCCCTCTTTGCTCCATCAAGCTCATGCCCATTGCTTCAATGACCTCATCTATCCATCTCTGCCTCTGCCGCCCCGTACTTCATGTGCCTTCAATCTTTCCCAGCATGAAAGTCTTCTCATGATATGGCCAAAATAAATGAGCTTCATCCTCATGATCAAACCTTCTAGTGAACAGTTTACCTTCTTTCCTAAATTATTGATTTATTGGATCTTCTTGCAGTCCAAGGGCATTAACATTAGCAGCTTATGTTATTAATTATTGTGCTGTGGTCAAATTATTTCTAAATGCTTTTTTAGAAAGTAAAAAAAAAAAAAATATCCTGCAATATGATCTTTTATATTAAATGAATTGTTACTTTCTTGGAAGGGTGTGTCCTTGTAAACTAATGAGCTTTCCAATATTTCCACATTTCTATTCTGCAGACTTTCTGTGCAATCAAAGTCTTTTTCCACCTAAGTTGAAGAGAAGAATAAAGCTCTCAAAAATAAGGCACCCTCTTATAGCTCTGCTCTCGTCTCAAAATACTCTCCCAACAGTCCTCTTTTATTTTCTTCTAGTCATTTAACCCTCATAAATGACAGTATAATATTACATGTGTCCCCCCTCCCCTGTGTCTCACTCCCTCTCTCCCTCCTGTGTCTCTTCCCCCCTCTCCCTCCCCTATGTCTCATCCCCCTCTCCCTTCTCTTTGTCCCCCCCCCCCCCCCATCTCCCTTCCCTGTGTCGCTTTTCCCCCTCGCCCTTCCCGGTGTCTCTTTCCCCCTCTGTCTCTTTCCCCCTTTCCCCTGTGTCTCTTTCCCCCCTTCTCCCTCCCCTGTGTCTCTTTCCCCCTCTCTTTCCCTTTGACCCCCTCTGTTGCATGCGCCGCTGGCGATTCTCAGGCGCACCGCGGCATGTACGGAAATGATCATTGCCTTGGTCATCTGGACTACAAAAGAAGAGTATTCCTAAATACTAGGTTGTTAGCATTACTTGAGTACCAATTTGGTCAACCTTTTCTCTCTAGTAATCTACACCTATATGAGAGCTGGACACTTGTTATTGTTGCCATGGAAACCTTCTTGGCATTGTATGTGGAATTTTAGCTATTTTTTCACTGGTACAGGCTGTCTTCAGAAAAGTCAACGCCTGAACTGAAGTATTGCCAAGAAAATAAACACATTTAATTATTCATCACAAGTACCAGCAGCGCAACAGTTATATTTATTATTTTCATTTTCATTTCATTATTAAATTCATATGCATGAAGTTACACTCGTCCCTACATGAGTGGGATGATTACCTATATTTTATCTATGTGCACCTGCATAACTTGACATATTAACACTTATTTTAAGCATATCTTTTGGACATTTCCTGTTATCTGCCTACCTGAGACTTGAATATGTTCGTAGGGTTAGGGGTTAGGTCTAGGGTTTAGACTTAGGGTTAGAGTTTGGGTTTAGGATTAAGATTAGGTTTAGGGTTTAGGCTTGGGATTAGGGTCTAGGATTAGGGTTGAGGTTTGGGTTTAGGATTAGGGTTGGGGTAAGGGTTTAGGATTAGGGTTATGGTTTAGGCTTGGGGTTAGGGTTTGGGTTTAGGATTAGGTTTATGGTTTAGGCTTGGGGTTAGTGTTTAGGTTTAGGGTTTTAATATGTGTTATCTGCAATTTATCTAACCCTAATCCAAACCCTAACCTAAACCTAAAGCCTAACCCTAAGAACAAATTTGTCAAAGTCGGCCGGCGGCTGCTGCATACTGATATGCCGGAAGGCATATAACAGGAAAGATGCTAGCCTTCTCATATTTTTATATATTACCAGATTTTTTTTGGAGTAGAAAGTGTATACCGGGTACCTTAATAATCGTCCTTAATTGGTTCCAGAAGGCATGGCAAGGGCCAAACGCATGCGTACCAAATTCCCATAAGGAGTAATCTAAATTCACTTATACAGGCTACAGCAAGTCCTGAGAAAACTTTTGAGTGTCATAGCAATTTCTGCTCATCAAAATGACTAGTTCAAGGCAGACAAGTACCAAGGTACCACTGAAATTAAATCTACTAAAAAATTCCTTTACATATCTATGCGTTACTATTAAATTCACTTTTCTGTTATATTGTTTTTGTTGATTGAGCAGCAACTGTGGTAATCCACCTTAAGAAAACAAAGCAACGATAGGCTATAAGAGAAGTAGGGGCTGAACACTAGTTCATGAGATAGAGGGATACAGAATCAGCTGGGGATACCAGTTCTGATACTACACAGGCAAGATGTGAAGCCTTGTATACATCATGTCTGCTTGCTGCCTCCCTTGAATCAGGATGTAGCAGACATATGCAGACTTGCTGTGCACCAATGATTGCAGATTGCACTGAATGCTTAGAAAAATGTATATATTTTTTTGTGCTGCAAAGGAGAAGAAACTTGATTACTCAAATGTCACATTATTGATTTTGTTACATAAAAAATTGCAAGTGGGAACACCCATAGAGTCTGATGCATTGTGTTTTTTATGTGTAGTTGAGTAGGAGGAGAGTGATGAGCACACTGTTACTGGGAAGAACAGGGCACTATTTGCATACATCCCTCAGATAGGCTGAGATCATTTAAAGCACCATCAAATGATTGCCACATCTTATATTAAATGCACATATGCTGCAATCAAAAAAAAAACATGTCTGAATATAATATACAGCTCCATTCTTTTGCAATTTGTTAAAACTGTTGATTTGTACTTAACCCTTGTATAGAGCTACAAATGAAGAAGGAGACGAAGAAGAAGCCACCAGCATTACACATATCGGACCTATCCTGTTTTATGTACGCCACCATGTATTGTAACACCCTAACCTTCTAACCCTAACCCTCAAAATCTAACCTTAACCCTCTAAACCTAACCCTCTAACCTTAAGCCCCTAATCCCCTAACCTCCTACTAACCCTAACCCCCTAACAGGGCGTAGTAGCTCCTTTATAACAGTAGACAGGGACGTAGTCGGTGGTGCGCAACACAAACGAATAGCGGCGCACACAAAACAGGATAGGACCCACATATCTTCTTTTGTTCTAGCACTTATATTAATTCTAAACCAAATTTTTTCAGTTGTTTCTGACTCTCTGTGACCTCATGGACTTAACACACCAGGCACATCTTTATGTCCTTGGTCATGCTGATCCACTTGGTTTTCATGGCAGAGATACTGGAGCGGGATGCCAGTTCCTTTTCCAGTGGGCCACAGCATACAGCCTCAGGTATCTCCTCTCACTCCCGCCTTCAGGACTTTTCTCGTGCTGCCCCTAGTCTCTGGAACTCCTTGCCTCGCTCCACCAGATTATCGTCTTGCCTCAAAACATTTAAAACCTCACTTAAAAACCACCCTTATCACCTCTCTCTCCCTCTTTTACCACTCACTATACCTTAGATTGTAAGTCTGCGAGTTTCTATCCTAAGTACTTTGGGAATGCACCAAGGCACATTGGATTCCTAGCTCAAAGACAGAGCCCTCCTTGCTTTGCTAAATGTTAATCAGTATTTATCATTGTCGGAACCTAATTTATGAACAGCGCTACAGAATATGTCGGCGCTTTATAAATAAACTATAATAATAATTCCTTGGTGGTCTCCCATCCCAGGCCCAACCCTTCAGGGTGTTGTGACCTCTTGGTTCCCATGACTGGAATCGAACCCAGGTCAACAGCAGTGAAAAAACAGAATCCTAACCACTGGACCACCAGGGAACCAAAAACCAAATATACTTTACATTTAATTTTATTGTCCAATTTAATTGCAATTTGTTGCAGGATAAATGCGTATTTCTTTGTAGATTATGAATACTGACTAAGACTTTCCAGTGAAAGTTGCAATCGACCTCTAGTGTCCAGCTAGCTGTAAGGAACAATATATTCCAAATAGATTAATATTTCTGTATTGTTACCAGTAGAGGGTGCTGTTCCTGATATACAGAATAAGTAGTATTTTTCTATGCAATGTGTTCATGTACATGGTGACATCATTTAATAGATTTGCTTTTAATTTCAACATCATGAGAGTAATGTTACAAATGCCTAGTTCTCATGTAAATAGACTTTGTAGACTGTGTAAATCTTACTTTAAAGGGACACTGTCACCCCAAAATCAAGCAGTTTTTTAGGCTATTCTTAAAGACCTTGTTATGGGAACTTCCAGGATGTTGTTGCTGTATTTGTATGCAAATGAGCGGCTCAAACATATTAATTAGCTACTGTGATGTGCTATTTAGGATTACTGTCTACTTGTACAGATCTTTCCTGTTTCGTCCCTGCCAGCAGTGGCATGCAGCGGCCAGGAGGTGGCACGCTGATATTTTCTGTAATTTCTTCTTAAAGTGAAGGCTAGAATCAGGGTTTAGAATTAGGGTTAGGGGTAAGGGTTTAGGGTTACACTTATGGGTTAAGATTAGGGTTTGGCTCCACAGCGTGCCACTAATTCACTATGTAAAGCTTATGATCTGCCACTACCTTAACCCTAAACCCTAGGTCTAACCCTAAAGCCTAACTCTAACCATAACCCTAAGAACAATTTGAAAAAAGTCTCGGCATGCCACTGTGGCGCCACCTAGTGAGACAGAGAGACAGTTGATATGTGTATGATAGAACAGGAAGTGACAGTGTACATGGTTAAATATATTTAACATACATTTTAATTATAATGTAAATATGCACACTTCTGAACAATTCCAGTTTCTGTAATACTCATGGCTAGATTCACTAAACGGCAGTGTGATCATGGCCGGATTACCCATTAGGCCAACTAGGAAGCCCTATGAGGGGCGCCACTTCTTAAAAAAATGGTTCCTGGCTTAAAAAAAATGAAATTTTGCAGTTCATAGACTGGCTACTAGGGGGTAACCACCTAGAACAATAGAGTTACAACAGGAATGGGAACTGACACCTAGAGGAAGGCAAAAATGGGTCTGTGCATATCCTACGTACTCACTAGCAGAGGTTCCTCCACTTCACTGCCTAGGGGCTCCAAAAAGGTAGATACGGCCCTGAGTGTGATGTCAAACTGTAAGTGATACATATATATATATATATATATATATATATATATATATATATATATTGTTCTCCATTGTTGATAGATACATTTTGTAGAGTGAGAAAGAAAAAATATTTATTTGGTGCACCTGAAAGAAGCCATATGTTAATGAGCCACAATGTGCTTTATGCTTTCAAATGAAGAGAAACAGTAATATTATTCAAATGTTTAACTGATTTATGGGGCTTGCCCCTGTCAGCCAATGAGCAGTAATATAGCTGTAAGACTCGTACATGTTTGCCATTAAAATCTGTAGACTTAAGTATGCAGTTTGCAGTTACTGTTGGTTTGAATTATGTTTTATAAGTTTACTTAATATGTTTTTCATGCAAAAAAAAAACAACTTTTGTGATGTTCAAAACAATAAAAATTATTTTATTTGTCTGCGTCAGATCCCCCACAGTAAGTGCAATTTCTACAAGCACCATAATGCTATGCATGGTTCCAGGTGACAGAGAACTTGACTCTGTGTGAGAGATTTTCTCCATATAGAATATGTACCAAATATTTTGATATATCATACAGGGTTGGTTGTGATTATGCAGTAATAACTTTCTTTTTAGCCACTTTTTAGCCACTTTCATGATTAGTATAAAGAACTTACCATATAGCTTGGGCATCTCATAATTTTTTTTTTGCGTAATTTCCAAATCTCCGTGAGCTCATGGATAGATCCACTTAGTTTTCATGGCTGAGATATTGGAGTGGGTTGCCAATTCCTTCTCGAGTGGGCAACAGCTTACAGCTCCTGGTATTCCCAGGTGGTCTCCCATCCAGGTACTAACTAGGCCCAACCGTGGTGTGTCCTCTTGGTTCCCTGACTGGAATCAAACTCAGGTCGCAGCAGTGAAAACACTGAATCCTAACCACTGGACCACCATGGAACTCATCATTAGACCTATTAAGTGGGAATGGTACTGGATGCAAATAAGGTTACAACCAAACATTTTGGTGAAAATTGTATGAATTTTGTTTCAAAATAAATGGATATCTGGTATATTAAATAAGTATTTTTTTTTAAATGTGCCAAGGTCCTTGACTAAAATAGGTTGGAGTAATGGTAGATTACACCTCTGCATGATTATCGGTGATCTATACCAGAAATATAAAAGTTTACAGTAGGTATTTCGGATGAGGTCTTGGCATTTTGTGGTCATATAGTATGTCGTGTTTTGTTACCCAAGATCATGGGCGTAGGAACAAAAGAAAATCTGGGAGATAATTCAAGGCTGCTCCCAGGACAGGAAGCAGGGGCAGATCTACCGCCAGTGCACCCGGTGCAATGCAACAGGTCCCTGCTCTGGAGGCGCCCCATTGCTGCAGTGCCTTTCAATTTTTTTTATTTCATTGCTTAAGTTTTTAACGCCCTTGACCCCCAATATAATTACAAATTATACATATATATATACATATATATACATATGTAAGTATAAATTATGGCTCAAAGCTTTAATGGGAAAGTCATACTGTCCAAATCTGGTAATGCATGAATGAGTTTAATTTTGCTATTTTTTGTGTCCCCTATTTATTTAACCTGGAAGGAATTTACTTCATGCTAACAGGAAATGTACAGAACATACATACATCTGTAGATGTAACTGGCAAACAATTATGAGTCATACAGCTGTATTATTGCTCAGTGGTTGACAGGCAAACCCCCAGATCAGTTGTTTTCTACTTTGAGAGCATCATTTGTTGCACAAACAGTTGTACATTATTAAATAACTCATTTTCAGATGCAATACAGAAAAATCATGCTTTCAGTGTTCTTTAAGACTAATCCAAATCAAGTGCAGGATTTGCAGTTGTTTAAAGGCGTATTTAAGTTTTATGAATTATGAATGCATCTGATAGAGATGAATCAGTAGTGTATGCAAAAACATTTTGCATGAAAAAATCCCACAATAAACAATAAACTTACCCTGATGTTTGCAAATTTCTTCAGATTTTTCTGGCAGCTGATTTTGACAAGGAATGCCCCAGAAAAACCTTAACCAAATTAGCACAACATTCATAATTCGTTTTGGCCAATCACAGGCAGCTATAACATTGTTGCAAAGCATTATGGAATGTTTAGTCCCCACCACAAGGAAGCAAGGAGGGGCGCAGACATTGCTGATGTGGAATTCTGATTGTTCTGCTGTTGGCTTGAAGGTTAGTATAGGGTTAAAAACCGTACATTGAATGCAGAGTTTCTATTGGCTAGTACCAGGTGCTTATGTAGGCAGTTCTGGGGGTGTGGAAACCAATTTTTAAATAATATAAATTTGTATGTGTATGGAATGACTCAATGTAATGTGTGATTCTGATATAAGCAGCTTGTGTTAGATTAGAAAAAGGTAAAAACAGGGAAACGTCCAAATACCTTTAAACCTGTTCCCTATGATAATGTTCAATAGCTGTTTTTATTTTATATCATTGTCGAGTAGCAGATTTTAACTCAATTTCTCCTTACAAACCCTCCCATAGTAATTAGTCATTTCACGCATTCAAATGCTGTCAAGAGTCTTTATATATAATAGTCGTTCTTTCTCTGCAATTTTCTGTGTGTGTGTCATTTAAGTGACTTTGGGATCTAGTCAGATATTACCTCCAGTTTGTTGTTTTTCAATCATGCCTGTTTACAATTCCCAGTAATGTAACTGAAATGAAAAGCAGACATGCCAGTTTGCCAAGTTTCCTTTTGCAGCGTGCATCTTGGCAGTGCCAGTGTTGCCATATAATTGCAGCAGGAGTAATCAGATCCATTAGTGGCCAAAGAAACAGAACAGATTGTCAGGGGACCAGTGAAAGATGGTTTATATGGTATCTAATTTGGCTACTATTCCTGGACATTGTATAAAAGGGGCTATGCCATCTAAACACTCAATTATTAAAAGAGCATAAAAAAGTGGCTATTTATTACATAAACCATTTTATTTTAAAGTGAATAGTGCTTGAGAAATTCAGTATTGTTTGAGCTTTTTTCTGTTCAAATGAGCATCTTCTGAATACTAATTGGCAGTTTTGATGTGCTAATTAGATTCACCTTCTGCTGGTCTTTCTCTGTGGTGGCCAAAACAAGGCTGTTAGTTCCAATCGTCCATCCTTAGCATGTTGAGCTAGGCATTAGCATAAAAGGAGTAAAAAAAAACAATTCTGGGTTTTTCATTAATGATTTACTGTAAAAAAAAAAAAAAAAAAAACGCTAGCACAATGTATGCAGTAGAACCTCTATATTCACCCGCCCTATATTCATCAAATCCAATATTAGTCACATTTTTAGGGAAAGGATTATTCCAAATTTGGTGAATTGCTATGGAAAATTCAGATTCAAATTATAGAGCAATGGAAATCACCTGACTTCAGATTATATTATTTTACCTCTAGGGGACAGACAACATATTACGTACTAGAGCCTCTCACCTCAGATCCCTCCCCTCTCCAATTAAATAATAATCTTTCTACGTTTCACTTCCTCCTGACCCTTGCTATTCCTTATCATTTACTCTTCCCCAGGTCTCTGCCCCTTTCATTCCCTTTAGATTGTAAGTAGCAAGTTTCCAGTCTTGTAGAGGGCTTTGAGAAAAAGCACTTTCTACAACGATTCTAGGCTCAAAACAGGGCCCTTCATTCTCTGAATTTGTTAATATTGTATTTTCTTTGTTCTTATCCCCTGTACAGCGCTACGGAATATGTTGGCGCAATACAAATAAAAGTTAATAATAATAATAGAAATAATCCTATATTCATCCAATTCAGTATCCGTCCCTCAGAAACGGATTAATGACGAATATAGAGGTTCCATTGTAAACAACTTTTAATGCTCCTTAAGATGAATTCAGCTTCCTGTCGGGGTGTTATTTTAATACCTTATGCACCAGTATGTCACCGTACCCCTGAATGGGAAATAACATTGTGTATTGCATATAGCCTTAGATTTGTGTGATAGAGAAAGATACATGAAAATTCAGAGAAGAAAATTCTTCCCGTATTCACTAAACTTTGCATTAGTAACAGTTAACCTATTATTAAAAAAACAATGTACTCTGATATTTGGTTACACATTGATACCAATAGTACATTTAAACTATAGATTCTTATCAGGTGCTGTTACATTTGTTCATAAACAGCTACTTAAAATCTAAATATTTTATTGACCTTCTTAGCATTTGGTAAAATTATATTTGTGGATTAAAAGTTGAATGATTTTCTGAAGTTGTGAAAAGTACTGAAAAGGTAATCTTTGATGTACATTGTAGTTCCATATTTTCAGTACTTTGCTTTAAGGAAGTAAAAACATGTTTTTAGGACATTAAAAAGGTAAAAAAAAAACAAACATTTATTTTAATTTACCACCCATATATGCAATTGTAGACATGCTCACACGCATCATTGTCTTGTAAGGGCTTCCCCATTTCTCAACTTCAATAAGCCTTCTTCCTGAGTAAAGTGCAGATAAGCAATGTCAATTGTCTGTTATGTAAGTGCAAATAGTGATTCACTGTATTGTAATGAGCTAATTACAGTTCCCACCAGCTTTAAAAGAAACATATACTCACATATATTGGGGTTTATTAGAAAATGCCCATGACAACATACATTTGCATATATAGATGGTACAAATTTAAGTTTATTTTTATTTATTCCTTTTGGAAAAATTCTTGCCCGTTATAAATATTAGCTGTTTAGAGGAAGACTGTCGCCCGAATAGCAAGATAGTTTTTTCTTAAGGAGCATTACAACTGGCTTTATATTGTATTAGACTTTTGTCTCTACAGTGAACCATTCTTGAGATGTTCGGCATTGTTAGTACTATAGAATTAAACTCATGTGCACTCAACATTCTGCTTTGTGGCTCATTGTGGTGATAAGAGTTGGGGAGGGGGCCTAAATGAATAATAGAGCTTTATTGTTTATGTGTTTCTAAAATGCTTGTGTCACTAATTATCTTGTCAAAGCAGATAATTAGTATTTGTGAGCAACATATTTGCACAAAAATACAGTACAAACAATGATGAATATCTCAGCAATAATTTACTTTGGTACAAAAAAACTAGCTAGTACAATTTACAACCAGGTTTGCTCTGTAAGAAGAATAAAAAAAAAATATTGGATAATAATTTCCCCTTCATGGGCAGATCGATATACTGCCAGTTAGTTAGATAGATAGATAGATAGATAGATAGATAGCCCAATGGATAGATAGATAGATAGATAGATAGATAGATAGATAGATAGATAGATAGATCATTCAATGGATAGATAGTTTTATGGATAGATAGATAGATAGATAGATAGATAGATAGATAGATAGATAGATAAGATAGTCCAATGGATAGATAGATAGATAGATAGATAGATAGATAGATAGATAGATAGATTGATAGTTCAATAGATAGATAGATAGATAGATAGATAGATAGATAGATAGATAGATAGATAGATAGATAGTTCAAAGGATAGATAGATATATAGTTAGTTCAATGGATAGATAGATAGATAGATAGATAGATAGATAGATAGATAGATAGAAAGATAGATAGATAGATAGATAGTTCAAAGGATAGATAGATATATAGTTAGTTCAATGGATAGATAGATAGATAGATAGATAGCTAGACAGATGGGTAGATAGTCCAATGGCTATATATATATATATATATATATATATATATATATATATATATATATATATATATATATAAAGATAGATAGATAGATAGTTTAATGGATAGATAGTTTAATGGATAGATAGATAGATAGATAGATAAATAGATAGTCCAATGGATAGATAGATAGATAGATAGTTCAATAGTTAATAGATAGATAAATAGATAGATAGATAGATAGATAGATAGTTCAAAGGATAGATAGATATATAGTTAGTTCAATGGACAGATAGATGGATAGATAGATAGGTAGTTCAATAGATAGATAGATAGATAGATAGTTCAAAGGATAGATAGATATATAGTTAGTTCAATGGACAGATAGATGGATAGATAGATAGATAGATAGATAGTTCAATGGATAGATAGATAGATAGATGGATAGATAGATAGTTCAATGGATAGATAGATAGATAGATAGATAGATAGATAGATAGATAGATCAATGGATAGATAGATAGATAGATAGACAGATAGATAGATAGATAGATAGATAGATAGATAGATAGATAGATAGATAGATCAATGGATAGATAGATAGATAGATAGATAGATAGTTCAAAGGATAGATATATAGTTAGTTCAATGTATAGATAGATAGATAGTTCAATAGATAGATAGATAGATAGATAGATAGATAGATAGATAGATAGTTCAAAGGATAGATAGATATATAGTTAGTTCAATGGACAGATAGATGGATAGATAGATAGTTCAATAGATAGATAGATAGATACATAGATAGATAGATAGATAGATAGTTCAATAGATAGATAGATAGATAGATAGATAGATAGATAGATAGATAGATAGATAGATAGATAGTTCAATAGTTAGATAGATAGATAGATAGATAGTTCAAAGGATAGATAGATATATAGTTAGTTCAATGGACAGATAGATGGATAGATAGATAGATAGTTCAATGGATAGATAGATAGATAGATAGATAGATAGATGGATAGATAGATAGATAGTTCAATGGATAGATAGATAGATAGATAGATAGATAGATAGATAGATAGATAGATAGATAGATAGATAGATAGATCATTCAATGGATAGATAGTTTTATGGATAGATAGATAGATAGATAGATAGATAGATAGATAGATAGATAGATAAGATAGTCCAATGGATAGATAGATAGATAGATAGATAGATAGATAGATAGATAGATAGATAGATAGATAGTTTAAAGGATAGATAGATATATAGTTAGTTCAATGGATAGATAGATAGATAGATAGATAGAAAGATAGATAGATAGATAGATAGTTCAAAGGATAGATAGATATATAGTTAGTTCAATGGATAGATAGATAGATAGCTAGACAGATGGGTAGATAGTCCAATGGCTATATATAT